>JANJXV010001039.1:0-221284 GCA_024803745.1 Megascapheus bottae | reverse complement strand
CTTCACACACCTCTATTCTATGACTTCGAACACCTACATTCTGACTTCACACACATCCATTCTATGACTTCACAGTCCTCGAATCTGTGACTTCACTCACCTCCACTCTATGACTTCACACTTCTCCATTCTATGACTTCCCACACCTAATTTCTATGACTTCACCCACCTCCATTCTGACTTCACAACTCCATTCTGACTTCACACACCTCCATTCTATGACTTCACACACCTCCATTCTGACTTCACACACCTCCATTCTGTGACTTCACACAACTCCTTTCTATGATTTCACACACTTCCATTCTGTGACTTCAAACATCTCCATTCTATGACTTCACACACCTCCATTCTGTGACTTCACACACCTCCAGTCTATGACTTCACACACCTCCATTCTAGGACTTCACACATCTACATTGTGACTTCACACAACTCCATTTTATGAGTTCACACACCTGCATTGTGACCTCACACACCTCCATTCCATGACTTCACACACCTCCATTCTGACCTCACACACCTCCATTCTGACTTCACACACCTAAATTCTGTGACTTCACACACCTCCATTCTATGATTTCACACAACTCCGTTCTATGACTTCACTCACCTCCATTCTATGACTTCACACAACTCCTTTCTGAGTTGACACACATCCATTCTATGACTTCACACACCTCCAATCTGAATTCACACACCTCCATTCTATGACTTCACACACCTTCATTCTGTGACTTCACACACATCCATTCTATGAGTTCCCACGCCTCCATTTTGACTTCACACACCTCCATTCTATAACTTAACACAACTCCATTCTCACTTCACACACCTGAATTCTGTGACTTTACACACCTGTATTCTGACTTCACACACTCCATTCTGTGACTTCACAAACCTCCATTCTATGACTTCACACACCACCACTCTGTGACTTCACACATCTCCACTCTGTGACTTTACACACCTCCATTCTGCGAATTCACACACCTCCATTCTGTGATTTCACACACCTCCATTCTATGACTTCACACACCTCCATTCTGACTTCACACACCTCCATTCTATGACTTCACACACCTCCACTGTAACTTCACACACCTCCATTCTGTGACTTCACACACCTCCCTTCCGTGACATCACACACCTCGATTGTGTGACTTCACACACCTCCATTCTGACTTCACACACCTCCATTGTATGACTTCCCACACCTCTATTCTGTGACTTTACACACCTCCATTCTATGACTTCACAAACTTCCATTGTGATATCACACACCTCCATTCTATGAGTTCACACACCTCCATTCTATGACTTCACACACCTCCATTCTGACTTCACACACCTCTATTCTATGACTTCGAACACCTACATTCTGACTTCACACACATCCATTCTATGACTTCCCACACCTAAATTCTATGACTTCACCCACCTCCATTCTGACTTCACAACTCCATTCTTACTTCACACAACTCCATTCTATGACTTCACACACCTCCATTCTGAATTCACACAGCTCAATTCTGTGACTTCACAAAATTCCATTCTGTCTTCACACACCTCCATTGTATGAATTCACACACCTCCATTCTGCGACTTCACACACTTCCATTGTGACGTCACACACCTC
This sequence comes from Megascapheus bottae, assembly GCA_024803745.1. NCBI lineage: Eukaryota > Metazoa > Chordata > Mammalia > Rodentia > Geomyidae > Megascapheus > Megascapheus bottae. Next base: position 219,645 of record JANJXV010001039.1, on the reverse strand, counting down.
CATTCTATGAGTTCACACACCTCCATTCTATGACTTCACACACCTCCATTCTGACTTCACAAACCTCTATTCTATGACTTCGCACACCTCCATTCTGACATCACACCCCTCCAGTCTATGACTTCACAGACCTCGAATCTTTGACTTCACTCACCTCCACTCTATGACTTCACACTCCTCCATTCTATGACTTCCCACACCTAATTTCTATGATTTCACCCACGTTCATTCTATGACTTCACACCTCCATTCTGACTTCACACACCTCCATTCAATGACATCACACACCTCCATTCTATGACTTCACAAACCTTCATTCTTACTTCAGAATCATCCATTCTATGACCTCACACACCTCCATCTATGACTTCCCAAATCTCCATTCTGTGACTTCACACACCTCCATACTGAGTTCACAAAACTCCATTCGGTGACTTAACACACCTCCATTCTGACTTCACACACGTCCATTCTATGACTTCACACACCTCCATTTTATGACTTCACACACCTACATTCTATGACTTCACACATCCATTTTGACTTCACACACCTCCAATATATGACTTCAAACAGCTCAATTCTCTGACTTCACACACCTCCATTCTATGACTTTAAACCCGTCCATTCAGTGACTTCACACACCTCCATTCTATGACTTCATACACCTCCATTCGATGACTTCACCCACCTCCATTCTATGACTTCACAAACCTCCATTCTCCGACTTCACACCCTCTAATTTGATTTCTCATACCTCCATTCTATGACTTCACAAACGTCCTTTCGGTGACTTCACAATACTCCATTCTATGACTTCACACATCTACATTCTATGACTTCACACACCTCAATTCTGACTCACACAACTCCATTCTGTGACTTCACAAAACTCCATTCTATGATTTCACATATTTCCATACTATGACTTTACACACCTCCATCTATGACTTCACACACCTCCATTCTGAGTTCACACACCTCCATTCTGTGACTTCACACACCTCCATTCTGACTTCACACACCTCCATTGTATGACTTCACACAACTCCATTCTGTGACTTCACACACCTCCATTCTATGACTTCACAAATTTCCATTGTGACGTCACACACCTCCATTCTATGAGTAAACACACCTCCATTCTGTGACTTCACACACCTAATTTCTATGACTTCACCCACCTCCATTCTATGACTTCACACCTCCATTCTGACTTCACACACCTCAATTCTGTGACTTCACACCCCTCCATTGTATGACTTCACAAACTACCGTTGTGATGTCACACACCTCCATTCTATGAGTTCACACACCTCCATTCTATGACTTCACTCACCTCCATTCTATGACTTCACACCTCCATTCTGACTTCACACACCTCAATTCTGTGACTTCACACCCCTCCATTCTATGACTTCACAAACTACGTTGTGATGTCACACACCTCCATTCTATGAGTTCACACACCTCCATTCTATGAGTTCACACACCTCCATTCTATGACTTCACCCACCTCCATTCTATGACTTCACACACCTCCATTCTCCGACTTCACACCCCTCTAATTTGATTTCTCATACCTCCATTCTATGACTTCACAAACCTCCCTTCGGTGACTTCACAATACTCCATTCTATGACTTCACACATCTACATTCTATGACTTCACACTCCTCCATTCTGACTTCACACACCTCTATTGTACGACTTTGTACAACTACATTCTGACTTCACACACCTCCATTCTATGACTTCACAGACCTCGAATATGTGACTTCTCTCACCTCCATTCTATGACTTCCCACACCTAATTTCTATGACTTCACCCACCTCCATTCTATGACTTCACACCTCTATTCTGACCTCACACACCTCCATTCTATGATTTCACACACCTCCATTCTGTGACTTTACACACCTCCATTCTATGACTTCACACACCTTCATTTTGTGACTTCACACACCTCCATTCTATGACTTCACACACCTCCATTCTATGACTTCACACACCTACATTGTGACTTCACACACCTCCATTCTATGAGTTCACACACCTGCATTGTGACTTCACACACCTCCATTCTATGACTTCAAACACCTCCATTCTGTCCTCACACACATCCATTCTGACTTCACACACCTCCCTTCCGTGACTTCACACACCTCGATTCTTTGACTTCACACACCTCCATTCTGACTTCACACACCTCCATTGTATGACTTCCCACACCTCCATTCTGTGACTTCACACACCTCCATTCTATGATTCCACACACTTCCATTCTGTGACTTCACACACCTCCATTCTATGACTTCACACACCTCAATTCTGACTCACACAACTCCATTCTGTGACTTCACAAAACTCCATTCTATGATTTCACATATCTCCATTCTATGACTTCACACACCTCCATGTATTACTTCACACACCGCCATTCTGAGCTCACAAACCTCCATTCTTTGACTTCACACACCTCCATTCTGACTTCACACACCTCCATTCTATGACTTCACACACCTCCATTCTGTGACTTCACACACCTCCATTCTATGACTTCACAAACTTCCATTGTGACGTCACACACCTCCATTCTATGAGTGCACACACCTCCATTCTATGACTTCACACACCTCCATTCTGACTTCACACACCTCTATTCTACGACTTCGTACACCTACATTCTGACTTCACAAACCTCCATTCTATGACTTCACAGACCTCGAATGTGTGAATTCACTCACCTCCACTCTATGACTTCACCCACCTCCATTCTATGACTTCACACCTCTATTCTGACCTCACACACCTCCATTCTGTGACTTCACACACCTCCATTCTATGATTTCACACACCTCCATTCTGTGACTTCACACACCTCCATTCTATGATTTCACACACCTCCATTCTGTGACTTCACACACCTCCATTCTATGACTTCACACACCTCCATTCTATGACTTCACACACCTCCATTCTGACTTCACACATCTCCATTCTGTGACTTCACACACCTCCTTTCTATGATTTCACACACTTCCATTCTGTGACTTCACACACCTCCATTCTATGACTTCACACACCTCCATTCTGTGACTTCACACACCTCCAGTCTATGACTTCACACACCTCCATTCTATGACTTCACACATCTACATTGTGACTTCACACAACTCCATTTTATGAGTTCACACACCTGCATTGTGACTTCACACACCTCCATTCCATGACTTCACACACCTCCATTCTGACCTCACACACCTCCATTCTGACTTCACACACCTAAATTCTGTGACTTCACACACCTCCATTCTATGATTTCACACACCTCCGTTCTATGACTTCACTCACCTCCATTCTATGACTTCGCACACCTCCTTTCTGAGTTGACACACATCCATTCTATGACTTCACACACCTCCAATCTGAATTCACACACCTCCATTCTATGACTTCACACACCTCCATTCTGTGACTTCACACACATCCATTCTATGAGTTCACACACCTCCATTTTGACTTCACACACCTCCATTCTATAAATTAACACAGCTCCATTCTCACTTCACACACCTCAATTCTATGACTTTACACACCTCTATTCTGACTTCACACACCTCCATTCTGTGACTTCACAAACCTCCATTCTATGACTTCACACACCTCCACTCTGTGACTTCACACATCTCCACTCTGTGACTTTACACACCTACATTCTGCGAATTCCCACACCTCCATTCTGTGATTTCACACACCTCCATTCTATGACTTCACACACCTCCATTCTGACTTCACACACCTCTATTCTATGACTTCACACACCTCCATTGTAACTTCACACACCTCCATTCTGTGACTTCACACACCTCCCTTCCGTGACTTCACACACCTCCATTCTGTGACTTCACACACCTCCATTCTGACGTCACACACCTCCATTGTATGACTTCCCACACCTCTATTCTGTGACTTCACACACCTCCATTCTATCACTTCACAAACTTCCATTGTGATATTACACACCTCCATTCTATGAGTTCACACACCTCCATTCTATGACTTCACACACCTAAATTCTGACTTCACACACCTCTATTCTATGACTTCGAACACCTACATTCTGACTTCACACACATCAATTCTATGACTTCACAGACCTTGAATCTGTGCCTTCACTCACCTCCACTCTAAGACTTCACACTTCTCCATTCTATGACTTCCCACACCTAATTTCTATGACTTCACCCACCTCCATTCTGACTTCACACACCTCCATTCTGTGACTTCACACACCTCCATTCTGACTTCACACACCTCAATTCTGACTCACACAACTCCATTCTGTGACTTCACAAAACTCCATTCTATGATTTCACATATCTCCATTCTATGACTTCACACACCTCCATCTATTACTTCACACACCGCCATTCTGAGCTCACAAACCTCCATTCTTTGACTTCACACACCTCCATTCTGACTTCACACACCTCCATTCTATGACTTCACACACCTCCATTCTGTGACTTCACAAATACCCATTCTATGACTTCACAAACTTCCATTGTGACGAAACACACCTCCATTCTATGAGTGCACACACCTCCATTCTATGACTTCACACACCTCCATTCTGACTTCACACACCTCTATTCTACGAGTTCGTACACCTACATTCTGACTTCACACACCTCCATTCTATGACTTCACAGACCTCGAATGTGTGAATTCACTCACCTCCACTCTATGACTTCACACTTCTCCATTCTATGACTTCCCACACCTAATTTCTATGACTTCAGCCACCTCCATTCTATGACTTCACATCTCTATTCTGACCTCACACACCTCCATTCTATGACTTCACACACCTCCATTCTGACTTCACACACCTCCATTCTGTGACTTCACACACCTCCATTCTATGATTTCACACACCTCCATTCTATGATTTCACACACCTCCATTCTATGACTTCATACACCTCCATTCTATGACTTCACACACCTCCATTCTGTGACTTCACACACCTCCATTCTATGACTTCACACACCTCCATTCTATGACTTCACACACCTACATTGTGAGTTCACACACCTCCATTCTATGAGTTCATACACCTGCATTGTGACTTCCCACACCTCCATTCTATGACTTCAAACACCTCCATCTGACCTCACACACCTCCATTCTGGCTTCACACACCTAAATTCTGTGACTTCACACACCTCCATTCTATGATTTCACACACCTCCATTCTATGACTTCACTCACCTCCATTCTGACTTCACACACCTCCTTTCTGAGTTGACACACCTCCATTCTATGACTTCACAGACCTCCAATCTGAATTCACACACCTCCATTCTATGACTTCACCCACCTCCATTCTATGATTTCACACACCTCCATTCTCCGATTTCACACCCCTCTAATTTGATTTCTCATACCTCCATTCTATGACTTCACAAACATCCCTTCGGTGACTTCACAATACTCCATTCTATGGCTTCACACATCTACATTCTATGACTTCACACACCTCAATTCTGACTCACACAACTCCATTCTGTGACGTCACAAAACTCCATTCTATGATTTCACATATCTCAATACTATGACTTCACACACCTCCATCTATGACTTCACACACCTCCATTCTGAGTTCACACACCTCCATTCTGTGAATTCACACACCTCCATTGTGACTTCACACACCTCCATTGTATGACTTCACACACCTCTATTCTGTGACTTCACACACCTCCATTCTATGACTTCACAAACTTCCATTGTGACGTCACACACCTCCATTCTATGAGTTCACACACCTCCATTCTATGACTTCACAAACCTCCATTCTGACTTCACACACCTCTATTCTATGACTTCGAACACCTACATTCTGACTTCACACACATCCATTCTATGACTTCACAGTCCTCGAATCTGTGACTTCACTCACCTCCACTCTATGACTTCACACTTCTCCATTCTATGACTTCCCACACCTAATTTCTATGACTTCACCCACCTCCATTCTGACTTCACAACTCCATTCTGACTTCACACACCTCCATTCTATGACTTCACACACCTCCATTCTGACTTCACACACCTCCATTCTGTGACTTCACACAACTCCTTTCTATGATTTCACACACTTCCATTCTGTGACTTCAAACATCTCCATTCTATGACTTCACACACCTCCATTCTGTGACTTCACACACCTCCAGTCTATGACTTCACACACCTCCATTCTAGGACTTCACACATCTACATTGTGACTTCACACAACTCCATTTTATGAGTTCACACACCTGCATTGTGACCTCACACACCTCCATTCCATGACTTCACACACCTCCATTCTGACCTCACACACCTCCATTCTGACTTCACACACCTAAATTCTGTGACTTCACACACCTCCATTCTATGATTTCACACAACTCCGTTCTATGACTTCACTCACCTCCATTCTATGACTTCACACAACTCCTTTCTGAGTTGACACACATCCATTCTATGACTTCACACACCTCCAATCTGAATTCACACACCTCCATTCTATGACTTCACACACCTTCATTCTGTGACTTCACACACATCCATTCTATGAGTTCCCACGCCTCCATTTTGACTTCACACACCTCCATTCTATAACTTAACACAACTCCATTCTCACTTCACACACCTGAATTCTGTGACTTTACACACCTGTATTCTGACTTCACACACTCCATTCTGTGACTTCACAAACCTCCATTCTATGACTTCACACACCACCACTCTGTGACTTCACACATCTCCACTCTGTGACTTTACACACCTCCATTCTGCGAATTCACACACCTCCATTCTGTGATTTCACACACCTCCATTCTATGACTTCACACACCTCCATTCTGACTTCACACACCTCCATTCTATGACTTCACACACCTCCACTGTAACTTCACACACCTCCATTCTGTGACTTCACACACCTCCCTTCCGTGACATCACACACCTCGATTGTGTGACTTCACACACCTCCATTCTGACTTCACACACCTCCATTGTATGACTTCCCACACCTCTATTCTGTGACTTTACACACCTCCATTCTATGACTTCACAAACTTCCATTGTGATATCACACACCTCCATTCTATGAGTTCACACACCTCCATTCTATGACTTCACACACCTCCATTCTGACTTCACACACCTCTATTCTATGACTTCGAACACCTACATTCTGACTTCACACACATCCATTCTATGACTTCCCACACCTAATTTCTATGACTTCACCCACCTCCATTCTGACTTCACAACTCCATTCTTACTTCACACAACTCCATTCTATGACTTCACACACCTCCATTCTGAATTCACACAGCTCAATTCTGTGACTTCACAAAATTCCATTCTGTCTTCACACACCTCCATTGTATGAATTCACACACCTCCATTCTGCGACTTCACACACTTCCATTGTGACGTCACACACCTCCATTCTATGAGTTCACACACCTCCATTCTATGACTTCACACACCTCCATTCTGACTTCACAAACCTCTATTCTATGACTTCGCACACCTCCATTCTGACATCACACCCCTCCAGTCTATGACTTCACAGACCTCGAATCTTTGACTTCACTCACCTCCACTCTATGACTTCACACTCCTCCATTCTATGACTTCCCACACCTAATTTCTATGATTTCACCCACGTTCATTCTATGACTTCACACCTCCATTCTGACTTCACACACCTCCATTCAATGACATCACACACCTCCATTCTATGACTTCACAAACCTTCATTCTTACTTCAGAATCATCCATTCTATGACCTCACACACCTCCATCTATGACTTCCCAAATCTCCATTCTGTGACTTCACACACCTCCATACTGAGTTCACAAAACTCCATTCGGTGACTTAACACACCTCCATTCTGACTTCACACACGTCCATTCTATGACTTCACACACCTCCATTTTATGACTTCACACACCTACATTCTATGACTTCACACATCCATTTTGACTTCACACACCTCCAATATATGACTTCAAACAGCTCAATTCTCTGACTTCACACACCTCCATTCTATGACTTTAAACCCGTCCATTCAGTGACTTCACACACCTCCATTCTATGACTTCATACACCTCCATTCGATGACTTCACCCACCTCCATTCTATGACTTCACAAACCTCCATTCTCCGACTTCACACCCTCTAATTTGATTTCTCATACCTCCATTCTATGACTTCACAAACGTCCTTTCGGTGACTTCACAATACTCCATTCTATGACTTCACACATCTACATTCTATGACTTCACACACCTCAATTCTGACTCACACAACTCCATTCTGTGACTTCACAAAACTCCATTCTATGATTTCACATATTTCCATACTATGACTTTACACACCTCCATCTATGACTTCACACACCTCCATTCTGAGTTCACACACCTCCATTCTGTGACTTCACACACCTCCATTCTGACTTCACACACCTCCATTGTATGACTTCACACAACTCCATTCTGTGACTTCACACACCTCCATTCTATGACTTCACAAATTTCCATTGTGACGTCACACACCTCCATTCTATGAGTAAACACACCTCCATTCTGTGACTTCACACACCTAATTTCTATGACTTCACCCACCTCCATTCTATGACTTCACACCTCCATTCTGACTTCACACACCTCAATTCTGTGACTTCACACCCCTCCATTGTATGACTTCACAAACTACCGTTGTGATGTCACACACCTCCATTCTATGAGTTCACACACCTCCATTCTATGACTTCACTCACCTCCATTCTATGACTTCACACCTCCATTCTGACTTCACACACCTCAATTCTGTGACTTCACACCCCTCCATTCTATGACTTCACAAACTACGTTGTGATGTCACACACCTCCATTCTATGAGTTCACACACCTCCATTCTATGAGTTCACACACCTCCATTCTATGACTTCACCCACCTCCATTCTATGACTTCACACACCTCCATTCTCCGACTTCACACCCCTCTAATTTGATTTCTCATACCTCCATTCTATGACTTCACAAACCTCCCTTCGGTGACTTCACAATACTCCATTCTATGACTTCACACATCTACATTCTATGACTTCACACTCCTCCATTCTGACTTCACACACCTCTATTGTACGACTTTGTACAACTACATTCTGACTTCACACACCTCCATTCTATGACTTCACAGACCTCGAATATGTGACTTCTCTCACCTCCATTCTATGACTTCCCACACCTAATTTCTATGACTTCACCCACCTCCATTCTATGACTTCACACCTCTATTCTGACCTCACACACCTCCATTCTATGATTTCACACACCTCCATTCTGTGACTTTACACACCTCCATTCTATGACTTCACACACCTTCATTTTGTGACTTCACACACCTCCATTCTATGACTTCACACACCTCCATTCTATGACTTCACACACCTACATTGTGACTTCACACACCTCCATTCTATGAGTTCACACACCTGCATTGTGACTTCACACACCTCCATTCTATGACTTCAAACACCTCCATTCTGTCCTCACACACATCCATTCTGACTTCACACACTTCCCTTCCGTGACTTCACACACCTCGATTCTTTGACTTCACACACCTCCATTCTGACTTCACACACCTCCATTGTATGACTTCCCACACCTCCATTCTGTGACTTCACACACCTCCATTCTATGATTCCACACACTTCCATTCTGTGACTTCACACACCTCCATTCTATGACTTCACACACCTCAATTCTGACTCACACAACTCCATTCTGTGACTTCACAAAACTCCATTCTATGATTTCACATATCTCCATTCTATGACTTCACACACCTCCATGTATTACTTCACACACCGCCATTCTGAGCTCACAAACCTCCATTCTTTGACTTCACACACCTCCATTCTGACTTCACACACCTCCATTCTATGACTTCACACACCTCCATTCTGTGACTTCACACACCTCCATTCTATGACTTCACAAACTTCCATTGTGACGTCACACACCTCCATTCTATGAGTGCACACACCTCCATTCTATGACTTCACACACCTCCATTCTGACTTCACACACCTCTATTCTACGACTTCGTACACCTACATTCTGACTTCACAAACCTCCATTCTATGACTTCACAGACCTTGAATGTGTGAATTCACTCACCTCCACTCTATGACTTCACCCACCTCCATTCTATGACTTCACACCTCTATTCTGACCTCACACACCTCCATTCTGTGACTTCACACACCTCCATTCTATGATTTCACACACCTCCATTCTGTGACTTCACACACCTCCATTCTATGATTTCACACACCTCCATTCTGTGACTTCACACACCTCCATTCTATGACTTCACACACCTCCATTCTATGACTTCACACACCTCCATTCTGACTTCACACATCTCCATTCTGTGACTTCACACACCTCCTTTCTATGATTTCACACACTTCCATTCTGTGACTTCACACACCTCCATTCTATGACTTCACATACCTCCATTCTGTGACTTCACACACCTCCAGTCTATGACTTCACACACCTCCATTCTATGACTTCACACATCTACATTGTGACTTCACACAACTCCATTTTATGAGTTCACACACCTGCATTGTGACTTCACACACCTCCATTCCATGACTTCACACACCTCCATTCTGACCTCACACACCTCCATTCTGACTTCACACACCTAAATTCTGTGACTTCACACACCTCCATTCTATGATTTCACACACCTCCGTTCTATGACTTCACTCACCTCCATTCTATGACTTCGCACACCTCCTTTCTGAGTTGACACACATCCATTCTATGACTTCACACACCTCCAATCTGAATTCACACACCTCCATTCTATGACTTCACACACCTCCATTCTGTGACTTCACACACATCCATTCTATGAGTTCACACACCTCCATTTTGACTTCACACACCTCCATTCTATAAATTAACACAGCTCCATTCTCACTTCACACACCTCAATTCTATGACTTTACACACCTCTATTCTGACTTCACACACCTCCATTCTGTGACTTCACAAACCTCCATTCTATGACTTCACACACCTCCACTCTGTGACTTCACACATCTCCACTCTGTGACTTTACACACCTACATTCTGCGAATTCCCACACCTCCATTCTGTGATTTCACACACCTCCATTCTATGACTTCACACACCTCCATTCTGACTTCACACACCTCTATTCTATGACTTCACACACCTCCATTGTAACTTCACACACCTCCATTCTGTGACTTCACACACCTCCCTTCCGTGACTTCACACACCTCCATTCTGTGACTTCACACACCTCCATTCTGACGTCACACACCTCCATTGTATGACTTCCCACACCTCTATTCTGTGACTTCACACACCTCCATTCTATGACTTCACAAACTTCCATTGTGATATTACACACCTCCATTCTATGAGTTCACACACCTCCATTCTATGACTTCACACACCTAAATTCTGACTTCACACACCTCTATTCTATGACTTCGAACACCTACATTCTGACTTCACACACATCAATTCTATGACTTCACAGACCTTGAATCTGTGCCTTCACTCACCTCCACTCTAAGACTTCACACTTCTCCATTCTATGACTTCCCACACCTAATTTCTATGACTTCACCCACCTCCATTCTGACTTCACACACCTCCATTCTGTGACTTCACACACCTCCATTCTGACTTCACACACCTCAATTCTGACTCACACAACTCCATTCTGTGACTTCACAAAACTCCATTCTATGATTTCACATATCTCCATTCTATGACTTCACACACCTCCATCTATTACTTCACACACCGCCATTCTGAGCTCACAAACCTCCATTCTTTGACTTCACACACCTCCATTCTGACTTCACACACCTCCATTCTATGACTTCACACACCTCCATTCTGTGACTTCACAAATACCCATTCTATGACTTCACAAACTTCCATTGTGACGAAACACACCTCCATTCTATGAGTGCACACACCTCCATTCTATGACTTCACACACCTCCATTCTGACTTCACACACCTCTATTCTACGAGTTCGTACACCTACATTCTGACTTCACACACCTCCATTCTATGACTTCACAGACCTCGAATGTGTGAATTCACTCACCTCCACTCTATGACTTCACACTTCTCCATTCTATGACTTCCCACACCTAATTTCTATGACTTCAGCCACCTCCATTCTATGACTTCACATCTCTATTCTGACCTCACACACCTCCATTCTATGACTTCACACACCTCCATTCTGACTTCACACACCTCCATTCTGTGACTTCACACACCTCCATTCTATGATTTCACACACCTCCATTCTATGATTTCACACACCTCCATTCTATGACTTCATACACCTCCATTCTATGACTTCACACACCTCCATTCTGTGACTTCACACACCTCCATTCTATGACTTCACACACCTCCATTCTATGACTTCACACACCTACATTGTGAGTTCACACACCTCCATTCTATGAGTTCATACACCTGCATTGTGACTTCCCACACCTCCATTCTATGACTTCAAACACCTCCATCTGACCTCACACACCTCCATTCTGGCTTCACACACCTAAATTCTGTGACTTCACACACCTCCATTCTATGATTTCACACACCTCCATTCTATGACTTCACTCACCTCCATTCTGACTTCACACACCTCCTTTCTGAGTTGACACACCTCCATTCTATGACTTCACAGACCTCCAATCTGAATTCACACACCTCCATTCTATGACTTCACCCACCTCCATTCTATGATTTCACACACCTCCATTCTCCGATTTCACACCCCTCTAATTTGATTTCTCATACCTCCATTCTATGACTTCACAAACATCCCTTCGGTGACTTCACAATACTCCATTCTATGGCTTCACACATCTACATTCTATGACTTCACACACCTCAATTCTGACTCACACAACTCCATTCTGTGACGTCACAAAACTCCATTCTATGATTTCACATATCTCAATACTATGACTTCACACACCTCCATCTATGACTTCACACACCTCCATTCTGAGTTCACACACCTCCATTCTGTGAATTCACACACCTCCATTGTGACTTCACACACCTCCATTGTATGACTTCACACACCTCTATTCTGTGACTTCACACACCTCCATTCTATGACTTCACAAACTTCCATTGTGACGTCACACACCTCCATTCTATGAGTTCACACACCTCCATTCTATGACTTCACAAACCTCCATTCTGACTTCACACACCTCTATTCTATGACTTCGAACACCTACATTCTGACTTCACACACATCCATTCTATGACTTCACAGTCCTCGAATCTGTGACTTCACTCACCTCCACTCTATGACTTCACACTTCTCCATTCTATGACTTCCCACACCTAATTTCTATGACTTCACCCACCTCCATTCTGACTTCACAACTCCATTCTGACTTCACACACCTCCATTCTATGACTTCACACACCTCCATTCTGACTTCACACACCTCCATTCTGTGACTTCACACAACTCCTTTCTATGATTTCACACACTTCCATTCTGTGACTTCAAACATCTCCATTCTATGACTTCACACACCTCCATTCTGTGACTTCACACACCTCCAGTCTATGACTTCACACACCTCCATTCTAGGACTTCACACATCTACATTGTGACTTCACACAACTCCATTTTATGAGTTCACACACCTGCATTGTGACCTCACACACCTCCATTCCATGACTTCACACACCTCCATTCTGACCTCACACACCTCCATTCTGACTTCACACACCTAAATTCTGTGACTTCACACACCTCCATTCTATGATTTCACACAACTCCGTTCTATGACTTCACTCACCTCCATTCTATGACTTCACACAACTCCTTTCTGAGTTGACACACATCCATTCTATGACTTCACACACCTCCAATCTGAATTCACACACCTCCATTCTATGACTTCACACACCTTCATTCTGTGACTTCACACACATCCATTCTATGAGTTCACACGCCTCCATTTTGACTTCACACACCTCCATTCTATAACTTAACACAACTCCATTCTCACTTCACACACCTGAATTCTGTGACTTTACACACCTGTATTCTGACTTCACACACTCCATTCTGTGACTTCACAAACCTCCATTCTATGACTTCACACACCACCACTCTGTGACTTCACACATCTCCACTCTGTGACTTTACACACCTGCATTCTGCGAATTCACACACCTCCATTCTGTGATTTCACACACCTCCATTCTATGACTTCACACACCTCCATTCTGACTTCACACACCTCCATTCTATGACTTCACACACCTCCACTGTAACTTCACACACCTCCATTCTGTGACTTCACACACCTCCCTTCCGTGACATCACACACCTCGATTGTGTGACTTCACACACCTCCATTCTGACTTCACACACCTCCATTGTATGACTTCCCACACCTCTATTCTGTGACTTTACACACCTCCATTCTATGACTTCACAAACTTCCATTGTGATATCACACACCTCCATTCTATGAGTTCACACACCTCCATTCTATGACTTCACACACCTAAATTCTGACTTTACACACCTCTATTTTATGACTTCGAACACCTACATTCTGACTTCACACACCTCCATTCTATGAATTTACAGACCTCGAATCTGTGACTTCACTCAGCTCCACTCTATGACTTCACACCTCTCCATTCTATGACTTCCCACACCTAATTTCTATGACTTCACCCACCTCCATTCTGACTTCACACACCTCCATTCTGTGACTTCACACACCTCCATTCTATGATTCCACACACTTCCATTCTGTGACTTCACACACCTCCATTCTATGACTTCACACACCTCAATTCTGACTCACACAACTCCATTCTGTGACTTCACAAAACTCCATTTTATGATTTCACATATCTCCATTCTATGACTTCACACACCTCCATCTATTACTTCACACACCGCCATTCTGAGCTCACAAACCTCCATTCTTTGACTTCACACCCCTCCATTCTGACTTCACACACCTCCATTCTATGACTTCACACACCTCCATTCTGTGACTTCACACACCTCCATTCTATGACTTCACAAACTTCCATTGTGACGTCACACACCTCCATTCTATGAGTGCACACACCTCCATTCTATGACTTCACACACCTCCATTCTGACTTCACACACCTCTATTCTACGACTTCGTACACCTACATTCTGACTTCACAAACCTCCATTCTATGACTTCACAGACCTCGAATGTGTGACTTCACTCACCTCCACTCTATGACTTCACACTTCTCCATTCTATGACTTCCCACACCTAATTTCTATGACTTCACACACCTCCATTCTATGATTTCACACACCTCCATTCTGTGACTTCACACACCTCCATTCTATGACTTCACACACCTCCATTCTATGACTTCACACACCTACATTGTGACTTCACACACCTCCATTCTATGAGTTCACACACCTGCATTGTGACTTCACACACCTCCATTCTATGACTTCAAACACCTCCATCTGACCTCACACACCTCCATTCTGACTTCACACACCTAAATTCTGTGACCTCACACACCTCCATTCTATGATTTCACACACCTCCATTCTATGACTTCACTCACCTCCATTCTATGACTTCACACACCTCCTTTCTGAGTTGACACACCTCCATTCTATGACTTCACAAACCTCCAATCTGAATTCACACACCTCCATTCTATGACTTCACCCACCTCCATTCTATGACTTCACACACCTCCATTCTCCGACTTCACACCCTTCTAATTTGATTTCTCATACCTCCATTCTATGACTTCACAAACATCCCTTCGGTGACTTCACAATACTCCTTTCTATGACTTCACACATCTACATTCTATGACTTCACACACCTCAATTCTGACTCACACAACTCCATTCTGTGACTTCACAAAACTCCATTCTATGATTTCACATATCTCAATACTATGACTTCACACACCTCCATTCTGTGACTTCACACACCTCCATTCTGACTTCACACACCTCCATTGTATGACTTCACACACCTCTATTCTGTGACTTCACACACCTCCATTCTATGACTTCACAAACTTCCATTGTGACGTCACACACCTCCATTCTATGAGTTCACACACCTCCATTCTATGACTTCACACACCTCCATTCTGACTTCACACACCTCTATTCTATGACTTCGAACACCTACATTCTGACTTCACTCACATCCATTCTATGACTTCACAGACCTCCTATCTGTGACTTCACTCACCTCCACTCTATGACTTCACACTTCTCCATTCTATGACTTCCCACACCTAATTTCTATGACTTCACCCACCTCCATTCTGACTTCACAACTCCATTCTGACTTCACACACCTCCATTCTATGACTTCACACACCTCCATTCTGACTTCACACACCTCCATTCTGTGACTTCACACACCTCCTTTCTATGATTTCACACACTTCCATTCTGTGACTTCACACACCTCCATTCTATGACTTCACACACCTCCATTCTGTGACTTCACACACCTCCAGTCTATGACTTCACACACCTCCATTCTATGACTTCACACATCTACATTGTGACTTCACACAACTCCATTTTATGAGTTCACACACCTGCATTGTGACTTCACACACCTCCATTCCATGACTTCACACAACTCCATTCTGACCTCACACACCTCCATTCTGACTTCACACACCTAAATTCTATGACTTCACACACCTCCATTCTAGGATTTCACACACCTCCGTTCTATGACTTCACTCACCTCCATTCTATGACTTCACACACCTCCTTTCTCAGTTGACACACATCCATTCAATGACTTCACACACCTCCAATCTGAATTCACACACCTCCATTCTATGACTTCACCCACCTCCATTCTATGACTTCACACACCTCCATTCTCCGACTTCACACCCCTCTAATTTGATTTCTCATACCTCCATTCTATGACTTCACAAACATCCCTTCGGTGACTTCACAATACTCCATTCTATGACTTCACACATCTACATTCTATGACTTCACACACCTCAATTCTGACTCACACAACTCCATTCTGTGACTTCACAAAACTCCATTCTATGATTTCACATATCTCAATACTATGACTTCACACACCTCCATTCTGTGACTTCACACACCTCCATTCTGACTTCACACACCTCCATTGTATGACTTCACACACCTCTATTCTGTGACTTCACACACCTCCATTCTATGACTTCACAAACTTC
This sequence comes from Megascapheus bottae, assembly GCA_024803745.1. NCBI lineage: Eukaryota > Metazoa > Chordata > Mammalia > Rodentia > Geomyidae > Megascapheus > Megascapheus bottae. The sequence continues at coordinate 202,227 of JANJXV010001039.1, read as the reverse complement.
CATTGTGACGTCATACACCTCCATTCTATGAGTTCACACACCTCCATTCTATGACTTCACACACCTCCATTCTGACTTCACACACCTCTATTCTATGACTTCGAACACCTACATTCTGACTTCACACACATCCATTCTATGACTTCACAGACCTCCTATCTGTGACTTCACTCACCTCCAATCTATGACTTCACACTTCTCCATTCTATGACTTCCCACACCTAATTTCTATGACTTCACCCACCTCCATTCTGACTTCACAACTCCATTCTGACTTCACACACCTCCATTCTATGACTTCACACACCTCCATTCTGACTTCACACACCTCCATTCTGTGACTTCACACACCTCCTTTCTATGATTTCATACACTTCCATTCTGTGACTTCACACACCTCCATTCTATGACTTCACACACCTCCATTCTGTGACTTCACACACCTCCAGTCTATGACTTCACACACCTCCATTCTATGACTTCACACATCTACATTGTGACTTCACACAACTCCATTTTATGAGTTCACACACCTGCATTGTGACTTCACACACCTCCATTCCATGACTTCACACAACTCCATTCTGACCTCACACACCTCCATTCTGACTTCACACACCTAAATTCTATGACTTCACACGCCTCCATTCTAGGATTTCACACACCTCCGTTTTATGACTTCACTCACCTTCATTCTATGACTTCACACACCTCCTTTCTGAGTTGACACACATCCATTCAATGACTTCACACACCTCCAATCTGAATTCACACACCTCCATTCTATGACTCCACACACCTCCATTCTGTGACTTCACACACATCCATTCTATGAGTTCACACACCTCCATTTAGACTTCACACACCTCCATTCTATAACTTAACACAGCTCCATTCTCACTTCACACACCTCAATTCTATGACTTTACACACCTCTATTCTGACTTCACACACCTCCATTCTGTGACTTCACAAACCTCCATAACTATGACTTCACACACCTCCACTCTGTGACTTCACACATCTCCACTCTGTGACTTTACACACCTCCATTCTGCGAATTCACACACCTCCATTCTGTGATTTCACACACCTCCATTCTATGACTTCACACACCTCCATTCTGACTTCACACACCTCCATTCTATGACTTCACACACCTCCATTGTAACTTCACACACCTCCATTCTGTGACTTCACACACCTCCCTTCCGTGACTTCACACACCTCCAATCTATGACTTCACACACCTACATTCTATGACATCACACCTCCATTCTATGACTTCACACACTTCCATTCTATGACTTCACACACCTCCATTCTATGACTTCACACACCTCCATTCTATGACTTCACACACCTGCATTCTGACATCACACACCTCCATTCTATGACTTCATACACCTCCATTCTATGAGTTCATACACCAACATTCTAGGACTTCACACACCTCCATTCTATGACTTCACAAATCTCCATTCTGACTTCACACTGCTCCATTCTATGACTTCACACACCTCCATTCTATGACTTCACACACCTCCATTCTATGACTTCACACATCTCCTTTCTGTATCTTCACACACTTCCAATGTTTGACTTCACAAACCTCCATTCCATGACTTCACACACCTCCATTCCATGAGTTCACACACCGCCATTCTTTGACTTCACACACCTCCATTTTGACTTCACACACCTACATTCTGTGACTTCACACACCTCCATTTGTGACTTCACACACCTCCATTTTGACTTCACACACCTCCATTCTGTGACTTCACACACCTCCATTCTATGAGTCCACACACTTCCTTTCTATTACTTCACACACTTCCATTCTGTGACATCACACAGCTCCTTTCTGAGTTCACACACCTCCATTGTTTGACTTCACACACCTCCAATATATGACCTCAAACACCTCAATTCTCTGACTTCACACACCTTCATTCTATGACTTCATACCCGTCCATTCTGTGACTTCACAGACCTCCATTCTATGACTTCATACACCTCCATTCTATGACTTCACCCACCTCCATTCTATGACTTCACACACCTCTATTCTCTGACTTCACACACCTCCATTTTGTGACTTCACACACCTCCATTCTATGAGTTCACACACCTCCATTCTGACTTCACACACCTCCATTCTATGACTTCACAGACCTCCTGTCTGTGACTTCACTCACCTCCACTCTATGACTTCACACTTCTCCATTCTATGACTTCCCACACCTAATTTCTATGACTTCACCCACCTCCATTCTGACTTCACAACTCCATTCTGACTTCACACACCTCCATTCTATGACTTCACACACCTCCATTCTGACTTCACACACCTCCATTCTGTGACTTCACACACCTCCTTTCTATGATTTCACACACTTCCATTCTGTGACTTCACACACCTCCATTCTATGACTTCACACACCTCCATTCTGTGACTTCACACACCTCCAGTCTATGACTTCACACACCTCCATTCTATGACTTCACACATCTACATTGTGACTTCACACAACTCCATTTTATGAGTTCACACACCTGCATTGTGACTTCACACACCTCCATTCCATGACTTCACACAACTCCATTCTGACCTCACACACCTCCATTCTGACTTCACACACCTAAATTCTACGACTTCACACAACTCCATTCTAGGATTTCACACACCTCCGTTCTATGACTTCACTCACCTCCATTCTATGACTTCACACACCTCCTTTCTGAGTTGACACACATCCATTCAATGACTTCACACACCTCCAATCTGAATTCACACACCTCCATTCTATGACTCCACACACCTCCATTCTGTGACTTCACACACATCCATTCTATGAGTTCACACACCTCCATTTTGACTTCACACACCTCCATTCTATAACTTAACACAGCTCCATTCTCACTTCACACACCTCAATTCTATGACTTTACACACCTCTATTCTGACTTCACACACCTCCATTCTGTGACTTCACAAACCTCCATAACTATGAATTCACACACCTCCACTCTGTGACTTCACACATCTCCACTCTGTGACTTTACACACCTCCATTCTGTGAATTCACACACCTCCATTCTGTGATTTCACACACCTCCATTCTATGACTTCACACACCTCCATTCTGACTTCACACACCTCCATTCTATGACTTCACACACCTCCATTGTAACTTCACACACCTCCATTCTGTGACTTCACACACCTCCCTTCCGTGACTTCACACACCTCCAATCTATGACTTCACACACCTACATTCTATGACATCACACCTCCATTCTATGACTTCACACACTTCCATTCTATGACTTCACACACCTCCATTCTATGACTTCACACACCTCCATTCTATGACTTCACACACCTGCATTCTGACATCACACACCTCCATTCTATGACTTCATACACCTCCATTCTATGAGTTCATACACCAACATTCTAGGACTTCACACACCTCCATTCTATGACTTCACAAATCTCCATTCTGACTTCACACTGCAGCATTCTATGACTTCACACACCTCCATTCTATGACTTCACACACCTCCATTCTATGACTTCACACATCTCCTTTCTGTAACTTCACACACTTCCAATGTTTGACTTCACAAACCTCCATTCCATGACTTCACACACCTCCATTCCATGAGTTCACACACCGCCATTCTTTGACTTCACACACCTCCATTTTGACTTCACACACCTACATTCTGTGACTTCACACACCTCCATTTGTGACTTCACACACCTCCATTTTGACTTCACACACCTCCATTCTGTGACTTCACACACCTCCATTCTCTGAGTCCACACACTTCCTTTCTATTACTTCACACACTTCCATTCTGTGACATCACACACCTCCTTTCTGAGTTCACACACCTCCATTGTTTGACTTCACACACCTCCAATATATGACCTCAAACACCTCAATTCTCTGACTTCACACACCTTCATTCTATGGCTTCATACCCGTCCATTCTGTGACTTCACAGACCTCCATTCTATGACTTCATACACCTCCATTCTATGACTTCACCCACCTCCATTCTATGACTTCACACACCTCCATTCTATGACTTCACACACCTCCATTCTATGATTTCACACACCTCCATTCTATGACTTCACACACCTCCATTTTGTGACTTCACACACCTCCATTCTATGAGTTCACACACCTCCATTCTGACTTCACACACCTCCATTCTATGACTTCACACAGCTCCATTCTGACTTCACACACCTCCATTCTATGACTTTGCACACCTCTATTCTGACTTCACACACCTCCATTCTGTGACTTCAGAAACCTCCTTTCTATGACTTCACCCAACTCCACTCTGTGAATGCACACATCTCCACTCTGTGTCCTTAAACACCTCCATTGTGCGAATTCATACCCTCCATTCTGAGATTTCACACACCTCCATTCTATGACTTCACACACTTCCATTCTATGACTTCACAAACCTCCATTGTGACTTCACACACGTCCATTCTGTGACTTCACACACCTCCATTCAATATCATCACAGACCTCCATTCTATGACTTCACACACTTCCATTCTATGACTTCTCACAGCTCCAGTCTATGACTTCACAAACCTCCATTCTATGACTTCACACACCTGCACTCTGACTTCACACACGTCCATTCTATGACTTCATACACCTCTCTTCTATGACTTCATACACCAACATTCTATGACTTCACACACCTCCATTCTGTGACTTCACACACCTCCATTCTATGACTTCACACACCTACATTGTGACTTCACACACCTCCATTCTATGAGTTCACACACCTGCATTGTGACTTCACACACCTCCATTCTATGACTTCAAACAACTCCATCTGACCTCACACACCTCCATTCTGACTTCACACACCTAAATTCTGTGATTTCACACACCTCCATTCTATGATTTCACACACCTCCATTCTATGACTTCACTCACCTCCATTCTATGACTTCACACACCTCCTTTCTGAGTTGACACACCTCCATTCTATGACTTCACAAACCTCCAATCTGAATTCACACACCTCCATTCTATGACTTCACCCACCTCCATTCTATGACTTCACACACCTCCATTCTCCGACTTCACACCCCTCTAATTTGATTTCTCATACCTCCATTCTATGACTCCACAAACATCCCTTCGGTGACTTCACAATACTCCATTCTATGGCTTCACACATCTACATTCTATGACTTCACACACCTCAATTCTGACTCACTCAACTCCATTCTGTGACTTCACAAAACTCCATTCTATGATTTCACATGTCTCCATACTATGACTTCACACACCTCCATCTATGACTTCACACACCTCCATTATGAGTTCACACACCTCCATTCTGTGACTTCACACAACTCCATTTTGACTTCACACACCTCCATTGTATGACTTCACACACCTCTATTCTGTGACTTCACACACCTCCATTCTATGACTTCACAAACTTCCATTGTGACGTCACACACCTCCATTTTATGAATTCACACACCTCCATTCTATGACTTCACACACCTCCATTCTGACTTCACACACCTCTATTCTATGACTTCGAACACCTATATTCTGACTTCACACATCCATTCTATGACTTCACAGACCTCGAATCTGTGACTTCACTCACCTCCATTCTATGACTTCACAGTTCTCATTTCTATGACTTCCCACACCTAATTTCTATGACTTCACCCACCTCCATTCTGACTTCACAACTCCATTCTGACTTCACACACCTCCATTCTATGACTTCACACACCTCCATTCTGACTTCACACACCTCCATTCTGTGACTTCACACACCTCCTTTCTATGATTTCACACACTTCCATTCTGTGACTTCACACACCTCCATTCTATGACTTCACACACCTCCATTCTGTGACTTCACACACCTCAAGTCTATGACTTCACACACCTCCATTCTATGACTTCACACATCTACATTGTGACTTCACACAACTCCATTTTATGAGTTCACACACCTGCATTGTGACTTCACACACCTCCATTCTATGACTACACACACCTCCATTCTGACCTCACACACCTCCATTCTGACTTCACACACCTAAATTCTGTGACCTCACTCACCTCCATTCTATGATTTCACACACCTCCATTCTATGACTTCACTCACCTCCATTCTATGACTTCACACACCTCCTTTCTGAGTTGACACACATCCATTCTATGACTTCACACACCTCCCATCTGAATTCACACACCTCCATTCTATGAGTGCACACACCTCCATTCTATGACTTCATACACCTCCATTCTGACTTCACACACCTCTATTCTACGACTTCGTACACCTACATTCTGACTTCACACACCTCCATTCTATGAATTCACAGACCTCGAATCTGTGACTTCACTCACCTCCACTCTATGACTTCACACTTCTCCATTCTATGACTTCCCACACCTAATTTCTATGACTTCACCCACCTCCATTCTATGACTTCACACATCTATTCTGACCTCACACACCTCCATTCTATGACTTCACACACCTACATTGTGACTTCACACACCTCCATTCTATGAGTTCACACACCTGCATTGTGACTTCACACACCTCCATTCTATGACTTCAAACAACTCCATCTGACCTCACACACCTCCATTCTGACTTCACACACCTAAATTCTGTGACTTCACACAACTCCATTCTATGATTTCACACACCTCCATTCTATGACTTCACTCACCTCCATTCTATGACTTCACACACCTCCTTTCTGAGTTGACACACCTCCATTCTATGACTTCACAAACCTCCAATCTGAATTCACACACCTCCATTCTATGACTTCACCCACCTCCATTCTATGACTTCACACACCTCCATTCTCCGACTTCACACCCCTCTAATTTGATTTCTCATACCTCCATTCTATGACTTCACAAACATCCCTTCGGTGACTTCACAATACTCCATTCTATGGCTTCACACATCTACATTCTATGACTTCACACACTTCAATTCTGACTCACACAACTCCATTCTGTGACTTCACAAAACTCCATTCTATGATTTCACATATCTCCATACTATGACTTCACACACCTCCATCTATGACTTCACACACCTCCATTCTGAGTTCACACACCTCCATTCTGTGACTTCACACAACTCCATTCTGACTTCACACACCTCCATTGTATGACTTCACACACCTCTATTCTGTGACTTCACACACCTCCATTCTATGACTTCACAAACTTCCATTGTGACGTCACACACCTCCATTTTATGAGTTCACACACCTCCATTCTATGACTTCACACACCTCCATTCTGACTTCACACACCTCTATTCTATGACTTCGAACACCTACATTCTGACTTCACACACCTCCATTCTATGACTTCACAGACCTCGAATCTGTGACTTCACTCACCTCCACTCTATGACTTCACACTTCTCCATTCTATGACTTCCCACACCTAATTTCTATGACTTCACCCACCTCCATTCTGACTTCTCAACTCCATTCTGACTTCACACACCTCCATTCTATGACTTCACAAACTTCCATTGTGACGTCACACACCTCCATTGTATGAGTTCACACACCTCCATTCTATGACTTCACACACCTCCATTCTGACTTCACACACCTGTATTCTATGACTTCGAACACCTACATTCTGACTTCACACACATCCATTCTATGAATTCACAGACCTCGAATCTGTGACTTCACTCACCTCCAGTCTATGACTTCACACTTCTCCATTCTATGACTTCCCACACCTAATTTCTATGACTTCACCCACCTCCATTCTGACTTCACAACTTCATTCTGACTTCACACACCTCCATTCTATGACTTCACACACCTCCATTCTGATTCACACACCTCCACTGTGTGACTTCACACACCTCTTTCTATGATTTCACACACTTCCATTCTGTGACTTCACACACCTCCATTCTATGACTTCACACACCTCCATTCTGTGACTTCACACACCTCAAGTCTATGACTTCACACACCTCCATTCTATGACTTCACACACCGCAATTCTGACTCACACAACTCCATTCTGTGACTTCACAAAACTCCATTCTATGATTTCACATATCTCCATACTATGACTTCACACACCTCCATCTATGACTTCACACACCTCCATTCTGAGTTCACACACCTCCATTCTGTGACTTCACACAACTCCATTCTGACTTCACACACCTCCATTGTATGACTTCACACACCTCTATTCTGTGACTTCACACACCTCCATTCTATGACTTCACAAACTTCCATTGTGACGTCACACACCTCCATTTTATGAGGTCACACACCTCCATTCTATGACTTCACACACCTCCATTCTGACTTCACACACCTCTATTCTATGACTTCGAACACCTACATTTTGACTTCACACACATCCATTCTATGACTTCACAGACCTCGAATCTTGACTTCACTCACCTCCATTCTATGACTTCACACTTCTCCATTCTATGACTTCCCACACCTAATTTCTGTGACTTCACCCACCTCCATTCTGACTTCACAACTCCATTCTGACTTCACACACCTGCATTCTATGACTTCACACACCTCCATTCTGAATTCACACACCTCCATTCTGTGACTTCACACACCTCCTTTCTATGATTTCACACACTTCCAATCTGTGACTTCACAAACCTCCATTCTATGACTTCACACACCTCCATTCTGTGACTTCACACACATCAAGTCTATGACTTCACACACCTCCATTCTATGACTTCACACATCTACATTGTGACTTCACACAACTCCATTTTATGAGTTCACACACCTGCATTGTGACTTCACACACCTCCATTCTATGACTTCACACACCTCCATTCTGACCTCACACACCTCCATTCTGATTTCACACACCTAAATTCTGTGACCTCACACTCCTCCATTCTATGATTTCACACACCTCCATTCTATGACTTCACTCACCTCCATTCTATGACTTCACACACCTCCTTTCTGAGTTGACACACATCCATTCTATGACTTCACACACCTCCCATCTGAATTCACACACCTCCATTCTATGAGTGCACACACCTCCATTCTATGACTTCACACACCTCCATTCTGACTTCACACACCTCTATTCTATGACTTCGTACACCTACATTCTGACTTCACACACCTCCATTCTATGAATTCACAGACCTCGAATCTGTGACTTCACTCACCTCCACTCTATGACTTCACACTTCTCCATTCTATGACTTCCCACACCTAATTTCTATGACTTCACCCACCTCCATTCTATGACTTCACACATCTATTCTGACCTCACACACCTCCATTTTATGACTTCACACACCTCCATTCTGACTTCACACACCTCCATTCTGTGACTTGACACACCTCCATTCTATAACTTCACACACCTCCATTCTGTGACTTCACACACCTCCATTCTATGACTTCACACACCTCCATTCTATGACTTCACACACCTACATTGTGACTTCACACACCTCCATTCTATGAGTTCACACACCTGCATTTTGACTTCACACACCTCCATTCTATGACTTCAAACAACTCCATCTGACCTCACACACCTCCATTCTGACTTCACACACCTAAATTCTGTGACTTCACACACCTCCATTCTATGATTTCACACACCTCCATTCTATGACTTCACTCACCTCCATTCTATGACTTCACACACCTCCTTTCTGAGTTGACACACCTCCATTCTATGACTTCACAAACCTCCAATCTGAATTCACACACCTCCATTCTATGACTTCACCCACCTCCATTCTATGACTTCACACACCTCCATTCTCCGACTTCACACCCCTCTAATTTGATTTCTCATACCTTCATTCTATGACTTCCCAAACATCCCTTCGGTGACTTCACAGTACTCCATTCTATGGCTTCACACATCTACATTCTATGACTTCACACACCTCAATTCTGACTCACACAACTCCATTCTGTGACTTCACAAAACTCCATTCTATGATTTCACATATCTCCATACTATGACTTCACACACCTCCATTCTGAGTTCACACACCTCCATTCTGTGACTTCACACAACTCCATTCTGACTTCACACACCTCTATTCTGTGACTTCCACACCTCCATTCTCTGACTTCACAAACTTCCATTGTGACGTCACACACCTCCATTTTATGAGTTCACACACCTCCATTCTGACTTCACACACCTCTATTCTATGACTTCGAACACCTATATTCTGACTTCACACACCTCCATTCTATGACTTCACAGACCTCGAATCTGTGACTTCACTCACCTCCACTCTATGACTTCACACTTCTCCATTCTATGACTTCCCACACCTAATTTCTATGACCTCACCCACCTCCATTCTGACTTCTCAACTCCATTCTGACTTCACACACCTCCATTCTATGACTTCACACACCTAAATTCTGACTTCACACACCTCTATTCTGTGACTTCACACACCTCCATTCTATGACTTCACAAACTTCCATTGTGACGTCACACACTTCCATTTTATGAGTTCACACACCTCCATTCTATGACTTCACACACCTCCATTCTGACTTCACACACCTCTATTCTATGACTTCGAACACCTACATTCTGACTTCACACACATCCATTCTATGACTTCACAGACCTCGAATCTGTGACTTCACTCACCTCCAATCTATGACTTCAAACTTCTCCATTCTATGACTTCCCACACCTAATTTCTATGACTTCACCCACCTCCATTCTGACTTCACAACTTCATTCTGACTTCACACACTTCCATTCTATGACTTCACACACCTCCATTCTTATTTCACACACCTCCATTCTGTGACTTCACACACCTGCTTTCTATGATTTCACACTCTTCCATTCTGTGACTTCACACACCTCCATTCTATGACTTCACACACCTCCATTCTGTGACTTCACACACCTCATGTCTATGACTTCACACACCTCCATTCTATGACTTCACACATCTACATTGTGACTTCACACAACTCCATTTTATGAGTTCACACACCTGCATTGTGACTTCACACACCTCCATTCTATGACTTCACACACCTCCATTCTGACCTCACACACCTCCATTCTGACTTCACACACCTAAATTCTGTGACCTCACACACCTCCATTCTATGAATTCACAGACCTCGAATCTGTGACTTCACTCACCTCCACTCTATGACTTCACACTTCTCCATTCTATGACTTCCCACACCTAATTTCTATGACTTCACCCACCTCCATTCTATGACTTCACACATGTATTCTGACCTCACACACCTCCATTCTATGACTTCACACACCTCCATTCTGACTTCACACACCTCCATTCTGTGACTTCACACACCTCCATTCTATGATTTCACACAGCTCCATTCTGTGACTTCACACACCTCCATTCTATGACTTCACAAACCTCCATTCTGTGACTTCACACACCTCCATTCTATGACTTCACACACCTCCATTCTGCGACTTCACACCCCTCTAATTTGATTTCTCATACCTCCATTCTATGACTTCACACACCTCCATTCTGTGACTTCACACACCTCCATCTATGACTTCACACACCTCCATTCTGAGTTCACACACCTCCATTCTGTGACTTCACACACCTCCATTCTGACTTCACACACCTCCATTGTATGACTTCACACACCTCTATTCTGTGACTTCACACACCTCCATTCTATGACTTCACAAACTTCCATTGTGACGTCACACACCTCCATTCTATGAGTTCACACACCTCCATTCTATGACTTCACACACCTCCATTCTGACTTCACACACCTCTATTCTATGACTTCGAACACCTACATTCTGACTTCACACACATCCATTCTATGACTTCCCACACCTAATTTCTATGACTTCACCCACCTCCATTCTGACTTCACAACTCCATTCTGACTTCACACACCTCCATTCTATGACTTCACACACCTCCATTCTGACTTCACACATCTCCATTCTGTGACTTCACACACCTCCTTTCTATGATTTCACACACTTCCATTCTGTGACTTCACACACCTCCATTCTATGACTTCACACACCTCCATTCTGTGACTTCACACACCTCCAGTCTATGACTTCACACACCTCCATTCTATGACTTCACACATCTACATTGTGACTTCACACAACTCCATTTTATGAGTTCACACACCTGCATTGTGACTTCACACACCTCCATTCTATGACTTCACACACCTCCATTCTGACCTCACACACCTCCATACTGACTTCACACACCTAAATTCTATGACTTCACTCACCTCCATTCTATGACTTCACACACCTCCTTTCTGAGTTGACACACATCCATTCTATGACTTCACACACCTCCAATCTGAATTCACACACCTCCATTCTATGACTTCACACACCTCCATTCTGTGACTTCACACACCTCCATTCTATGAGTTCACACACCTCCATTTTGACTTCACACACCTCAATTCTATAACTTAACACAGCTCCATTCTCACTTCACACACCTCAATTCTATGACTTTACACACCTCTATTCTGACTTTACACACCTCCATTCTGTGACTTCACAAACCTCCATTCTATGACTTCACACACCTCCACTCTGTGACTTCACACATCTCCACTCTGTAACTTTACACACCTACATTCTGCGAATTCACACACCTCCATTCTGTGATTTCACACACCTCCATTCTATGACTTCACACACCTCCATTCTTTGACTTCACACACCTCCATTCTATGATTTCACACACCTCCATTGTAACTTCACACACCTCCATTCTTTGACTTCACACACCTCCCTTCCGTGTCTTCACACACCTCCATTCTATGGCTTCACACACCTACATTCTATGACATCACACACCTCCATTCTATGACTTCACACACTTCCATTCTATGACTTCACACACCTCCATTCTATGACTTCACACACCTCCATTCTATGACTTCACACACCTGCATTCTGACTTCACACACCTCCATTCTATGAGTTCATACACCTCCATTCTATGAGTTCATACACCAACATTCTAGGACTTCACACACCTCCATTCTATGACTTCACACATCTCCATTCTGACTTCACACTCCTCCATTCTATGACTTCACACACCTCCATTCTATGACTTCACACATCTCCTTTCTGTAACTTCACACACTTCCAATATTTGACTTCACAAACCTCCATTCCATGACTTCACACACCTACATTCCATGAGTTCACACACCGCCATTCTTTGACTTCACACACCTCCTTTTTGACTTCACACACCTACATTCTGTGACTTCACACACCTCCATTTGTGACTTCACACACCTCCATTTTGACTTCACACACCTCCATTCGGTGACTTCACACACCTCCATTCTATGAGTTCACACACTTCCTTTCTATTACTTCACACACTTCCATTCTGTGACTTCACACACCTCCTTTCTCAGTTCACACGCCTCCATTGTTTGACTTCACACACCTCCAATATATGACCTCAAACACCTCAATTCTCTGACTTCACACACCTTCATTCTATGACTTCATACCCGTCCATTCTGTGACTTCACAGACCTCCATTCTATGACTTCATACACCTCCATTCTATGACTTCAGCCACCTCCATTCTATGACTTCACACACCTCCATTCTCTGACTTCACACCCCTCCAATTTGACTTCACATGCCTCCATTCTATGACTTCACAAACCTCCCTTCGGTGACTTCACAATCCTCCATTCTATGACTTCACACATCTGCATTCTATGACTTCACACACCTCAACTCTGACTCACACAGCTCCATTCTGTGACTTCACAAAACTCCATTCTATGATTTCACAGATCTCCATACTATGACTTCACACACCTCCATTCTATGACTTCACAAACCTCCATTCTATGACTTCACACACCTCCATTCTATGTCTTCACACACCTCCATTCTATGATTTCACACACCTCCATTCTATGACTTCACACACCTCCATTCTGTGACTTCACACACCTCCATTCTATGAGTTCACACACCTCCATTCTGACTTCACACACCTCCCTTCTATGACTTCACACAGCTCCATTCTGACTTCACACACCTCCATTCTATGACTTTGCACACCTCTATTCTGACTTCACACACCTCCATTCTGTGACTTCACAAACCTCCTTTCTATGACTTCACCCAACTCCACTCTGTGAATGCACACATCTCCACTCTGTGTCCTTAAACACCTCCGTTCTGCGAATTCATAACCCTCCATTCTGAGATTTCACACACCTCCATTCTATGACTTCACACACTTCCATTCTATGACTTCACAAACCTCCATGTGACTTCACACACGTCCATTCTGTGACTTCACACATCCATTCGATATCATCACAGACCTCCATTCTATGACTTCACACACTGCCATTCTATGACTTCTCACAGCTCCCGTCTATGACTTCACCAACCTCCATTCTATGACTTCACACACCTGCACTCTGACTTCACACACCTCCATTCTATGACTTCATACACCTCCCTTCTATGACTTCATACACCAACATTCTATGACTTCACACACCTCAATTCTGTGACTTCACAAATCTCCATTCTGACTTCACACTCCTCCATTCTGTGACTTCACACACCTCCATTCTATGACTTCACACATCTCCTTTTTGTAACTTCCCACACTTCCAATGTTTGACTTCACAAACCTCCATTCCATGACTTCACACACCTCCATTCTATGAGTTCACACACCTCCATTCTTTGACTTCACACACCTCCATTTTGACTTCACAAACCTACATTCTGTGACTTCACACACCTCCATTTGTGACTTCACACACCACCATTTTGACTTCACACACCTCCATTCTGTGACTTCACACACCTCCATTCTATGACTTCATACACCTCAATTCTATGCCTTCACACACCTACATTGTGACTTTACACACCTCCATTCTATGAGTTCACACACCTGCATTGTGACTTCACACACCTCCATTCTATGACTTCACAAATCTCCATTCTGACCTCACACACCTCCATACTGACTTCTCACACCTAAATTCTGTGACTTCACACACCTCCATTCTATGATTTCACACACCTCCATTCTATGACTTCACTCACCTCCATTCTATGACTTCACACACCTCCACTCTGTGACTTCACACATCTCCACTCTGTGACTTGACACACCTCCATTCTGGGAATTCACACACCTCCATTCTGTGATTTCACACACCTCCATTCTATGACTTCACACACCTCCATTCTTTGACTTCACACACCTCCATTCTATGACTTCACACACCTCCATTCTATGACTTCACACACCTCCATTCTATGACTTCACACACCTCCATTGTGATTTCACACACCTCCCTTCCGTGACTTCACACACCTCCATTGTATGACTTCACACACCTACATTCTATGACATCACACACCTCCATTCTGTGACTTCACACACTTCCATTCTATGACTTCACACACCTCCATTCTATGACTTCACACACCTCCATTCTATGACTTCACACACCTGCATTCGGACTTCACACACCTCCATTCTATGACTTCATTCACCTCCATTCTATGACTTCATACACCAACATTCTATGACTTCACACACCTCCATTCTATGACTTCACAAATCTCTATTCTGACTTTACACTCCTCCATTCTATGACTTCACACATCTCCTTTCTGTAACTTCACACACTTCCAATGATTGACTTCACAAACCTCCATTCCATGACTTCTCACACCTCCATTCTATGAGTTAACACACCTCCATTCTTTGACTTCACACACCTCCATTTTGACTTCACACACCTCCATTCTGTGACTTCACACACCTCCATTCTGTGACTTCATACACCTCCATTTTGACTTCACACACTTCCATTCAGTGATATCACACACTTCCATTCTGTGACTTCACACACCACCATTGTTTGACATCACACGCCTCCATTCTTTGACTTCACACATGTCCATTCTATGAGTTCACACACATCCATTCTATGAGTTCCCACATCACAATTTTGTCTTCACACACCTCCATTGTATGACTTCACACACCTTAATTCTTAATTCAGAAACATCCATTCTAAGACTTCACACACCTCCATTCTATGACTTCTCAAACCTCAATTCTGTGGCTTCACGTAACTCCATTCTGAGTTCACACAACTCCATTCGGTCACTTCACACACCTCAAATCTGACTTCACACACCTCCATTCTATGACTGCACAAACTTCCATTCTATTACCTCACACACTTCCATTCAGTGACTTCATGCACATCCTTTCTGAGTTCACACACCTCCATTTTTTAACTTCACACACCTCCAATATATGACTTCAAACACCTCAATTCTCTGACTTCACACACCTTCAATCTATGACTTCATACCCGTACATTCTGTGACTTCACCCACCTCCATTCTATGTGTTCACACACCTATATTCTCCGACTTCACACCCTTCCAATTTGACTTCACATACCTCCATTCTATGACTTCACAAACCTCCCTTCGGTGACCTCACAATCCTCCATTCTTTGACTTCACACATCTGCATTCTATGACTTCACACACCTCAATTCTGACTCACACAGCTCCATTTTGTGACTTCACAAAACTCCATTCTATCATTTCACACATCTCCATACTATGACTTCACACATCTCCATCTATGACTTCACACACCTCCATTCTGAGTTCACACACCTCCATTCTGTGACTTCACACACCTCCATTCTGACTTCACACTTCCATTGTATGACTTCACACACTTCCATTCTGTGACTTCACACACCTCCATTCTATGACTTCACAAACTTCCATTGTGACGTCACACCTCCATTCTATGAGTTCACACACCTCCATTCTATGACTTCACACACCTCCATTCTGACTTCACAAACCTCTATTCTATGACTTCACATACCTACATTCTGACTTCACACACCTCCATTCTGTGACTTCACAGACCTCGAATCTGTGACTTCACTCACCTCCACTCTATGACTTCACACTTCTCCATTCTATGACTTCCCACACCTAATGTCTATGACTTCACCCACCCCCATTCTATGATTTCACACCTCCATTCTGACTTCACACACCTCCATTCTATGACTTCACACACCTACTTTCTGAGTTGACACACCTCCATTCTATGACTTCACACACCTCCATTCTGACTTCACACACATCCATTCTATGAGTTCACACACCACAATTTTGTCTTCACACACCTCCATTGTATGACTTCACCCACCTTCATTCTTAATTCAGAAACATCCATTTTATGACTTCCCACAACTCCATTGGTGACTTCGCAAACCTTCATTCTGTGACTTCACACACCTCCATTCTGAGTTCACACACCTCCATTCGGTGACTTCACACACCTCCATTCTGACTTCACACACCTCCATTCTATGACTTCACACACCTCCATTCTGTAACGTCTCACTCCTCAATTCTGTGACTTCACACACCTTCATTCTTACTTCACAAACATACATTCTATGACTTCACACACCTCCATACCATGACTTCACACACCTCCATTCTTTGACTTCACACACCTCCATTCTGTGTTCACACACCTCTATTCTATGACTTCACACACCTCCATTCTGTCTTCACACACCTCCATTCTATGACTTCACACACCTCCATTCTATGACTCCGCACACCTCCATTCTTTGACTTCACAGAACTAAATTCTGAGTTGACACACCTCCGTTCTGTGACTTCACACACCTCCCTTCTGACTTCACACAGCTCCATTCTATGACTTCACAAAACTCCATTCTATGACTTCACACACCTCCATTCTGTGACTTCACACACCTCCATTCTATGACTTCACACACTTCCATTGTGACGTCACACACCTCCATTCTATGAGTTCACACATCTCCATTCTGACTTCACACACCTCCATTCTATGACTTCACACACCTCCATTCTGAATTCACACAGCTCCATTCTGTGACTTCACAAATCTCCATTCTATGATTTCACACACCTGCATACTATGACTTCACACAACTCCCTCTATGACTTCACACACCTCAATTCTGACTTCACACACATCTATTCTATGACTTCGCACACCTCCATTTTGACATCACACACCTCCATTCTATGACTTCATAGACATCGAATCTCTGACTTCACTCACCTGCACTCTATGACTTCCCACTCCTCCATTATATGATTTCCCACACCTCCTTTTTATGACTTCACCCACCTCCAATCTATGAATACACACCTCCATTCTGACTTCACAAACCTGAATTCTGTGACTTCACACACCTCCATTCTATGAGTTCACACACCTCCATTCTGTGACTTCACACACCTCCATTCTATGATTTCACACACCTCCATTCTGTGACTTCATACACCTCCATTCTATGACTTCACACACCTCCATTCTGTGACTTTACACACCTCCATTCTATGATTTCACACACCTCCATTCTATGACTTCACACACCTACATTGTGACAGCACACACCTCCATTCTATGAGTTCACACACCTCCATTCTATGACTTCACTCACCTCCATTCTGACCTCACACACCTCCATTCTGACTTCACAAACCTAAATTCTGTGAATTCACACACGTCCATTCTATGATTTCACACAACTCCATTCTATGACTTCACACACCTCCATTCTATGACTTCACACACCTTCTTTCTGAGTTGACACACCTCAATTATATGACTTCACACAACTCCAATATGACTTCACACACCTCCATTCTGTGACTTCACACACCTCCATTCTATAAGTTCACACACCTCCATTCTGACTTCACACACCTCCATTCTATGTCTTCACACGGCTCCATTCTGACTTCACACACCTCCATTCTATGACTTCACACACCTCCATTCTATGACTTCACACACCTCCATTCTATGACTTCACACACCTCCATTCTATGACTTCACACACCTATATTGTGACTTCACACACCTCCATTCTATGAGTTCACACACCTCCATTCTATGACTTCACTCAACTCCATTCTGACTTCACACACCTCCATTCTATGATTTCACACAACTCCATTCTATGACTTCACACACCTCCATTATATGACTTCACACAACTCCAATTTGACTTCACAAACCTCCATTCTCTGACTTCACACACCTCCATTCTATGAGTTCACACACCTCCATTCTGACTTCACACACCTCCATTCTGTGCCTTCACAAACCTCCATTCTGAGTTCACACACCTCCATTCTGTGACTTCACACACCTCCATTCTATGACTTCACAAACTTCCATTGTGACGTCACACACCTCCATTCTATGAGTGCACACATCTCCATTCTATGACTTCACACACCTCCATTCTGACTTCACACACCTCTATTCTCCGACTTCGTACACCTACATTCTGACTTTACAAACCTCCATTCTATGACTTCACAGACCTCGAAGGTGTGACTTCACTCACCTCCACTCTATGACTTCACACTTCTCCATTCTATGACTTCCCACACCTAATTTCTATGACTTCACCCACCTCCATTCTATGACTTCACACCTCTATTCTGACCTCACACACCTCCATTCTATGACTTCACACACCTCTATTCTGACTTCACACACCTGCATTCTGTGACTTCACACACCTCCATTCTATGATTTCACACACCTCCATTCTGTGACTTCACACACCTCCATTCTATGAGTTCACACACCTCCATTCTGTGACTTCACACACCTCCATTCTATGACTTCACACACCTCCATTCTATGACTTCACACACCTACACTGTGACTTCACACACCTCCATTCTATGAGTTCACACACCTGCATTGTGACTTCACACACCTCCATTCTATGACTTCAAACACCTCCATCTGCCCTCACACACCTCCATTCTGACTTGACACACCTAAATTCTGTGACTTCACACACCTCCATTCTATGATTTCACACACCTCCATTCTATGTCTTCACTCACCTCCATTCTATGACTTCACACACCTCCTTTCTGAGTTGACACACCTCCATTCTATGACTTCACAAACCTCCAATCTGAATTCACACACCTCCATTCTATGACTTCACCCACCTCCATTTTATGACTTCACACACCTCCATTCTCCGACTTCACACCCCTCTAATTTGATTTCTCATACCTCCATTCTATGACTTCACAAACATCCCTTCGGTGACTTCACAGTACTCCATTCTATGACTTCACACATCTACATTCTATGACTTCACACACCTCAATTCTGACTCACACAAGTCCCTTCTGTGACTTCACAAAACTCCATTCTATGATTTCACATATCTCCATACTATGACTTCACACACCTCCATCTCTGACTTCACACACCTCCATTCTGAGTTCACACACCTCCATTCTGTGACTTCACACACCTCCATTCTGACTTCACACACCTCCATTGTATGACTTCACACACCTCTATTCTGTGACTTCACACACCTCCATTCTATGACTTCACAAACTTCCATTGTGACGTCACACACCTCCATTCTATGAGTTCACACACCTCCATTCTTTGACTTCACACACCTCCATTCTGACTTCACACACCTCTATTCTATGACTTCGAACACCTACGTTCTCACTTCACACTCATCCATTCTAGACTTCACAAACCTCAAATCTGTGACTTCACTCACCTCCACTCTATGACTTCACACTTCTCCATTCTATGACTTCCCACACCTAATTTCTATGACTTCACCCACCTCCATTCTGACTTCACAACTCCATTCTGACTTCACACACCTCCATTCTATGACTTCACACACCTCCATTCTGACTTCACACACCTCCATTCTGTGACTTCACACACCTCCTTTCTATGATTTCACACACTTCCATTCTGTGACTTCACACACCTCCATTCTATGACTTCACACACCTCCATTCTGTGACTTCACACACCTCCAGTCTATGACTTCACACACCTCCATTCTATTACTTCACACATCTACATTGTGACTTCACACAACTCCATTTTATGAGTTCACACACCTGCATTGTGACTTCACACACCTCCATTCTATGACTTCACACACCTCCATTCTGACCTCACACACCTAGATTCTGACTTCACACACCTAAATTCTGTGACCTCACACACCTCCATTCTATGATTTCACAAACCTCCATTTTATGACTTCACTCACCTCAATTCTGACTCACACAACTCCATTCTGTGACTTCACAAAACTCCATTCTATGATTTCACATATCTCCATACTATGACTTCACACACCTCCATCTATGACTTCACACACCTCCATTCTGAGTTCACACACCTCCATTCTGTGACTTCACACACCTCTATTCTATGACTTCGAACACCTACATTCTGACTTCACACACATCCATTCTATGACTTCACAGACCTCGAATCTTGACTTCACTCACCTCCATTCTATGACTTCACACTTCTCCATTCTATGACTTCCCACACCTAATTTCTGTGACTGCACCCACCTCCATTCTGACTTCACAACTCCATTCTGACTTCACACACCTGCATTCTATGACTTCACACACCTCCATTCTGACTTCACACACCTCCATTCTGTGACTTCACACACCTCCTTTCTATGATTTCACACACTTCCATTCTGTGACTTCACACACCTCCATTGTATGACTTCACACACCTCCATTCTGTGACTTCACACACCTCAAGTCTATGACTTCACACACCTCCATTCTATGACTTCACACATCTACATTGTGACTTCACACAACTCCATTTTATGAGTTCACACACCTGCATTGTGACTTCACACACCTCCATTCTATGACTTCACACACCTCCATTCTGACCTCACACACCTCCATTCTGATTTCACACACCTAAATTCTGTGACCTCACACACCTCCATTCTATGATTTCACACACCTCCATTCTATGACTTCACTTACCTCCATTCTATGACTTCACACACCTCCTTTCTGAGTTGACACACATCCATTCTATGACTTCACACACCTCCCATCTGAATTCCCACACCTCCATTCTATGAGTGCACACACCTCCATTCTATGACTTCACACACCTCCATTCTGACTTCACACACCTCTATTCTATGACTTCGTACACCTACATTCTGACTTCACACACCTCCATTCTATGAATTCACAGACCTCGAATCTGTGACTTCACTCACCTCCACTCTATGACTTCACACTTCTCCATTCTATGACTTCCCACACCTAATTTCTATGACTTCACCCACCTCCATTCTATGACTTCACACATCTATTCTGACCTCACACACCTCCATTTTATGACTTCACACACCTCCATTCTGACTTCACACACCTCCATTCTGTGACTTCACACACCTCCATTCTATGATTTCACACACCTCCATTCTGTGACTTCACACACCTCCATTCTATGACTTCACACACCTCCATTCTGTGACTTCACACACCTCCATTCTATGACTTCACACACCTCCATTCTATGACTTCACACACCTACATTGTGACTTCACACACCTCCATTCTATGAGTTCACACACCTGCATTGTGACTTCACACACCTCCATTCTATGACTTCAAACAACTCCATCTGACCTCACACACCTATATTCTGACTTCACACACCTAAATTCTGTGACTTCACACACCTCCATTCTATGATTTCACACACCTCCATTCTATGACTTCACTCACCTCCATTCTATGACTTCACACACCTCCTTTCTGAGTTGACACACCTCCATTCTATGACTTCACAAACCTCCAATCTGAATTCACACACCTCCATTCTATGACTTCACCCACCTCCATTCTATGACTTCACACACCTCCATTCTCCGACTTCACACACCTCTAATTTGATTTCTCATACCTCCATTCTATGACTTCCCAAACATCCCTTCGGTGACTTCACAGTACTCCATTCTATGGCTTCACACATCTACATTCTATGACTTCACACACCTCAATTCTGACTCACACAACTCCATTCTGTGACTTCACAAAACTCCATTCTATGATTTCACATATCTCCATACTATGACTTCACACAACTCCATTCTGACTTCACACACCTCCATTGTATGACTTCACAAACTTCCATTGTGACGTCACACACCTCCATTTTATGAGTTCACACACATCCATTCTATGACTTCACACACCTCCATTCTGACTTCACACACCTCTATTCTATGACTTCGAACACCTACATTCTGACTTCACACACCTCCATTCTATGACTTCACAGACCTCGAATCTGTGACTTCACTCACCTCCACTCTATGACTTCACACTTCTCCATTCTATGACTTCCCACACCTAATTTCTATGACTTCACCCACCTCCATTCTGACTTCTCAACTCCATTCTGACTTCACACACCTCCATTCTATGACTTCACACACCTAAATTCTGACTTCACACACCTCTGTTCTGTGACTTCACACACCTCCATTCTATGACTTCACAAACTTCCATTGTGACGTCACACACCTCCATTTTATGAGTTCACACACCTCCATTCTATGACTTCACACACCTCCATTCTGACTTCACACACCTCTATTCTATGACTTCGAACACCTACATTCTGACTTCACACACATCCATTCTATGACTTCACAGACCTCGAATCTGTGACTTCACTCACCTCCACTCTACGACTTCAAACTTCTCCATTCTATGACTTCCCACACCTAATTTCTATGACTTCACCCACCTCCATTCTGACTTCACAACTTCATTCTGACTTCACACACTTCCATTCTATGACTTCACACACCTCCATTCTGATTTCACACACCTCCATTCTGTGACTTCACACACCTGCTTTCTATGATTTCACACACTTCCATTCTGTGACTTCACACACCTCCATTCTATGACTTCACACACCTCCATTCTGTGACTTCACACACCTCATGTCTATGACTTCACACACCTCCATTCTATGACTTCACACATCTACATTGTGACTTCACACAACTCCATTTTATGAGTTCACACACCTGCATTGTGACTTCACACACCTCCATTCTATGACTTCACACACCTCCATTCTGACCTCACACACCTCCATTCTGACTTCACACACCTAAATTCTGTGACCTCACACACCTCCATTCTATGAATTCACAGACCTCGAATCTGTGACTTCACTCACCTCCACTCTATGACTTCACACTTCTCCATTCTATGACTTCCCACACCTAATTTCTATGACTTCACCCACCTCCATTCTATGACTTCACACATGTATTCTGACCTCACACACCTCCATTCTATGACTTCACACACCTCCATTCTGACTTCACACACCTCCATTCTGTGACTTCACACACCTCCATTCTATGATTTCACACAGCTCCATTCTGTGACTTCACACACCTCCATTCTATGACTTCACACACCTCCATTCTGTGACTTCACACACCTCCATTCTATGACTTCACACACCTCCATTCTGCGACTTCACACCCCTCTAATTTGATTTCTCATACCTCCATTCTATGACTTCACACACCTCCATTCTGTGACATCACACACCTCCATCTATGACTTCACACACCTCCATTCTGAGTTCACACACCTCCATTCTTTGACTTCACACACCTCCATTCTGACTTCACACACCTCCATTGTATGACTTCACACACCTCTATTCTGTGACTTCACACACCTCCATTCTATGACTTCACAAACTTCCATTGTGACGTCACACACCTCCATTCTATGAGTTCACACACCTCCATTCTATGACTTCACACACCTCCATTCTGACTTCACACACCTCTATTCTATGACTTCGAACACCTACATTCTGACTTCACACACATCCATTCTATGACTTCCCACACCTAATTTCTATGACTTCACCCACCTCCATTCTGACTTCACAACTCCATTCTGACTTCACACACCTCCATTCTATGACTTCACACACCTCCATTCTGACTTCACACACCTCCATTCTGTGACTTCACACACCTCCTTTCTATGATTTCACACACTTCCATTCTGTGACTTCACACACCTCCATTCTATGACTTCACACACCTCCATTCTGTGACTTCACACACCTCCAGTCTATGACTTCACACACCTCCATTCTATGACTTCACACATCTACATTGTGACTTCACACAACTCCATTTTATGAGTTCACACACCTGCATTGTGACTTCACACACCTCCATTCTATGACTTCACACACCTCCATTCTGACCTCACACACCTCCATACTGACTTCACACACCTAAATTCTATGACTTCACTCACCTCCATTCTATGACTTCACACACCTCCTTTCTGAGTTGACACACATCCATTCTATGACTTCACACACCTCCAATCTGAATTCACACACCTCCATTCTATGACTTCACACACCTCCATTCTGTGACTTCACACACCTCCATTCTATGAGTTCACACACCTCCATTTTGACTTCACACACCTCCATTCTTTAACTTAACACAGCTCCATTCTCACTTCACACACCTCAATTCTATGACTTTACACACCTCTATTCTGACTTTACACACCTCCATTCTGTGACTTCACAAACCTCCATTCTATGACTTCACACACCTCCACTCTGTGACTTCACACATCTCCACTCTGTGACTTTACACACCTCCATTCTGCGAATTCACACACCTCCATTCTGTGATTTCACACACCTCCATTCTATGACTTCACACACCTCCATTCTTTGACTTCACACACCTCCATTCTATGACTTCACACACCTCCATTGTAACTTCACACACCTCCATTCTGTGACTTCACACACCTCCCTTCCGTGTCTTCACACACCTCCATTCTATGACTTCACACACCTACATTCTATGACTTCACACACCTCCATTCTATGACTTCACACACCTGCATTCTGACTTCACACACCTCCATTCTATGAGTTCATACACCTCCATTCTATGAGTTCATACACCAACATTCTAGGACTTCACACACCTCCATTCTATGACTTCACACATCTCCATTCTGACTTCACACTCCTCCATTCTATGACTTCACACACCTCCACTCTATGACTTCACACATCTCCTTTCTGTAACTTCACACACTTCCAATGTTTGACTTCACAAACCTCCATTCCATGACTTCACACACCTCCATTCCATGAGTTCACACGCCGCCATTCTTTGACTTCACACACCTCCTTTTTGACTTCACACACCTACATTCTGTGACTTCACACACCTCCATTTGTGACTTCACACACCTCCATTTTGACTTCACACACCTCCATTCGGTGACATCACACACCTCCATTCTATGAGTTCACACACTTCCTTTCTATTACTTCACACACTTCCATTCTGTGACTTCACACACCTCCTTTCTGAGTTCACACGCCTCCATTGTTTGACTTCACACACCTCCAATATATGACCTCAAACACCTCAATTCTCTGACTTCACACACCTTCATTCTATGACTTCATACCCGTCCATTCTGTGACTTCACAGACCTCCATTCTATGACTTCATACACCTCCATTCTATGACTTCACCCACCTCCATTCTATGACTTCACACACCTCCATTCTCTGACTTCACACCCCTCCAATTTGACTTCACATGCCTCCATTCTATGACTTCACAAACCTCCCTTCGGTGACTTCACAATCCTCCATTCTATGACTTCACACATCTGCATTCTATGACTTCACACACCTCAACTCTGACTCACACAGCTCCATTCTGTGACTTCACAAAACTCCATTCTATGATTTCACAGATCTCCATACTATGACTTCACACACCTCCATTCTATGACTTCACAAACCTCCATTCTATGACTTCACACACCTCCATTCTATGTCTTCACACACCTCCATTCTATGACTTCACACACCTCCATTCTGTGACTTCACACACCTCCATTCTATGAGTTCACACACCTCCATTCTGACTTCACACACCTCCCTTCTATGACTTCACACAGCTCCATTCTGACTTCACACACCTCCATTCTATGACTTTGCACACCTCTATTCTGACTTCACACACCTCCATTCTGTGACTTCACAAACCTCCTTTCTATGACTTCACCCAACTCCACTCTGTGAATGCACACATCTCCACTCTGTGTCCTTAAACACCTCCGTTCTGCGAATTCATAACCCTCCATTCTGAGATTTCACACACCTCCATTCTATGACTTCACACACTTCCATTCTATGACTTCACAAACCTCCATGTGACTTCACACACGTCCATTCTGTGACTTCACACATCCATTCGATATCATCACAGACCTCCATTCTATGACTTCACACACTGCCATTCTATGACTTCTCACAGCTCCTGTCTATGACTTCACCAACCTCCATTCTATGACTTCACACACCTGCACTCTGACTTCACACACCTCCATTCTATGACTTCATACACCTCCCTTCTATGACTTCATACACCAACATTCTATGACTTCACACACCTCCATTCTGTGACTTCACAAATCTCCATTCTGACTTCACACTCCTCCATTCTGTGACTTCACACACCTCCATTCTATGACTTCACACATCTCCTTTTTGTAACTTCCCACACTTCCAATGTTTGACTTCACAAACCTCCATTCCATGACTTCACACACCTCCATTCTATGAGTTCACACACCTCCATTCTTTGACTTCACACACCTCCATTTTGACTTCACAAACCTACATTCTGTGACTTCACACACCTCCATTTGTGACTTCACACACCACCATTTTGACTTCACACACCTCCATTCTGTGACTTCACACACCTCCATTCTATGACTTCATACACCTCAATTCTATGCCTTCACACACCTACATTGTGACTTTACACACCTCCATTCTATGAGTTCACACACCTGCATTGTGACTTCACACACCTCCATTCTATGACTTCACAAATCTCCATTCTGACCTCACACACCTCCATACTGACTTCTCACACCTAAATTCTGTGACTTCACACACCTCCATTCTATGATTTCACACACCTCCATTCTATGACTTCACTCACCTCCATTCTATGACTTCACACACCTCCACTCTGTGACTTCACACATCTCCACTCTGTGACTTGACACACCTCCATTCTGGGAATTCACACACCTCCATTCTGTGATTTCACACACCTCCATTCTATGACTTCACACACCTCAATTCTTTGACTTCACACACCTCCATTCTATGACTTCACACACCTCCATTCTATGACTTCACACACCTCCATTCTATGACTTCACACACCTCCATTGTGATTTCACACACCTCCCTTCCGTGACTTCACACACCTCCATTGTATGACTTCACACACCTACATTCTATGACATCACACACCTCCATTCTGTGACTTCACACACTTCCATTCTATGACTTCACACACCTCCATTCTATGACTTCACACACCTCCATTCTATGACTTCACACACCTGCATTCGGACTTCACACACCTCCATTCTATGACTTCATTCACCTCCATTCTATGACTTCATACACCAACATTCTATGACTTCACACACCTCCATTCTATGACTTCACAAATCTCTATTCTGACTTTACACTCCTCCATTCTATGACTTCACACATCTCCTTTCTGTAACTTCACACACTTCCAATGATTGACTTCACAAACCTCCATTCCATGACTTCACACACCTCCATTCTATGAGTTAACACACCTCCATTCTTTGACTTCACACACCTCCATTTTGACTTCACACACCTCCATTCTGTGACTTCACACACCTCCATTCTGTGACTTCATACACCTCCATTTTGACTTCACACACTTCCATTCAGTGATATCACACACTTCCATTCTGTGACTTCACACACCACCATTGTTTGACATCACACGCCTCCATTCTTTGACTTCACACATGTCCATTCTATGAGTTCACACACATCCATTCTATGAGTTCCCACATCACAATTTTGTCTTCACACACCTCCATTGTATGACTTCACACACCTTAATTCTTAATTCAGAAACATCCATTCTAAGACTTCACACACCTCCATTCTATGACTTCTCAAACCTCAATTCTGTGGCTTCACGTAACTCCATTCTGAGTTCACACAACTCCATTCGGTCACTTCACACACCTCAAATCTGACTTCACACACCTCCATTCTATGACTGCACAAACTTCCATTCTATTACCTCACACACTTCCATTCAGTGACTTCATGCACATCCTTTCTGAGTTCACACACCTCCATTTTTTAACTTCACACACCTCCAATATATGACTTCAAACACCTCAATTCTCTGACTTCACACACCTTCAATCTATGACTTCATACCCGTACATTCTGTGACTTCACCCACCTCCATTCTATGTGTTCACACACCTATATTCTCCGACTTCACACCCTTCCAATTTGACTTCACATACCTCCATTCTATGACTTCACAAACCTCCCTTCGGTGACCTCACAATCCTCCATTCTTTGACTTCACACATCTGCATTCTATGACTTCACACACCTCAATTCTGACTCACACAGCTCCATTTTGTGACTTCACAAAACTCCATTCTATCATTTCACACATCTCCATACTATGACTTCACACATCTCCATCTATGACTTCACACACCTCCATTCTGAGTTCACACACCTCCATTCTGTGACTTCACACACCTCCATTCTGACTTCACACTTCCATTGTATGACTTCACACACTTCCATTCTGTGACTTCACACACCTCCATTCTATGACTTCACAAACTTCCATTGTGACGTCACACCTCCATTCTATGAGTTCACACACCTCCATTCTATGACTTCACACACCTCCATTCTGACTTCACAAACCTCTATTCTATGACTTCACATACCTACATTCTGACTTCACACACCTCCATTCTGTGACTTCACAGACCTCGAATCTGTGACTTCACTCACCTCCACTCTATGACTTCACACTTCTCCATTCTATGACTTCCCACACCTAATGTCTATGACTTCACCCACCCCATTCTATGATTTCACACCTCCATTCTGACTTCACACACCTCCATTCTATGACTTCACACACCTCCATTCTGACTTCACACACCTCCATTCAACGACTTCACACACATCCATTCTATGAGTTCACACACCACAATTTTGTCTTCACACACCTCCATTGTATGACTTCACCCACCTTCATTCTTAATTCAGAAACATCCATTTTATGACTTCCCACAACTCCATTGGTGACTTCGCAAACCTTCATTCTGTGACTTCACACACCTCCATTCTGAGTTCACACACCTCCATTCGGTGACTTCACACACCTCCATTCTGACTTCACACACCTCCATTCTATGACTTCACACACCTCCATTCTGTAACGTCTCACTCCTCAATTCTGTGACTTCACACACCTTCATTCTTACTTCACAAACATACATTCTATGACTTCACACACCTCCATACCATGACTTCACACACCTCCATTCTTTGACTTCACACACCTCCATTCTGTGTTCACACACCTCTATTCTATGACTTCACACACCTCCATTCTGTCTTCACACACCTCCATTCTATGACTTCACACACCTCCATTCTATGACTCCGCACACCTCCATTCTTTGACTTCACAGAACTAAATTCTGAGTTGACACACCTCCGTTCTGTGACTTCACACACCTCCCTTCTGACTTCACACAGCTCCATTCTATGACTTCACAAAACTCCATTCTATGACTTCACACACCTCCATTCTGTGACTTCACACACCTCCATTCTATGACTTCACACACTTCCATTGTGACGTCACACACCTCCATTCTATGAGTTCACACATCTCCATTCTGACTTCACACACCTCCATTCTATGACTTCACACACCTCCATTCTGAATTCACACAGCTCCATTCTATGACTTCACAAATCTCCATTCTATGATTTCACACACCTGCATACTATGACTTCACACAACTCCCTCTATGACTTCACACACCTCAATTCTGACTTCACACACATCTATTCTATGACTTCGCACACCTCCATTTTGACATCACACACCTCCATTCTATGACTTCATAGACATCGAATCTCTGACTTCACTCACCTGCACTCTATGACTTCCCACTCCTCCATTATATGATTTCCCACACCTCCTTTTTATGACTTCACCCACCTCCAATCTATGAATACACACCTCCATTCTGACTTCACAAACCTGAATTCTGTGACTTCACACACCTCCATTCTATGAGTTCACACACCTCCATTCTGTGACTTCACACACCTCCATTCTATGATTTCACACACCTCCATTCTGTGACTTCATACACCTCCATTCTATGACTTCACACACCTCCATTCTGTGACTTTACACACCTCCATTCTATGATTTCACACACCTCCATTCTATGACTTCACACACCTACATTGTGACAGCACACACCTCCATTCTATGAGTTCACACACCTCCATTCTATGACTTCACTCACCTCCATTCTGACCTCACACACCTCCATTCTGACTTCACAAACCTACATTCTGTGAATTCACACACGTCCATTCTATGATTTCACACAACTCCATTCTATGACTTCACACACCTCCATTCTATGACTTCACACACCTTCTTTCTGAGTTGACACACCTCAATTATATGACTTCACACAACTCCAATATGACTTCACACACCTCCATTCTGTGACTTCACACACCTTCATTCTATAAGTTCACACACCTCCATTCTGACTTCACACACCTCCATTCTATGTCTTCACACAGCTCCATTCTGACTTCACACACCTCCATTCTATGACTTCACACACCTCCATTCTATGACTTCACACACCTCCATTCTATGACTTCACACACCTCCATTCTATGACTTCACACACCTACATTGTGACTTCACACACCTCCATTCTATGAGTTCACACACCTCCATTCTATGACTTCACTCAACTCCATTCTGACTTCACACACCTCCATTCTATGATTTCACACAACTCCATTCTATGACTTCACACACCTCCATTATATGACTTCACACAACTCCAATTTGACTTCACAAACCTCCATTCTCTGACTTCACTCACCTCCATTCTATGAGTTCACACACCTCCATTCTGACTTCACACACCTCCATTCTGTGACTTCACAAACCTCCATTCTGAGTTCACACACCTCCATTCTGTGACTTCACACACCTCCATTCTGACTTCACACACCTCCATTGTATGACTTCCCACACCTCTATTCTGTGACTTCACACACCTCCACTCTATGACTTCACAAACTTCCATTGTGACATCACACACCTCCATTCTATGAGTTCACACACCTCCATTCTATGACTTCACACACCTAAATTCTGACTTCACACACCTCTATTCTATGACTTCGAACACCTACATTCTGACTTCACACACATCCATTCTATAACTTCACAGACCTCGAATCTGTGACTTCACTCACCTCCACTCTATGACTTCACACTTCTCCATTCTATGACTTCCCACACCTAATTTCTATGACTTCACCCACCTCCATTCTGACTTCACACACCTCCAATCTGTGACTTCACTCACCTCCATTCTATGATTCCACACACTTCCATTCTGTGACTTCACACACCTCCATTCTATGACTTCACACACCTCAATTCTGACTCACACAACTCCATTCTGTGACTTCACACACCTCTATTCTCCGACTTCGTACACCTACATTCTGACTTCACAAACCTCCATTCTATGACTTCACAGACCTCGAAGGTGTGACTTCACTCACCTCCACTCTATGACTTCACACTTCTCCATTCTATGACTTCCCACACCTAATTTCTATGACTTCACCCACCTCCATTCTATGACTTCACACCTCTATTCTGACCTCACACACCTCCACTCTATGACTTCACACACCTCTATTCTGACTTCACACACCTGCATTCTATGACTTCACACACCTCCATTCTATGATTTCACACACCTCCATTCTGTGACTTCACACACCTCCATTCTATGACTTCACACACCTCCATTCTGTGACTTCACACACCTCCATTCTATGACTTCACACACCTCCATTCTATGACTTCACACACCTACACTGTGACTTCACACACCTCCATTCTATGAGTTCACACACCTGCATTGTGACTTCACACACCTCCATTCTATGACTTCAAACACCTCTATCTGCCCTCACACACCTCCATTCTGACTTGACACACCTAAATTCTGTGACTTCACACACCTCCATTCTATGATTTCACACACCTCCATTCTATGTCTTCACTCACCTCCATTCTATGAGTTCACACACCTCCTTTCTGAGTTGACACACCTCCATTCTATGACTTAACAAACCTCCAATCTGAATTCACACACCTCCATTCTATGACTTCACCCACCTCCATTTTATGACTTCACACACCTCCATTCTCCGACTTCACACCCCTCTAATTTGATTTCTCATACCTCCATTCTATGACTTCACAAACATCCCTTCGGTGACTTCACAGTACTCCATTCTATGACTTCACACATCTACATTCTATGACTTCACACACCTCAATTCTGACTCACACAAGTCCCTTCTGTGACTTCACAAAACTCCATTCTATGATTTCACATATCTCCATACTATGACTTCACACACCTCCATCTCTGACTTCACACACCTCTATTCTGAGTTCACACACCTCCATTCTGTGACTTCACACACCTCCATTCTGACTTCACACACCTCCATTGTATGACTTCACACACCTCTATTCTGTGACTTCACACACCTCCATTCTATGACTTCACAAACTTCCATTGTGACGTCACACACCTCCATTCTATGAGTTCACACACCTCCATTCTTTGACTTCACACACCTCTATTCTATGACTTCGAACACCTACATTCTCACTTCACACTCATCCATTCTAGACTTCACAGACCTCAAATCTGTGACTTCACTCACCTCCACTCTATGACTTCACACTTCTCCATTCTATGACTTCCCACACCTAATTTCTATGACTTCACCCACCTCCATTCTGACTTCACAACTCCATTCTGACTTCACACACCTCCATTCTATGACTTCACACACCTCCATTCTGACTTCACACACCTCCATTCTGTGACTTCACACACCTCCTTTCTATGATTTCACACACTTCCATTCTGTGACTTCACACACCTCCATTCTATGACTTCACACACCTCCATTCTGTGACTTCACACACCTCCAGTCTATGACTTCACACACCTCCATTCTATTACTTCACACATCTACATTGTGACTTCACACAACTCCATTTTATGAGTTCACACACCTGCATTGTGACTTCACACACCTCCATTCTATGACTTCACACACCTCCATTCTGACCTCACACACCTCCATTCTGACTTCACACACCTAAATTCTGTGACCTCACACACCTCCATTCTATGATTTCACAAACCTCCATTTTATGACTTCACTCACCTCCATTCTATGACTTCACACACCTACTTTCTGAGTTGACACACATCCATTCTATGACTTCACACACCTCCCATCTGAATTCACACACCTCCATTCTATGATGCACACACCTCCATTCTATGACTTCACACACCTCCATTCTGACTTCACACACCTCTATTCTATGACTTCGTACACCTACATTCTGACTTCACACACCTCCATTCTATGAATTCACAGACCTCGAATCTGTGACTTCACTCACCTCCACTCTATGACTTCACACTTCTCCATTCTATGACTTCCCACACCTAATTTCTATGACTTCACCCACCTCCATTCTATGACTTCACACATCTATTCTGACCTCACACATCTCCATTCTATGATTTCACACACCTCCATTCTGACTTCACACACCTCCATTCTGTGACTTCACACACCTCCATTCTGTGACTTCACACACCTCCATTCTATGACCTCACACACCTCCATTCTATGACTTCACACAACTACATTGTGACTTCACACACCACCATTCTATGAGTTCACACACCAGCATTGTGACTTTACACACCTCCATTCTATGACTTCACACACCTCCCTTGTATGACTTCACACACCTACATTGTGACTTCACACACTTCCATCTATGACTTCACACACCTCCATTCTGAGTTCACACACCTCCATTCTGTGACTTCACACACCTCCATTCTGACTTCACACACCTCCATTGTATGACTTCACACACCCCTATTCTGTGACTTCACACACCTCCATTCTATGACTTCACAAACTTCCATTTTGACGTCACACACCTCCATTCTATGAGTTCACACACCTCCATTCTATGACTTCACACACCTCCATTCTGACTTCACACACCTCTATTCTATGACTTCGAACACCTACATTCTGACTTCACACACATCCATTCTATGACTTTACAGACCTCGAATCTGTGACTTCACTCACCTCCACTCTATGACTTCACACTTCTCCATTCTATGACTTCCCACACCTAATTTCTATGACTTCACCCACCTCCATTCTGACTTCACAACTCCATTCTGACTTCACACACCTCCATTCTATGACTTCACACACCTACATTCTGACTTCATACACCTCCATTCTGTGACTTCACACACCTCCTTTCTATGATTTCACACACTTCCATTCTGTGAGTTCACACACCTCCATTCTATGACTTCACACACCTCTATTCTGTGACTTCACATACCTCAAGTCTATGACTTCACACACCTCCATTCTATGACTTCACACATCTACATTGTGACTTCACACTACTCCATTTTATGAGTTCACACACCTGCATTGTGACTTCACACACCTCCATTCTATGACTACACACACCTCCATTCTGACCTCACACACCTCCATTCTGACTTCACACACCTAAATTCTGTGACCTCACACACCTCCATTCTATGATTTCACACACCTCCATTCTATGACTTCACTCACCTCCATTCTATGACTTCACACACCTCCTTTCTGAGTTGACACACATCCATTCTATGACTTCACACACCTCCCATCTGAATTCACACACCTCCATTCTATGAGTGCACACACCTCCATTCTGTGACTTCACACACCTCCATTCTGACTTCACACACCTCTATTCTACGACTTCGTACACCTACATTCTGACTTCACACACCTCCATTCTATGACTTCACAGACCTCGAATCTGTGACTTCACTCACCTCCACTCTATGACTTCACACTTCTCCATTCTATGACTTCCCACACCTAATTTCTATGACTTCACCCACCTCCATTCTA
This sequence comes from Megascapheus bottae, assembly GCA_024803745.1. Classification (NCBI taxonomy): domain Eukaryota; kingdom Metazoa; phylum Chordata; class Mammalia; order Rodentia; family Geomyidae; genus Megascapheus; species Megascapheus bottae. The sequence goes on along the minus strand of JANJXV010001039.1, from coordinate 165,852 downwards.
TGACTTCACACATCTATTCTGACCTCACACACCTCCATTCTATGACTTCACACACCTCCATTCTGACTTCACACACCTCCATTCGGTGACTTCACACACCTCCATTCTATGATTTCACACACCTCCATTCTGTGACTTCACACACCTCCATTCTATGACTTCACACACCTCCATTCTGTGACTTCACACACCTCCATTCTATGACTTCACACACCTCCATTCTATGACTTCACACACCTACATTGTGACTTCACACCCCACCATTCTATGAGTTCACACACCTGCATTGTGACTTCACACACCTCCATTCTATGACTTCAAACAACTCCATCTGACTTCACACACCTCCATTCTGACTTCACACACCTAAATTCTGTGACTTCACACACCTCCATTCTATGATTTAACACACCTCCATTCTATGACTTCACTCACCTCCATTCTATGACTTCACACACCTCCTTTCTGAGTTGACACACCTCCATTCTATGACTTCACAAACCTCCAATCTGAATTCACACACCTCCATTCGATGACTTCACACACCTCCATTCTATGACTTCACACACCTCCATTCTCCGACTTCACACCCCTCTAATTTGATTTCTCATACCTCCATTCTATGACTTCACAATCATCCCTTCGGTGAGTTCACAATACTCCTTTCTATGACTTCAGACATCTACATTCTATGACTTCACACACCTCAATTCTGACTCACACAACTCCAATCTGTGACTTCACAAAACTCCATTCTATGATTTCACATATCTCCATACTATGACTTCACACACCTCCATCTATGACTTCACACACCTCCATTCTGAGTTCACACACCTCCATTCTGTGACTTCACACACCTCCATTCTGACTTCACACACCTCCATTGTATGACTTCACACACCTCTATTCTGTGACTTCACACACCTCCATTCCATGAGTTCACACACCTCCATTCTATGACTTCACACACCTCCATTCTGATTTCACACACCTCTATTCTATGACATCGAACACCTACATTCTGACTTCACACACATCCATTCTATGACTTCCCACACCTAATTTCTATGACTTCACCCACCTCCATTCTGACTTCACAACTCCATTCTGACTTCACACACCTGCATTTTATGACTTCACACACCTCCATTCTGACTTCACACACCTCCATTCTGTGACTTTACACACCTCCTTTCTATGATTTCACACACTTCCATTCTGTGACTTCACACACCTCCATTCTATGACTTCACACAACTCCATTCTGTGACTTCACACACCTCCAGTCTATGACTTCACACACCTCCATTCTATGACTTCACACATCTACATTGTACCTTCACACAACTCCATTTTATGAGTTCACACATCTGCATTGTGACTTCACACACCTCCATTCTATGACTTCACACACCTCCATTCTGACCTCACACACCTCCATTCTGACTTCACACACCTAAATTCTATGACTTCACTCACCTCCATTCTATGACTTCACACATTTCCTTTCTGAGTTGACACACATCCATTCTATGACTTCACACACCTCCAATCTGAATTCACACACCTCCATTATATGACTTCACACACCTCCATTCTGTGACTTCACACACCTCCATTCTATGAGTTCACACACCTCCATTTTGACTTCACACACCTCCATTCTATAACTTAACACAGCTCCATTCTCACTTCACACACCTCAATTCTATGACTTTACACACCTCTATTCTGACTTCACACACCTCCATTCTGTGACTTCACAAACCTCCATTCTATGACTTCACACACCTCCACTCTGTGACTTCACACATCTCCACTCTGTGACTTTACACACCTCCATTCTGCGAATTCACACACCTCCATTCTGTGATTTCACACACCTCAATTCTATGACTTCACACACCTCCATTCTTTGACTTCACACACCTCCATTCTATGACTTCACACACCTCCATTGTAACTTCACACACCTAAATTCTGTGACTTCACACACCTCCCTACCGTGACTTCACACACCTCCATTCTATGACTTCTCAAACCTCAATTCTGTGGGTTCACGCACCTCCATTCTGAGTTCACACAACTCCATTCGGTCACTTCACACACCTCAAATCTGACTTCACACACCTCCATTCTATGACTGCACAAACTTCCATTCTATTACCTCACACACTTCCATTCAGTGACTTCACACACATCCTTTCTGAGTTCACACACCTCCATTTTTTAACTTCACACACCTCCAATATATGACTTCAAACACCTCAATTCTCTGACTTCACACACCTTCAATCTATGACTTCATACCCGTCCATTCTATGACTTCACCCACCTCCATTCTATGTGTTCACACACCTACATTCTCCGACTTCACACCCTTCCAATTTGACTTCACATACCTCCATTCTATGACTTCACAAAACTCCCTTCGGTGACCTCACAATCCTCCATTCTATGACTTCACACATCTGCATTCTATGACTTCACACACCTCAATTCTGACTCACACAGCTCCATTCTGTGACTTCACACACCTCCATTCTGACTTCACACTTCCATTGTTTGACTTCACACACTTCCATTCTGTGACTTCACACACCTCCATTCTATGACTTCACAAACTTCCATTGTGACGTCACACCTCCATTCTATGAGTTCACACACCTCCATTCTATGACTTCACACACCTCCATTCTGACTTCACAAACCTCTATTCTATGACATCATATACCTACATTCTGACTTCACACACCTCCATTCTGTGACTTCACAGACCTCGAATCTGTGACTTCACTCACCTCCACTCTATGATTTCACACTTCTCCATTCTATGACTTCCCCACCTAATATCTATGACTTCACCCACCCCCATTCTATGATTTCACACCTCCATTCTGACTTCACACACCTCCATTCTATGACTTCACACACCTCCATTCTGACTTCACACACCTCCATTCTGTGACTTCACACACCTCCATTCTATGATTGCACACACCTCCATTCTGTGACTTCACACACCTCAATTCTATGACTTCACACACCTCAATTCTGTGACTTCACACACCTCCATTCTATGACTTCACACACCTCCATTCTATGATTTGACACACCTACATTGTCACTTCACACACCTCCATTCTATGAGTTCACACACCGCCATTCTATGACTTCACTCACCTCCATTCTTTGACTTCACACACCACTATTGTTTGACTTCACACACCTCCATTCTTTGACTTCACACACCTCCATTCAACGACTTCACACACATCCATTCTATGAGTTCACACACCACAATTTTGTCTTCACACACCTCCATTGTATGACTTCACCCACCTTCATTCTTAATTCAGAAACATCCATTTTATGACTTCCCACAACTCCATTGGTGACTTCGCAAACCTTCATTCTGTGACTTCACACACCTCCATTCTGAGTTCACACACCTCCATTCGGTGACTTCACACACCTTCATTCTGACTTCACACACCTCCATTCTATGACTTCACACACCTCCATTCTGTGACGTCTCACACCTCAATTCTGTGACTTCACACACCTCCATTCTATGACATCACACACCTCCATTCTATGACTTCACACACCTCCATTCTGTGACTTCACACACCTCCATTCTATGATTTCACACACCTCCAGTCTGTGACTTCACACACCTCCATTCTATGACTTTACACACCTCCATTCTATAACTTAACACACCTACATTGTGATTTCACACCTCCATTCTATGAGTTCACACACATGCATTGTGACTTCACACACCTCCATTCTATGACTTCAACCACCAACATTCTGACTTCACACACCTCCATTTTGACTTCACACGCCTCAGTTCTGTGAATTCACACACCTCCATTCTATGATTTCACACACTGCCATTCTATGACTTCACACACCTAGATTCTATGACTTCACACACCTCATTTCTGATTTGACACACCTCCATTCTGTGATTTCACACACCTCCAATCTGACTTCACACACCTCCATTCTATGACTTCACACACCTCCATTGTGACTTCTCACACCTCCATTCTATGAATTCACACACCTCCATTCTGTGACTTCACACACCTCCAATCTATGACTTCACACACCTCCATTCTATGATTTGACACACCTACATTGTCACTTCACACACCTCCATTCTATGACTTCACACACCTCCATTCTTTGACTTCACACACCTCCATCCTGTGTTCACACACCTCAATTCTATGACTTCACACACCTCCATTCTGTCTTCACACACCTCCATTCTATGACTTCACACACCTCCCTTCTATGACTCCGCACACCTCCATTCTTTGACTTCACACAACTAAATTCTGAGTTGACACACCTCCGTTCTGTGACTTCACACACCTCCATTCTGACTTCACACACTTCCATTTTGACGTCACACACCTCCATTCTATGAGGTCACACATCTCCATTCTGACTTCTCACACCTCCATTCTATGACTTCACACACCTCCATTCTGAATTCACACAGTTCCATTCTGTGACTTCGCAAAACTCCATTCTATGATTTCACACACCTCCATACTATGACTTCACACAACTCCATCTATGACTTCACACACCTCAATTCTGACTTCACACACCTCTATTCTATGACTTCGCACACCTCCATTTTGACATCACACACCTCCATTCTATGACTTCATAGACACGAATCTCTGACTTCACTCACCTGCACTCTATGACTTCACACTCCTCCATTATATGATTTCCCACACCTCCTTTTTATGACTTCACCCACCTCCAATCTATGAATACACACCTCCATTCTGACTTCACAAACCTGAATTCTGTGACTTCACACACCTCCATTCTATGAGTTCACACACCTCCATTCTGTGACTTCACACACCTCCATTCTATGATTTCACACACCTCCATTCTGTGACTTCATACACCTCCATTCCATGACTTCACACACCTCCATTCTGTGACTTCACACACCTCCATTCTATGACTTCACACACCTCTATTCTATGACTTCACACACCTACATTGTGACATCACACAACTCCATTCTATGAGTTCACACACCTCCATTCTATGACTTCACTCACCTCCATTCTGACCTCACACACCTCCATTCTGACTTCACAAACCTAAATTCTGTGAATTCACACACGTCCATTCTATGATTTCACACAACTCCATTCTATGACTTCACACACCTCCATTCTATGACTTCACACACCTTCTTTCTGAGTTGACACACCTCCATTATATGACTTCACACAACTCCAATATGACTTCACACACCTCCATTCTGTGACTTCACACACCTCCATTCTATGAGTTCACACACCTCCATTCTGACTTCACACACCTCCATTCTATGTCTTCACACAGCTCCATTCTGACTTCACACACCTCCATTCTATGACTTCACACACCTCCATTCTATGACTTCACACCCCTACATTGTGACTTCATTCACCTCCATTCTATGAGTTCACACACCTCCATTCTATGACTTCACTCAACTCCATTCTGACCTCACACACCTCCATTCTGACTTCACAAACCTCCATTCTGTGACTTCACACACCTCCATTCTATGAGTTCACACACCTCCATTCTGACTTCACACACCTCCATTCTGTGACTTCACAAACCTCCATTTTCACTTCACACACGTCCATTTTGTGCCTTCACACACCTCCCTTACGTGACTTCACACACCTCCATTGTATGACTTCACACACCTCCATTTTATGACATCACACACCTCCATTCTATGACTTCACACACTTCCATTCTATGACTTCACACACCTCCAGTCTATGACTTCACAAACCTCCATTCTATGACTTCACAGACCTGCACTCTGACTTCACACACCTCCATTCTATGACTTCATACACCTCCCTTCTATGACTTCATACACCAACATTCTATGCCTTCACACACCTCCATTCTGTGACTTCACAAATCTCTATTCTGACTTCACACTCCTCCATTCTATGACTTCACACACCTCAATTCTATGACTTCACACATCTCCTTTTTGTAACTTCCCACACTTCCAATGTTTGACTTCACAAACCTCCATTCCATGATTTCACACACCTCCATTCTATGAGTTCACACACCGCCATTCTTTGACTTCACACACCTCAATTTTGACTTCACACACCTACATTCTTTGACTTCACACACCTCCATTTGTGACTTCACACACCACCATTTTGACTTCACACACCTCCATTCTGTGACTTCACACACATCCATTCTTTGACTTCACACACCTCTATTTTGACTTCACACACTTCCATTCTGTGACTTCACACACCTCCATTCTGTGACTTCACACACCACTATTGTTTGACTTCACACACCTCCATTCTTTGACTTCACACACCTCCATTCGATTTGTTCACACACATCCATTCTATGAGTTCACACACCACAATTTTGTCTTCACACACCTCCATTCTACGACTTCACACACCTTCATTCTTAATTCAGAAACTTCCATTTTATGACTTCCCGCAACTCCATTCTGTGACTTCACAAACCTTCATTCTGTGACTTCACACACCTCCATTCTGAGTTCACACACCTCCATTCGGTGAATTCAAACACCTCCATTCTGACTTCACACACCTCCATTCTATGACTTCACACACCTCCATTCTGTGTCGTCACACACCTCAATTCTGTGACTTCACACACCTTCATTCTTACTTCACAAACATACATTCTATGACTTCTCACACCTCCATACTATGACTTCACACACCTCCATTCTTTGACTTCACACACCTCCATTCTGTGTTCACACACCTCAATTCTGTGACTTCACACACCTCCATTTTGACTTCACAAACCTCCCTTCTATGACTTCGCATACCTCCATTCTTTGACTTCACACACCTAAATTCTGAGTTGACACACCTCCATTCTGTGACTTCACACACCTCCATTCTGACTTCACACAGCTCCATACTATGACTTCACAAAATTCCATTCTATGACTTCACACACCGCCATTCTGTGACTTCACACACCTCCATTCTATGACTTCACACACTTCCATTGTTACGTCACACACCTCCATTCTATGAGTTCAAACATCTCCATTCTGACTTCACTCACCTGCACTGTATGACTTCACACTCCTCCATTCTATGATTTCCCACACCTCCTTTTTATGACTTCACCCACCTCCAATCTATGAATACACACCTCCATTCTGACTTCACACACCTGCATTCTGTGACTTCACACACCTCCATTCTATGAGTTCACACACCTCCATTCTGTGACTTCACACACCTTCATTCTTACTTCAGAAACATCCATTCTATGACTTCACAAACCTCCATTCTGTGACTTCACACACCTTCATTCTGAGTTCACACAACTCCATTCGGTGACTTCACACACCTGCATTCTGTGCCTTCACACACCTCCATTCTGTGACTTCACACACTTCCATTCTATGACTTCACACACCTCCATTCTGTGACGTCAAACACCTCCATTCTAAGTTCACACACCTCCAATCTGTGACTTCACACACCTCCCTTCTGGGACTTCACACACCTCCATTGTATGAATTCACACACATCCATTCTATGACTTCACACACCTCTATTCTGAGACTTTACACACCTCCATTCTGAGTTCACACACCTCTATTCTTTGACTTCACACACCTCCATTCCGTTACTTCCCACACCTCCATGCTGTGACTTCACACACCTCAGTTCTATGACTTCACACACCTCCCTTCTATGACTTCACACACCTCCATTCTGTGACTTCACACACCTCCATTCTATGACTTCACACATCTCCATTCTATGACTTCACACACCTCCAATATATGACTACAAACACCTGAATTCTGTGACTTCACACAACTCCATTCTATGACTTCATACCCGTCAATTCTGTGACTTCACACACCTCAGTTCTCTAACTTCACACACGTCCATTCTATGACTTCACCCACCTCCATTCTATGACTTCACACACCTCCAATTTGACTTTACATACCTCCATTCTATGACTTTTCAAACCTCCATTCTCTGACTTCACACACCTCCATTCTGTGATTTCACAAACCTCCATTCTATGATTTCACACACCTCCATTTTATGACGTCACACTCCTCCATTTTGACTTCACTCACCTCCATTATGTGACTTCACACTCCTCCCTTCGGTGACTTCACACACCTCCATTCTATGACTTCACACATCTACATTCTTTGACTTCACACACCCCCAATCTATGACTTCACACACTTCCATTCTATGATTTCACATACCTCCATGCTATCATTTCACACACCTCCATTCTGTGACTTCACACACCTCCATTCTGACTTCACACACCTCCATTTTGACTTCACACACCTCATTTCTTGACTTCACACACCTCCATTTTGACTTAACACACCTCCATTCTATGACTTCACACACCTCCATTCTATGACTTTACACACCTCCATTCTGTGACTTCACAAACCTCCATTCTGACTTCACCCATCCCCATTCTATGACTTCACACACCTCCATTCTGTGACTTCACACACCTCCATTTTGTGACTTCACACACCTCGATTGTGATTTCACACACCTCCATTCTATGAGTTCACATACCTCCATTCTGACTTTACACACCTTAATTCTATGACTTCACACACCTCCATTCTGACTTCACACACCTCAATTCTGTGACTTCACACACCTCCATTCTATGATTTCACACACCTCCATTCTATGACTTCAGACACCTCCAATATATGACTTCAAACACCTCAATTCTGTGACTTCACACACCTCCATTCTATGACTTCCACACCTCCATTCTGTGACTTCACACACCACCATTCTATGACTCACACACCTCCATTGTGACTTCACACACCTCTATTCTATGAGTTCACACACCTCCATTCTGAATTCACACCACTCCATTCTATGACTTCACACACCTACATTTTGACTTCACACACCTCCATTCTGTGACTTCACACAGCTCCATTCCATGACTTCACATACCTCCATTTGTGACTTCACACACCACATTTTTTACTTCAAACATCTCCATTCTGTGACTTCACACACCTGCATTCTGTGACTTCACACGCCTCCGTTTTGTCTTCACACACCTCCATTCTGTGACTTCACACACCTACATTCTGTGACTTCACACTCCTCTATTGTTTGACTTCACACAGCTCCATTCTTTGACTTCACACACCCCTATTCCATGAGTTCACACACCTCCATTCTATGAGTTCACACACCTCCATTCTATGAGTTCACAAACCTCCATTTTGACTTCACACACTTCCATTCTATGACTTCACACACCTTCATTCTTACTTCAGAAAGTTCCATTGTATGACTTCACACACCTCCATTGTATGACTTCAAAAACCTCCGTTCTGTGACCTCACACACCTTCATTTTGAGGTCACACACCTCCATTCTGTGACTTCACACACCTCCATTCTGACTTCACACACCTCCATTCTATGACTTCACACACTTCCTTTTTGTGACTTCACACACCTCCATTCTGTGACTTCACACACCTCCATTCTATGACTTCACACACCTCCATTCTGTGACTTAACACAACTCCATTCTGTAACTTCACACACCTCCATTCTATGACTTCACACACCTCCATTCTGTGACTTCACACACCTCCATTCTGGGTTCACACACCTCCAATCTGTGAATTCACACACCTCCATTCTGTGACTTCACACACCTCCATTCTATGACTTCACACACCTCCATTCTATGACTTCACACATCTCCTTTTTGTAACTTCCCACACTTCCAATGTTTGACTTCACAAACCTCCATTCCATGATTTCACACACCTCTATTCTATGAGTTCACACACCTCCATTCTTTGACTTCACACACCTCCATTTTGACTTCACACACCTACATTCTGTGACTTCACACACCTCCATTTGTGACTTCACACACCACCATTTTGACTTCACACACCTCCATTCTGTGACTTCACACACCTCCATTCTGAGTTCACACACCTCCATTCTTTGACTTCACACACCTCCATTCCGTTACTTCCCACACCTCCATGCTGTGACTTCACACACCTCAATTCTATGACTTCACACACCTCCCTTCTATGACTTCACACACCTCCATTCTGTGACTTCACTCACCTCCATTCTATGACTTCACCCACCTCCATTCTATGACTTCACACACCTCCAATTTAACTTTACATACCTCCATTCTATGACTTCTCAAACCTCCATTCTCTGACTTCACACACCTCCATTCTGTGATTTCACAAACCTCCATTCTATGATTTCACACACCTCCATTTTATGACGTCACACTCCTCCATTTTGACTTCACTCTCCTCCATTATGTGACTTCACACTCCTCCCTTCGGTGACTTCACACACCTCCATTCTATGACTTCACACATCTACATTCTATGACTTCACACACCTCCACTCTATGACTTCACACACTTCCATTCTATGATTTCACATACCTCCATGCTATCATTTCACACACCTCCATTCTGTGACTTCACACACATCCATTCTGAGTTCACATACCTCCATTCTGTGAATCAACACACCTCCATTCTGACTTCACACACCTCCATTTTGACTTCACACACCTCATTTCTTGACGTCACACACCTCCATGCTGACTTCACACACCTCCATTCTATGACTTCACACAGCTCTATTCTATGACTTCACACACCTCCATTCTGAGTTCACACACCACCATTCTATGACTCACACACCTCCATTGTGACTTCACACACCTCTATTCTATGAGTTCACACACCTCCATTCTGAATTCACACCACTCCATTCTATGACTTCGCACACCTACATTCTGACTTCACACACCTCCATTCTGTGACTTCACACAGCTCCATTCCATGACTTCACATACCTCCATTTGTGACTTCACACACCACATTTTTTACTTCAAACATCTCCATTCTGTGACTTCACACACCTGCATTCTGTGACTTCACACGCCTCCGTTTTGTCTTCACACACCTCCATTCTGTGACTTCACACACCTACATTCTGTGACTTCACACTCCTCTATTGTTTGACTTCACACAGCTCCATTCTTTGACTTCACACACCCCTATTCCATGAGTTCACACACCTCCATTCTATGAGTTCACACACCTCCATTCTATGAGTTCACAAACCTCCATTTTGACTTCACACACTTCCATTCTGTGACTTCACACACCTTCATTCTTACTTCAGAAAGTTCCATTCTATGACTTCACACACCTCCATTGTATGACTTCAAAAACCTCCGTTCTGTGACCTCACACACCTTCATTTTGAGGTCACACACCTCCATTCTGTGACTTCCCACACCTCCATTCTGACTTCACACACCTCCATTCTATGACTTCACACACTTCCTTTTTGTGACTTCACACACCTCCATTCTGTGACTTCACACACCTCCATTCTATGACTTCACACACCTCCATTCTGTGACTTAACACAACTCCATTCTGTAACTTCACACACCTCCATTCTATGACTTCACACACCTCCATTCTGTGACTTCACACACCTCCATTCTGGGTTCACACACCTCCAATCTGTGAATTCACACACCTCCATTCTGTGACTTCACACACCTCCATTCTATGACTTCACACACCTCCATTCTATGACTTCACACATCTCCTTTTTGTAACTTCCCACACTTCCAATGTTTGACTTCACAAACCTCCATTCCATGATTTCACACACCTCTATTCTATGAGTTCACACACCTCCATTCTTTGACTTCACACACCTCCATTTTGACTTCACACACCTACATTCTGTGACTTCAAACACCTCCATTTGTGACTTCACACACCACCATTTTGACTTCACACACCTCCATTCTGTGACTTCACACACCTCCATTCTGAGTTCACACACCTCCATTCTTTGACTTCACACACCTCCATTCCGTTACTTCCCACACCTCCATGCTGTGACTTCACACACCTCAATTCTATGACTTCACACACCTCCCTTCTATGACTTCACACACCTCCATTCTGTGACTTCACTCACCTCCATTCTATGACTTCACCCACCTCCATTCTATGACTTCACACACCTCCAATTTAACTTTACATACCTCCATTCTATGACTTCTCAAACCTCCATTCTCTGACTTCACACACCTCCATTCTGTGATTTCACAAACCTCCATTCTATGATTTCACACACCTCCATTTTATGACGTCACACTCCTCCATTTTGACTTCACTCACCTCCATTATGTGACTTCACACTCCTCCCTTCGGTGACTTCACACACCTCCATTCTATGACTTCACACATCTACATTCTATGACTTCACACACCTCCACTCTATGACTTCACACACTTCCATTCTATGATTTCACATACCTCCATGCTATCATTTCACACACCTCCATTCTGTGACTTCACACACATCCATTCTGAGTTCACATACCTCCATTCTGTGAATCAACACACCTCCATTCTGACTTCACACACCTCCATTTTGACTTCACACACCTCATTTCCTGACGTCACACACCTCCATGCTGACTTCACTCGCCTCCATTCTATGACTTCACACAGCTCTATTCTATGACTTCACACACCTCCATTCTGAGTTCACACACCTCCATTCTGTGACTTCACACACCTCCATTCTGACTTTACACATCTCCATTGTATGACTTCACACACCTCCATTCTGTGACTTCACACACCTCCATTCTATGACTTCACACACCTTCATTGTTACTTCAGAAACATCCATTCTATGACCTCGCCCACCTCCATTCTGTGACTTTACACACCTCCATTCTGTGACTTCACACACCTCAATTCTGTGACTTCACACACCTCCATTTTGATTTAACACACCTCCATTCTATGACTTCACACACCTCCATTCTATGACTTTACACACCTACATTGTCACTTCACACACCTCCATTCTATGAGTTCAAACACCTCCATTCTATGACTTCACTCACCTCCATTCTGTGACTTCACACACCACTATTGTTTGACTTCACACACCTCCATTCTTTGACTTCACACACCTCCATTCCACGACTTCATACACCTCCATTCGATGAGTTCACACACATCCATTCTATTAGTTCACACACCACAATTTTGTCTTGACAAACCTCCATTCTATGACTTCACCCACCTTCATTCTTAATTCAGAAACATCCATTTTATGACTTCCCACAACTCCATTTGTGACTTCGCAAACCTTCATTCTGTGACTTCACACACCTCCATTCTGAGTTCACACACCTCCATTCGGTGACTTCACACACCTCCATTCTGAATTCACACACCTCCATTCTATGACTTCACACACCTCCATTCTGTGACGTCACACACCTCAATTCTGTGACTTCACACACCTTCATTCTTACTTCACAAACATACATTCTATGACTTCACAGACCTCCATACTATGACTTCACACACCTCCATTCTTTGACTTCACACACCTCCATTCTGTGTTCACACACCTCAATTCTGTGACTTCACACACCTTCATTCTTACTTCACAAACATACATTCTATGACTTCACACACCTCCATACTATGACTTCACACATCTCCATTCTTTGACTTCACACACCTTCATTCTGTATTCACACACCTCAATTCTATGACTTCACACACCTCCATTCTGACTTCACACACCTCCATTCTATGACTTCACACACCTCCCTTCTATGACTTCACACACCTCCATTCTTTGACTTCACACACCTAAATTCTGAGTTGACACACCTCCGTTCTGTGACTTCACTCACCTCCATTCTGACCTCACACACCTCCATTCTGATTTCACAAACCTAAATTCTGTGAATTCACACACCTCCATTCTATGATTTCACACAAATCCATTCTATGACTTCACACACCTCCATTCTATGACTTCACACACCTCCTTTCTGAGTTGACACACCTCCATTATATGACTTCACAGAACTCCAATTTGACTTCACACACCTCCATTCTGAGACTTCACACACCTCCATTCTAGGAGTTCACATACCTCCATTCTGACTTCACACACCTCCATTCTGTGACTTCACAAACCTCCTTTCTATGACTTCACACACCTCCACTCTGTGAATGCACACATCTCCACTCTGTGTCTTTACACACCTCCATTCTGCGAATTCATACCCCTCCATTCTGTGATTTCACACACCTGCATTCTATGACTTCACACACCTCCATTCTATGACTTCACAAACCTCCATTTTGACGTCAAACACGTCCATTCTGTGCCTTCACACACCTCCCTTACGTGACGTCACACACCTCCATTCTATGACTTCACACACCTCCATTCTATGACATCACACACCTCCATTCTATGACTTCACACACTTCCATTCTATGACTTCACACACCTCCAGTCTATGTCTTCACAAACCTCCATTCTATGACTTCACACACCTGCACTCTGACTTCACACACCTCCATTCTATGACTTCATACACCTCCCTTCTATGACTTCATACACCAACATTCTATGCCTACACACACCTCCATTCTGTGACTTCACAAATCTCCATTCTGACTTCACACTCCTCCATTCTATGAGTTCACACACTTCCATTCTTTGACTTCACACACCTCCATTTTGACTTCACACACCTACATTCTGTGACTTCACACACCTCCATTTGTGAATTCACACACCACCATTTTGACTTCACACACCTCCATTCTGTGACTTCACACACCACTATTGTTTGACTTCACACACCTCCATTCTTTGACTTCACACACCTCCATTCCACGACTTCACACACCTCCATTCGATGAGTTCACACACATCCATTCTATGAGTTCACACACCACAATTTTGTCTTCACACACCTCCATTCTATGACTTCACCCACCTTCATTCTTAATTCAGAAACATCCATTTTATGACTTCCCGCAACTCCATTCTGAGACTTCGCAAACCTTCATTCTGTGACTTCACACATCTCCATTCTGAGTTCACATACCTCCATTCGGTGACTTCACACACCTCCATTCTAACTTCACACACCTCCAATCTATGACTTCACACACCTCCATTCTGTGACGTCACACACCTCAATTCTGTGATTTCACACACCTTCATTCTTACTTCACAAACATACATTCTATGAATTCTCACACCTCCATACTATGACTTCACACACCTCCATTCTTTGACTTCACACACCTCCATTCTATGACTTCACACACCTCCCTTCTATGAATTCGCACACCTCAATTCTTTGACTTCACACACCTAAATTCTGAGTTGACACACCTCCATTCTGTGACTTCACACACCTCTATACTGACCTCACACAGCTCCATTCTATAACTTCACAAAACTCCATTCTATGACTTCACACACCGCCATTCTGTGACTTCACACACCTCCATTCTATGACTTCACACACTTCCATTGTGACGTCACACACCTCCATTCTATGAGTTCACACATCTCCATTCTGACTTCACACACCTCCATTCTATGACTCACACACCTCCATTCTGAATTCACACAGCTCCATTCTGTGACTTCACAAAACTCCATTCTATGATTTCACACACCTCAATACTATGACTTCACACAACTCCATCTATGACTTCACACACCTCAATTCTGACTTCACACACCTGTATTCTATGACTTCGCACACTCCATTTTTACATCACACACCTCCATTCTATGACTTCACAGACCTCGAATCTGTGACTTCACTCACCTGCACTCTATGACTTCACACTCCTCCATTCTATGATTTCCCACACCTCCTTTTTATGACTTCACCCACCTCCAATCTATGAATACACACCTCCATTCTGACTTCACACACCTGCATTCTGTGACTTCACACACCTCCATTCTATGAGTTCACACACTTCCATTCTGTGACTTCACACACCTTCATTCTTACTTCAGAAACATCCATTCTATGACTTCACAAACCTCCATTCTGTGACTTCACACACCTCTATTCTAAGTTCACACACCTCCAATCTGTGATTTCACACACCTCCATTCTGTGACTTCACACACCTCCATTCTATGAATTCACACACATCCATTCTATGACTTCACACACCTCCATTCTGTGACTTTACACACCTCCATTCTGAGTTCACACACCTCCATTCTTTGACTTCACACACCTCCATTCTGTTACTTCCCACACCTCCATTCTGTGACTTCACACACCTAAGTTCTATGACTTCACACACCTCCCTTGTATGACTTCACACACCTCCATTCTGTGACTTCACACACCTCCATTCTATGACTTCACACACCTCCATTCTATGACTTTACACACCTCCAATATATGACTACAAACACCTGAATTCTGTGACTTCACACACCTCCATTCTATGACTTCATACCCGTCAATTCTGTGACTTCACACACCTCAGTTCTCTGATTTCACACACGTCCATTCTAAGAATTCACTCACCTCCATTCTATGACTTCACACACCTCCAATTCGACTTTACATACCTCCATTCTATGACTTCAAAAACCTCCATTCTCTGAATTCACACACCTCCATTCTGTGATTTCACAAACCTCCATTCTATGATTTCACACACCTCCATTTTATGACATCACACACCTCCATTTTGACTTCACCCACCTCCATTATGTGACTTCACACTCCTCCCTTCGGTGACTTCACACACCTCCATTCTATGACTTCACATATCTACATTCTATGACTTCACACACTTCCATTCTATGACTTCACACACTTCCATTCTATGATTTCACATACCTCCATGCTATCATTTCACACACCTCCATTCTGTGACTTCACACACCTCCATTCTGAGTTCACATACCTCCAGTCTGTGACTCAACACACCTCCATTCTGACTTCACACACCTCCATTTTGACTTCACACACCTCATTTCTTGACTTCACACACCTCCATGCTGACTTGACAGACCTCCATTCTATGACTTCACACAGCTCTATTCTATGACTTCACACACCTCCATTCTGAGTTCACACACTTCCATTCTGTGACTTCACACACCTCCATTCTGACTTTACACATCTCCATTGTATGACTTCACACACCTCCATTCTTTTACTTCACACACCTCCATTCTATGACTTCACACACCTTCATTGTTACTTCAGAAATATCCATTCTATGACTTCGCCCACCTCCATTCTGTGACTTCACACACCTCCATTCTGTGACTTCACACACCTCAATTCTGTGACTTCACACACCTCCATTTTGACTTAACACACCTCCATTCTATGACTTCACACACCTCCATTCTATGACTTTACACACCTCCATTCTGTGACTTCACACACCTCCATTCTGACTTCACCCATCCCCATTCTATGACTTCACACACCTCCATTCTGTGACTTCACACACCTCCATTTTGTGACTTCACACACCTCGATTGTGATTTCACACACCTCCATTCTATGAGTTCACATACCTCCATTCTGACTTTACACACCTTAATTCTATGACTTCACACACCTCCATTCTGACTTCACACACCTCAATTCTGTGACTTCACACACCTAAATTCTATGATTTCACACACCTCCATTCTATGACTTCAGACACCTCCAATATATGACTTCAAACACCTAAATTCTGTGACTTCACACACCTCCATTCTATGACTTCCACACCTCCATTCTGTGACTTCACACACCACCATTCTATGACTTCACACACCTCCATTGTGACTTCACACACCTCTATTCTATGAGTTCACACACCTCCATTCTGAATTCACACCACTCCATTCTATGACTTCACACACCTACATTCTGACTTCACACACTTCCATTCTATGACTTTGAACACCACCATTCTGACTTCACACTCCTCCATTCTGTGACTTCACACAGCTCCATTCCATGACTTCACATACCTCCATTCTATGACTTCACACACCTCCATTCTATAACTTAACACACCTATATTTTTACTTCACACACCTCCATTCTATGAGTTCCCACACCTACATTGTGACTTCACACACCTCCATTCTATGACTTCACACACCTTCATTATTACTTCAGAATCATCCATTCTATGACTTCACACACCTCCATTCTATGACTTCACAAACCTCCGTTCTGTGACCTCACACACCTTCATTTTGAGGTCACACACCTCCATTCTGTGACTTCACACAAATCCATTCTGAGTTCACACACCTCCATTCCGGTACTTAACACACATCCATTCTGTGACTTCATACACCTCCATTCTATGAATTCACACACCTCCATTCTGTGACTTCACACACCTCCATTCTGGGTTCACACACCTCCATTCTGTGACTTCACAACCCTCCACTCTGTGACTTCACACACCTCCATTCTATGACTTCACACACCTCCATTCTATGTCTTCACACACGTCCATTCTATGATTTTACACACCTCCATTCTGTGACTTCACACACCTCCATTCTATAACTTCACACAATTCCATTCTGTGACTTCACACACCTCCATTCTATGACTTCACACACCTCAATTCTATGACTTCACACACATCCATTATGTGAGTTCACACACCTCCATTCTATGATTTCACACTCCTCCATTCTGTGACTTCACACACCTCCATTCTATGACTTCACACACCTCAATTCTATAACATAACACACCTACATTGTGACTTCAGACCTCCATTCTATCAGTTCACACACCTGAATTGTGACTTCACACACCTCCGTTTTGACTTCACACGCCTCAGTTCTGTGACTTCACCCACCTCCATTCTATGATTTCACACACTTCCATTCTATGACTTCACACACCTAGATTTTTTGACTTCACACACCTCATTTCTGAGTTGACACACCTCCATTCTATGACTTCACACACCTCCATTGTGACTTCACACACCTCCATTCTATGAGTTCACACACCTCCATTCTGACTTCACACACCTCCATTCTATGACTTCACACAGCTTAATTCTGACTTCACACCTCCATTTGTGACTTCACACTCCACAATTTTGACTTAACACACCTCCATTCTGTGACTTCACACACCTCCATTCTGTGACTTCACACACATCCATTTTGACTTCACACACTTCCATTCTTTGACTTCACACACCTCCATTCTGTGCCTTCACACACCTCCATTCCATGACTTCACACACCTCCATTCTATGAGATTACACACCACCATTCTATGAGTTCACACACCTAAACTGTGACTTCACACACCTCCATTCTATGACTTCACACACCTTCATTTTTTCTTCAGAATCATCCATTCTATGACTTCACACACCTCCATTTTATGATTTCACAAAATTCCATTCTGTGACTTCACACACCTCCATTCTGACTTTACACACCTCCATTCTATGACTTCACACACCTCCTTTCTGTGACTTCACACACCTCCATTGTGAGTTCACACACCTGCATTCTGTCACTTCACACACCTCCATTCTGTGACTTCACACACCTCCATTCTGTGACTTCACTCACCTCCATTTTTTGAATTCACATACCTCCATTCTTTGTCTTCACACACTTCCATTCCATGACTTCACACACCTCCATTCCATGAGTTCACACACCACCATTCTATGAGTTCACACGCCACCATTTTGACTTCACACACCTCCATTCTATGAGTTCACACACCTTCATTCTTACTTCAGAAACATCCATTCTATGACTTCACACACCTCCATTCTGTGACTTCACACACCTCCATTCTGAGTTCACACACCCCCATTCTGTTACTTCACACACCTTCAATCTGTGACTTGACACACCTCCATTCTATTACTTCACACACCTGAATTCTATGACTTCACACACCTCCAATATATGACTTCACACACCTCCATTCTGTGACTTCACACACCTCCATTCTATGACTTCACACACCTCCATTCTGTGACTTCACACACCTACATTGTGACTTCACAGACCTCCATTCTATGAGTTCACACAAATGCATTGTGAATTCACACACCTCCATTCTATGACTTCACACACCTCCATTCTGTGTCTTCACACACCTCAATTCTGTGACTTCACACACCTCCATTTTGACTTAACACACCTCTATTCTTTGACTTCACACACCTCCATTCTGTTACTTCCCACACCTCCATTCTGTGACTTCACACACCTAAGTTCTATGACTTCACACACCTCCCTTCTATGACTTCACACACCTCCATTCTTTGACTTCGCACACCTCCATTCCATGACTTCACACACCTCCATTAAATGAGTTCACACACCTCCATTCTATGAGTTCACACACCACCATTTTGACTTCACACACCTCCATTCTGACTTCACACACCTACATTCTATGACTTCACACAACTCCATCTGACTTCACACACCTCCATTCCATGACTTCACACACCTACATTCGATGACTTCACACACCTCCATTCTTTGACTGCATGCACCTCCATTCTATGATTTCACACACCTCCATTCTGTGACTTCAAACACCTTTATTGTTTGACTTCACACACCTCCATTCTTTGACTTCACACACCTCCATTCTATGACTTCACACACCTCCATTCTTTGACTTCACACACCTCCATTCCATGACTTCACACACCTCCATTCTATGAGTTCACACACCTCCATTCTATGATTCACACACCTCCATTTTGACTTCACACACCTCCATTCTTTGACTTCATACACCTTCGTTCTCACTTCACAAACATCCATTCTGACTTCACGCACCTCCATTCTATGACTTCACAAACCTCCGTTCTGTGACCACACACTTCCATTCTGAGTTCCCACACCTCCATTCTGTGACTTCACTCACCTCCATCCTGACTTCACACACCTACATTCTGACTTTACAAACCTCAATTCTTTGACTTCACACACCTCCATTCTATGATTTCACACTCTTCCATTCTATGAATTCACACACCTCCATTCTATGACTTCACACACCCCATTTCTGAGTTGACACACCTCCATTCTGTGATTTCACACACCTCCAATTTGACTTCACACACCCCCATTCTATGACTTCACACACCCCCATTGTGACTTCACACACTCCATTCTATGAGTTCACACACCTCCATTCTGACTTCACACACCTCCATTCTATGGCTTCACACAGCTGCATTCTTACTTCAGACACCTCCATTTGTGACTTCACACACCACAATTTTGACTTCAAACACCTTCATTCTGTGACTTCACACACCTCCATTCTGTGACTTCACACACCTCCATTTTGACTTCACACACTTCCATTCTTTGACTTAACACACCTGCATTCTGTGACTTCACACACCACCATTGTTTGACTTCATAACCTATATTCTTGGACTTCACACACCTCCATTCCATGACTTCACACATCTCCATTTTAAGAGTACACACACCTTCATTCTACTTCAGAAACATCCATTCTATGACTTCACACACCTCCATTATATGATTTCACAAACCTGCATTCTGTGACTTCACACACCTCCATTCTGAGTTCACACACCTCAATTCTGTGACTTCACACACCTCAATTCTCACTTCACAAACCTCCATTCTTTGACTTCACACAATTCCATTCTATGAATTCACACACCTCCATTCTTTGACTTCACACACCTCCAGTGTGAGTTCACACACCTCCTTTCTGTGACTTCACACACCTCCATTCTGTGACTTCACACACCTCCATTGTGTGTTCACCCACCTCCATTCTCTGAGTTCACACACCTCCATTCTGACTTCACACACCTCCATTCTATGACTTCACACACCTCCATTCTATGAGATTACAGACCACCATTCTATGAGTTCACACACCTACATTGTGACTTCACACACCTCCATTCTATGACTTCACACACCTTCATTTTTTCTTCAGAATCATCCAGTCTATGACTTCACACACCTCCATTCTATGATTTCACAAAATTCCATTCTGTGACTTCACACATCTCCATTCTGACTTCACACACCTCCATTCTATTACTTCACACACTTCCATTCTATGACTTCACACACCTCCATTCTGTGACTTCACACACCTCCATTGTGAATTCACACACCTGCATTCTGTCACTTCACACACCTCCATTCTGTGACTTCACACACCTCCATTCTGTGACTTCACTCACCTCCATTTTTTTGAATTCACATACCTCCATTCTTTGACTTCGCACACCTCCATCCATGACTTCACACACCTCCATTAAATGAGTTCACACACCTCCATTCTATGAGTTCACACACCACCATTTTGACTTCACACACCTCCATTCTATGACTTCGCACACCTTCATTCTTACTTCAGAAAATTCCATTCTATGACTTCCCACACCTCCATTCTGTGACTTCACACACCTCCATTCTGAGTTCACACACCACCATTCTGTGACTTCACACACCTTCAATCTATGACTTGACACACCTCCATTCTATTACTTCACACACCTCCATTCTATGACTTCACAAACCTCCAATATATGACTTTACACACCTCCATTCTGTGACTTCACACACCTCCATTCTATGACTTCACACACCTCCATTCTCTGATTTCACACACCTACATTGTGACTTCACACACCTCCATTCTGACATCACACACCTCAATTCTGTGACTTCACACACCTCCATTCTATGATTTCACACACCTCCATTCTATGACTTCACACACCTCCATTCTATGACTTCACACACCTACTTTCTGAGTTGACACACCTCCATTCTATGACTTCACACACCTCCAATCTGACTTCACACAACTCCATTCTATGACTTCACACACTTCCATTCTGTGACTTCAAAAACCTCCATTCTATGACTTCACACACCTCCATTGTGACTTCACACACCATCATTCTATAAGTTCACACACCGCCATTCTTACTTCACTCACCTCCATTCTATGACTTCACACACCTCCAATTCGACTTTACATACCTCCATTCTATGACTTCAAAAACCTCCATTCTCTGAATTCACACACCTCCATTCTGTGATTTCACAAACCTCCATTCTATGATTTCACACACCTCCATTTTATGACATCACACACCTCCATTTTGACTTCACCCACCTCCATTATGTGACTTCACACTCCTCCCTTCGGTGACTTCACACACCTCCATTCTATGACTTCACACATCTACATTCTATGACTTCACACACTTCCATTCTATGACTTCACACACTTCCATTCTATGATTTCACATACCTCCATGCTATCATTTCACACACCTCCATTCTGTGACTTCACACACCTCCATTCTGAGTTCACATACCTCCAGTCTGTGACTCAACACACCTCCATTCTGACTTCACACACCTCCATTTTGACTTCACACACCTCATTTCTTGACTTCACACACCTCCATGCTGACTTGACAGACCTCCATTCTATGACTTCACACAGCTCTATTCTATGACTTCACACACCTCCATTCTGAGTTCACACACTTCCATTCTGTGACTTCACACACCTCCATTCTGACTTTACACATCTCCATTGTATGACTTCACACACCTCCATTCTTTTACTTCACACACCTCCATTCTATGACTTCACACACCTTCATTGTTACTTCAGAAATATCCATTCTATGACTTCGCCCACCTCCATTCTGTGACTTCACACACCTCCATTCTGTGACTTCACACACCTCAATTCTGTGACTTCACACACCTCCATTTTGACTTAACACACCTCCATTCTATGACTTCACACACCTCCATTCTATGACTTTACACACCTCCATTCTGTGACTTCACACACCTCCATTCTGACTTCACCCATCCCCATTCTATGACTTCACACACCTCCATTCTGTGACTTCACACACCTCCATTTTGTGACTTCACACACCTCGATTGTGATTTCACACACCTCCATTCTATGAGTTCACATACCTCCATTCTGACTTTACACACCTTAATTCTATGACTTCACACACCTCCATTCTGACTTCACACACCTCAATTCTGTGACTTCACACACCTAAATTCTATGATTTCACACACCTCCATTCTATGACTTCAGACACCTCCAATATATGACTTCAAACACCTAAATTCTGTGACTTCACACACCTCCATTCTATGACTTCCACACCTCCATTCTGTGACTTCACACACCACCATTCTATGACTTCACACACCTCCATTGTGACTTCACACACCTCTATTCTATGAGTTCACACACCTCCATTCTGAATTCACACCACTCCATTCTATGACTTCACACACCTACATTCTGACTTCACACACTTCCATTCTATGACTTTGAACACCACCATTCTGACTTCACACTCCTCCATTCTGTGACTTCACACAGCTCCATTCCATGACTTCACATACCTCCATTCTATGACTTCACACACCTCCATTCTATAACTTAACACACCTATATTTTTACTTCACACACCTCCATTCTATGAGTTCCCACACCTACATTGTGACTTCACACACCTCCATTCTATGACTTCACACACCTTCATTATTACTTCAGAATCATCCATTCTATGACTTCACACACCTCCATTCTATGACTTCACAAACCTCCGTTCTGTGACCTCACACACCTTCATTTTGAGGTCACACACCTCCATTCTGTGACTTCACACAAATCCATTCTGAGTTCACACACCTCCATTCCGGTACTTAACACACATCCATTCTGTGACTTCATACACCTCCATTCTATGAATTCACACACCTCCATTCTGTGACTTCACACACCTCCATTCTGGGTTCACACACCTCCATTCTGTGACTTCACAACCCTCCACTCTGTGACTTCACACACCTCCATTCTATGACTTCACACACCTCCATTCTATGACTTCACACACGTCCATTCTATGATTTTACACACCTCCATTCTGTGACTTCACACACCTCCATTCTATAACTTCACACAATTCCATTCTGTGACTTCACACACCTCCATTCTATGACTTCACACACCTCAATTCTATGACTTCACACACATCCATTCTGTGAGTTCACACACCTCCATTCTATGATTTCACACTCCTCCATTCTGTGACTTCACACACCTCCATTCTATGACTTCACACACCTCAATTCTATAACATAACACACCTACATTGTGACTTCAGACCTCCATTCTATCAGTTCACACACCTGAATTGTGACTTCACACACCTCCGTTTTGACTTCACACGCCTCAGTTCTGTGACTTCACCCACCTCCATTCTATGATTTCACACACTTCCATTCTATGACTTCACACACCTAGATTTTTTGACTTCACACACCTCATTTCTGAGTTGACACACCTCCATTCTATGACTTCACACACCTCCATTGTGACTTAACACACACCTCCATTCTATGAGTTCACACACCTCCATTCTGACTTCACACACCTCCATTCTATGACTTCACACAGCTTAATTCTGACTTCACACCTCCATTTGTGACTTCACACTCCACAATTTTGACTTAACACACCTCCATTCTGTGACTTCACACACCTCCATTCTGTGACTTCACACACATCCATTTTGACTTCACACACTTCCATTCTTTGACTTCACACACCTCCATTCTGTGCCTTCACACACCTCCATTCCATGACTTCACACACCTCCATTCTATGAGATTACACACCACCATTCTATGAGTTCACACACCTAAACTGTGACTTCACACACCTCCATTCTATGACTTCACACACCTTCATTTTTTCTTCAGAATCATCCATTCTATGACTTCACACACCTCCATTTTATGATTTCACAAAATTCCATTCTGTGACTTCACACACCTCCATTCTGACTTTACACACCTCCATTCTATGACTTCACACACCTCCTTTCTGTGACTTCACACACCTCCATTGTGAGTTCACACACCTGCATTCTGTCACTTCACACACCTCCATTCTGTGACTTCACACACCTCCATTCTGTGACTTCACTCACCTCCATTTTTTGAATTCACATACCTCCATTCTTTGTCTTCACACACCTCCATTCCATGACTTCACACACCTCCATTCCATGAGTTCACACACCACCATTCTATGAGTTCACACGCCACCATTTTGACTTCACACACCTCCATTCTATGAGTTCACACACCTTCATTCTTACTTCAGAAACATCCATTCTATGATTTCACACACCTCCATTCTGTGACTTCACACACCTCCATTCTGAGTTCACACACCCCCATTCTGTTACTTCACACACCTTCAATCTGTGACTTGACACACCTCCATTCTATTACTTCACACACCTGAATTCTATGACTTCACACACCTCCAATATATGACTTCACACACCTCCATTCTGTGACTTCACACACCTCCATTCTATGACTTCACACACCTCCATTCTGTGACTTCACACACCTACATTGTGACTTCACAGACCTCCATTCTATGAGTTCACACAAATGCATTGTGAATTCACACACCTCCATTCTATGACTTCACACACCTCCATTCTGTGACTTCACACACCTCAATTCTGTGACTTCACACACCTCCATTTTGACTTAACACACCTCTATTCTTTGACTTCACACACCTCCATTCTGTTACTTCCCACACCTCCATTCTGTGACTTCACACACCTAAGTTCTATGACTTCACACACCTCCCTTCTATGACTTCACACACCTCCATTCTTTGACTTCGCACACCTCCATTCCATGACTTCACACACCTCCATTAAATGAGTTCACACACCTCCATTCTATGAGTTCACACACCACCATTTTGACTTCACACACCTCCATTCTGACTTCACACACCTACATTCTATGACTTCACACAACTCCATCTGACTTCACACACCTCCATTCCATGACTTCACACACCTACATTCGATGACTTCACACACCTCCATTCTTTGACTGCATGCACCTCCATTCTATGATTTCACACACCTCCATTCTGTGACTTCACACACCTTTATTGTTTGACTTCACACACCTCCATTCTTTGACTTCACACACCTCCATTCTATGACTTCACACACCTCCATTCTTTGACTTCACACACCTCCATTCCATGACTTCACACACCTCCATTCTATGAGTTCACACACCTCCATTCTATGATTCACACACCTCCATTTTGACTTCACACACCTCCATTCTTTGACTTCATACACCTTCGTTCTCACTTCACAAACATCCATTCTGACTTCACGCACCTCCATTCTATGACTTCACAAACCTCCGT
Organism: Megascapheus bottae; assembly: GCA_024803745.1. Taxonomy (NCBI): domain Eukaryota; kingdom Metazoa; phylum Chordata; class Mammalia; order Rodentia; family Geomyidae; genus Megascapheus; species Megascapheus bottae. Next base: position 138,526 of record JANJXV010001039.1, on the reverse strand, counting down.
TCTGTGACCATACACTTCCATTCTGAGTTCCCACACCTCCATTCTGTGACTTCACTCACCTCCATCCTGACTTCACACACCTACATTCTGACTTTACAAACCTCAATTCTTTGACTTCACACACCTCCATTCTATGATTTCACACTCTTCCATTCTATGAATTCACACACCTCCATTCTATGACTTCACACACCCCATTTCTGAGTTGACACACCTCCATTCTGTGATTTCACACACCTCCAATTTGACTTCACACACCCCCATTCTATGACTTCACACACCCCCATTGTGACTTCACACACTCCATTCTATGAGTTCACACACCTCCATTCTGACTTCACACACCTCCATTCTATGGCTTCACACAGCTGCATTCTTACTTCAGACACCTCCATTTGTGACTTCACACACCACAATTTTGACTTCAAACACCTTCATTCTGTGACTTCACACACCTCCATTCTGTGACTTCACACACCTCCATTTTGACTTCACACACTTCCATTCTTTGACTTAACACACCTGCATTCTGTGACTTCACACACCACCATTGTTTGACTTCATAACCTATATTCTTGGACTTCACACACCTCCATTCCATGACTTCACACATCTCCATTTTAAGAGTACACACACCTTCATTCTACTTCAGAAACATCCATTCTATGACTTCACACACCTCCATTATATGATTTCACAAACCTGCATTCTGTGACTTCACACACCTCCATTCTGAGTTCACACACCTCAATTCTGTGACTTCACACACCTCAATCCTCACTTCACAAACCTCCATTCTTTGACTTCACACAATTCCATTCTATGAATTCACACACCTCCATTCTTTGACTTCACACACCTCCAGTGTGAGTTCACACACCTCCTTTCTGTGACTTCACACACCTCCATTCTGTGACTTCACACACCTCCATTGTGTGTTCACCCACCTCCATTCTCTGAGTTCACACACCTCCATTCTGACTTCACACACCTCCATTCTATGACTTCACACACCTCCATTCTATGAGATTACAGACCACCATTCTATGAGTTCACACACCTACATTGTGACTTCACACACCTCCATTCTATGACTTCACACACCTTCATTTTTTCTTCAGAATCATCCAGTCTATGACTTCACACACCTCCATTCTATGATTTCACAAAATTCCATTCTGTGACTTCACACATCTCCATTCTGACTTCACACACCTCCATTCTATTACTTCACACACTTCCATTCTATGACTTCACACACCTCCATTCTGTGACTTCACACACCTCCATTGTGAATTCACACACCTGCATTCTGTCACTTCACACACCTCCATTCTGTGACTTCACACACCTCCATTCTGTGACTTCACTCACCTCCATTTTTTTGAATTCACATACCTCCATTCTTTGACTTCGCACACCTCCATCCATGACTTCACACACCTCCATTAAATGAGTTCACACACCTCCATTCTATGAGTTCACACACCACCATTTTGACTTCACACACCTCCATTCTATGACTTCACACACCTTCATTCTTACTTCAGAAAATTCCATTCTATGACTTCCCACACCTCCATTCTGTGACTTCACACACCTCCATTCTGAGTTCACACACCACCATTCTGTGACTTCACACACCTTCAATCTATGACTTGACACACCTCCATTCTATTACTTCACACACCTCCATTCTATGACTTCACAAACCTCCAATATATGACTTTACACACCTCCATTCTGTGACTTCACACACCTCCATTCTATGACTTCACACACCTCCATTCTCTGATTTCACACACCTACATTGTGACTTCACACACCTCCATTCTGACATCACACACCTCAATTCTGTGACTTCACACACCTCCATTCTATGATTTCACACACCTCCATTCTATGACTTCACACACCTCCATTCTATGACTTCACACACCTACTTTCTGAGTTGACACACCTCCATTCTATGACTTCACACACTTCCATTCTGTGACTTCAAAAACCTCCATTCTATGACTTCACACACCTCCATTGTGACTTCACACACCATCATTCTATAAGTTCACACACCGCCATTCTTACTTCACTCACCTCCATTCTATGACTTCACACAGCTCCATTCTGACTTCACACAGCTCCATTCTATGACTTCGCACACGTCTATTCTGACTTCACACACCTCCATTCTGTGACTTCACACACCTCCATTCTATGATTTCACACACCTACATTCTATGACTTCACACACCCCCATTGTGTGACTTCACACACCTCCATTCTAGGACTTTACACACCTCCATTCTGTGACTTCACACACCTCGATTCTGAGTTCACACACCTCCATTTTGTGATTTCACACACCTACATTCTCAGACTTCACACACCTCCATTCTATGACTTCACACACCTAAATTCTATGACTTCACACACCTCCATTCTATGACTTCACACACCTCCATTCTATGACTTCACACATCTACATTCTATGACTTCACACACCTCCACTCTATGACTTCACACACTTCCATTCTATGATTTCACATACCTCCTTGCTATCATTTCACACACCTCCATTCTGTGACTTCACACACATCCATTCTGAGTTCACATACCTCCATTCTGTGAATCAACACACCTCCATTCTGACTTCACACACCTCCATTTTGACTTCACACACCTCATTTCTTGACGTCACACACCTCCATGCTGACTTCACACACCTCCATTCTATGACTTCACACAGCTCTATTCTATGACTTCACACACCTCCATTCTGAGTTCACACACCACCATTCTATGACTCACACACCTCCATTGTGACTTCACACACCTCTATTCTATGAGTTCACACACCTCCATTCTGAATTCACACCACTCCATTCTATGACTTCACACACCTACATTCTGACTTCACACACCTCCATTCTGTGACTTCACACAGCTCCATTCCATGACTTCACATACCTCCATTTGTGACTTCACACACCACATTTTTTACTTCACACACCTCCATTCTATGACTTCACACACCTGCATTCTGTGACTTCACACGCCTCCGTTTTGTCTTCACACACCTCCATTCTGTGACTTCACACACCTACATTCTGTGACTTCACACTCCTCTATTGTTTGACTTCACACAGCTCCATTCTTTGACTTCACACACCCCTATTCCATGAGTTCACACACCTCCATTCTATGAGTTCACACACCTCCATTCTATGAGTTCACAAACCTCCATTTTGACTTCACACACTTCCATTCTATGACTTCACACACCTTCATTCTTACTTCAGAAAGTTCCATTGTATGACTTCACACACCTCCATTGTATGACTTCAAAAACCTCCGTTCTGTGACCTCACACACCTTCATTTTGAGGTCACACACCTCCATTCTGTGACTTCACACACCTCCATTCTGACTTCACACACCTCCATTCTATGACTTCACACACTTCCTTTTTGTGACTTCACACACCTCCATTCTGTGACTTCACACACCTCCATTCTATGACTTCACACACCTCCATTCTGTGACTTAACACAACTCCATTCTGTAACTTCACACACCTCCATTCTATGACTTCACACACCTCCATTCTGTGACTTCACACACCTCCATTCTGGGTTCACACACCTCCAATCTGTGAATTCACACACCTCCATTCTGTGACTTCACACACCTCCATTCTATGACTTCACACACCTCCATTCTATGACTTCACACATCTCCTTTTTGTAACTTCCTACACTTCCAATGTTTGACTTCACAAAACTCCATTCCATGATTTCACACACCTCTATTCTATGAGTTCACACACCTCCATTCTTTGACTTCACACACCTCCATTTTGACTTCACACACCTACATTCTGTGACTTCACACACCTCCATTTGTGACTTCACACACCACCATTTTGACTTCACACACCTCCATTCTGTGACTTCACACACCTCCATTCTGAGTTCACACACCTCCATTCTTTGACTTCACACACCTCCATTCCGTTACTTCCCACACCTCCATGCTGTGACTTCACACACCTCAATTCTATGACTTCACACACCTCCCTTCTATGACTTCACACACCTCCATTCTGTGACTTCACTCACCTCCATTCTATGACTTCACCCACCTCCATTCTATGACTTCACACACCTCCAATTTAACTTTACATACCTCCATTCTATGACTTCTCAAACCTCCATTCTCTGACTTCACACACCTCCATTCTGTGATTTCACAAACCTCCATTCTATGATTTCACACACCTCCATTTTATGACGTCACACTCCTCCATTTTGACTTCACTCTCCTCCATTATGTGACTTCACACTCCTCCCTTCGGTGACTTCACACACCTCCATTCTATGACTTCACACATCTACATTCTATGACTTCACACACCTCCACTCTATGACTTCACACACTTCCATTCTATGATTTCACATACCTCCATGCTATCATTTCACACACCTCCATTCTGTGACTTCACACACATCCATTCTGAGTTCACATACCTCCATTCTGTGAATCAACACACCTCCATTCTGACTTCACACACCTCCATTTTGACTTCACACACCTCATTTCTTGACGTCACACACCTCCATGCTGACTTCACACACCTCCATTCTATGACTTCACACAGCTCTATTCTATGACTTCACACACCTCCATTCTGAGTTCACACACCTCCATTCTGTGACTTCACACACCTCCATTCTGACTTTACACATCTCCATTGTATGACTTCACACACCTCCATTCTGTGACTTCACACACCTCCATTCTATGACTTCACACACCTTCATTGTTACTTCAGAAACATCCATTCTATGACCTCGCCCACCTCCATTCTGTGACTTTACACACCTCCATTCTGTGACTTCACACACCTCAATTCTGTGACTTCACACACCTCCATTTTGATTTAACACACCTCCATTCTATGACTTCACACACCTCCATTCTATGACTTTACACACCTACATTGTCACTTCACACACCTCCATTCTATGAGTTCAAACACCTCCATTCTATGACTTCACTCACCTCCATTCTATGACTTCACACACCCCATTTCTGAGTTGACACACCTCCATTCTGTGATTTCACACACCTCCAATTTGACTTCACACACCCCCATTCTATGACTTCACACACCCCCATTGTGACTTCACACACTCCATTCTATGAGTTCACACACCTCCATTCTGACTTCACACACCTCCATTCTATGGCTTCACACAGCTGCATTCTTACTTCAGACACCTCCATTTGTGACTTCACACACCACAATTTTGACTTCAAACACCTTCATTCTGTGACTTCACACACCTCCATTCTGTGACTTCACACACCTCCATTTTGACTTCACACACTTCCATTCTTTGACTTAACACACCTGCATTCTGTGACTTCACACACCACCATTGTTTGACTTCATAACCTATATTCTTGGACTTCACACACCTCCATTCCATGACTTCACACATCTCCATTTTAAGAGTACACACACCTTCATTCTACTTCAGAAACATCCATTCTATGACTTCACACACCTCCATTATATGATTTCACAAACCTGCATTCTGTGACTTCACACACCTCCATTCTGAGTTCACACACCTCAATTCTGTGACTTCACACACCTCAATTCTCACTTCACAAACCTCCATTCTTTGACTTCACACAATTCCATTCTATGAATTCACACACCTCCATTCTTTGACTTCACACACCTCCAGTGTGAGTTCACACACCTCCTTTCTGTGACTTCACACACCTCCATTCTGTGACTTCACACACCTCCATTGTGTGTTCACCCACCTCCATTCTCTGAGTTCACACACCTCCATTCTGACTTCACACACCTCCATTCTATGACTTCACACACCTCCATTCTATGAGATTACAGACCACCATTCTATGAGTTCACACACCTACATTGTGACTTCACACACCTCCATTCTATGACTTCACACACCTTCATTTTTTCTTCAGAATCATCCAGTCTATGACTTCACACACCTCCATTCTATGATTTCACAAAATTCCATTCTGTGACTTCACACATCTCCATTCTGACTTCACACACCTCCATTCTATTACTTCACACACTTCCATTCTATGACTTCACACACCTCCATTCTGTGACTTCACACACCTCCATTGTGAATTCACACACCTGCATTCTGTCACTTCACACACCTCCATTCTGTGACTTCACACACCTCCATTCTGTGACTTCACTCACCTCCATTTTTTTGAATTCACATACCTCCATTCTTTGACTTCGCACACCTCCATCCATGACTTCACACACCTCCATTAAATGAGTTCACACACCTCCATTCTATGAGTTCACACACCACCATTTTGACTTCACACACCTCCATTCTATGACTTCACACACCTTCATTCTTACTTCAGAAAATTCCATTCTATGACTTCCCACACCTCCATTCTGTGACTTCACACACCTCCATTCTGAGTTCACACACCACCATTCTGTGACTTCACACACCTTCAATCTATGACTTGACACACCTCCATTCTATTACTTCACACACCTCCATTCTATGACTTCACAAACCTCCAATATATGACTTTACACACCTCCATTCTGTGACTTCACACACCTCCATTCTATGACTTCACACACCTCCATTCTCTGATTTCACACACCTACATTGTGACTTCACACACCTCCATTCTGACATCACACACCTCAATTCTGTGACTTCACACACCTCCATTCTATGATTTCACACACCTCCATTCTATGACTTCACACACCTCCATTCTATGACTTCACACACCTACTTTCTGAGTTGACACACCTCCATTCTATGACTTCACACACCTCCAATCTGACTTCACACAACTCCATTCTATGACTTCACACACTTCCATTCTGTGACTTCAAAAACCTCCATTCTATGACTTCACACACCTCCATTGTGACTTCACACACCATCATTCTATAAGTTCACACACCGCCATTCTTACTTCACTCACCTCCATTCTATGACTTCACACACCTCCAATTCGACTTTACATACCTCCATTCTATGACTTCAAAAACCTCCATTCTCTGAATTCACACACCTCCATCCTGTGATTTCACAAACCTCCATTCTATGATTTCACACACCTCCATTTTATGACATCACACACCTCCATTTTGACTTCACCCACCTCCATTATGTGACTTCACACTCCTCCCTTCGGTGACTTCACACACCTCCATTCTATGACTTCACACATCTACATTCTATGACTTCACACACTTCCATTCTATGACTTCACACACTTCCATTCTATGATTTCACATACCTCCATGCTATCATTTCACACACCTCCATTCTGTGACTTCACACACCTCCATTCTGAGTTCACACACCTCCAGTCTGTGACTCAACACACCTCCATTCTGACTTCACACACCTCCATTTTGACTTCACACACCTCATTTCTTGACTTCACACACCTCCATGCTGACTTGACAGACCTCCATTCTATGACTTCACACAGCTCTATTCTATGACTTCACACACCTCCATTCTGAGTTCACACACTTCCATTCTGTGACTTCACACACCTCCATTCTGACTTTACACATCTCCATTGTATGACTTCACACACCTCCATTCTTTTACTTCACACACCTCCATTCTATGACTTCACACACCTTCATTGTTACTTCAGAAATATCCATTCTATGACTTCGCCCACCTCCATTCTGTGACTTCACACACCTCCATTCTGTGACTTCACACACCTCAATTCTGTGACTTCACACACCTCCATTTTGACTTAACACACCTCCATTCTATGACTTCACACACCTCCATTCTATGACTTTACACACCTCCATTCTGTGACTTCACACACCTCCATTCTGACTTCACCCATCCCCATTCTATGACTTCACACACCTCCATTCTGTGACTTCACACACCTCCATTTTGTGACTTCACACACCTCGATTGTGATTTCACACACCTCCATTCTATGAGTTCACATACCTCCATTCTGACTTTACACACCTTAATTCTATGACTTCACACACCTCCATTCTGACTTCACACACCTCAATTCTGTGACTTCACACACCTAAATTCTATGATTTCACACACCTCCATTCTATGACTTCAGACACCTCCAATATATGACTTCAAACACCTAAATTCTGTGACTTCACACACCTCCATTCTATGACTTCCACACCTCCATTCTGTGACTTCACACACCACCATTCTATGACTTCACACACCTCCATTGTGACTTCACACACCTCTATTCTATGAGTTCACACACCTCCATTCTGAATTCACACCACTCCATTCTATGACTTCACACACCTACATTCTGACTTCACACACTTCCATTCTATGACTTTGAACACCACCATTCTGACTTCACACTCCTCCATTCTGTGACTTCACACAGCTCCATTCCATGACTTCACATACCTCCATTCTATGACTTCACACACCTCCATTCTATAACTTAACACACCTATATTTTTACTTCACACACCTCCATTCTATGAGTTCCCACACCTACATTGTGACTTCACACACCTCCATTCTATGACTTCACACACCTTCATTATTACTTCAGAATCATCCATTCTATGACTTCACACACCTCCATTCTATGACTTCACAAACCTCCGTTCTGTGACCTCACACACCTTCATTTTGAGGTCACACACCTCCATTCTGTGACTTCACACAAATCCATTCTGAGTTCACACACCTCCATTCCGGTACTTAACACACATCCATTCTGTGACTTCATACACCTTCATTCTATGAATTCACACACCTCCATTCTGTGACTTCACACACCTCCATTCTGGGTTCACACACCTCCATTCTGTGACTTCACAACCCTCCACTCTGTGACTTCACACACCTCCATTCTATGACTTCACACACCTCCATTCTATGACTTCACACACGTCCATTCTATGATTTTACACACCTCCATTCTGTGACTTCACACACCTCCATTCTATAACTTCACACAATTCCATTCTGTGACTTCACACACCTCCATTCTATGACTTCACACACCTCAATTCTATGACTTCACACACATCCATTCTGTGAGTTCACACACCTCCATTCTATGATTTCACACTCCTCCATTCTGTGACTTCACACACCTCCATTCTATGACTTCACACACCTCCATTCTCTGATTTCACACACCTACATTGTGACTTCACACACCTCCATTCTGACATCACACACCTCAATTCTGTGACTTCACACACCTCCATTCTATGACTTCACACATCTACATTCTATGACTTCACACACCTCCACTCTATGACTTCACACACTTCCATTCTATGATTTCACATACCTCCATGCTATCATTTCACACACCTCCATTCTGTGACTTCACACACATCCATTCTGAGTTCACATACCTCCATTCTGTGAATCAACACACCTCCATTCTGACTTCACACACCTCCATTTTGACTTCACACACCTCATTTCTTGACGTCACACACCTCCATGCTGACTTCACACACCTCCATTCTATGACTTCACACAGCTCTATTCTATGACTTCACACACCTCCATTCTGAGTTCACACACCTCCATTCTGTGACTTCACACACCTCCATTCTGACTTTACACATCTCCATTGTATGACTTCACACACCTCCATTCTGTGACTTCACACACCTCCATTCTATGACTTCACACACCTTCATTGTTACTTCAGAAACATCCATTCTATGACCTCGCCCACCTCCATTCTGTGACTTTACACACCTCCATTCTGTGACTTCACACACCTCAATTCTGTGACTTCACACACCTCCATTTTGATTTAACACACCTCCATTCTATGACTTCACACACCTCCATTCTATGACTTTACACACCTACATTGTCACTTCACACACCTCCATTCTATGAGTTCAAACACCTCCATTCTATGACTTCACTCACCTCCATTCTATGACTTCACACACCCCATTTCTGAGTTGACACACCTCCATTCTGTGATTTCACACACCTCCAATTTGACTTCACACACCCCCATTCTATGACTTCACACACCCCCATTGTGACTTCACACACTCCATTCTATGAGTTCACACACCTCCATTCTGACTTCACACACCTCCATTCTATGGCTTCACACAGCTGCATTCTTACTTCAGACACCTCCATTTGTGACTTCACACACCACAATTTTGACTTCAAACACCTTCATTCTGTGACTTCACACACCTCCATTCTGTGACTTCACACACCTCCATTTTGACTTCACACACTTCCATTCTTTGACTTAACACACCTGCATTCTGTGACTTCACACACCACCATTGTTTGACTTCATAACCTATATTCTTGGACTTCACACACCTCCATTCCATGACTTCACACATCTCCATTTTAAGAGTACACACACCTTCATTCTACTTCAGAAACATCCATTCTATGACTTCACACACCTCCATTATATGATTTCACAAACCTGCATTCTGTGACTTCACACACCTCCATTCTGAGTTCACACACCTCAATTCTGTGACTTCACACACCTCAATTCTCACTTCACAAACCTCCATTCTTTGACTTCACACAATTCCATTCTATGAATTCACACACCTCCATTCTTTGACTTCACACACCTCCAGTGTGAGTTCACACACCTCCTTTCTGTGACTTCACACACCTCCATTCTGTGACTTCACACACCTCCATTGTGTGTTCACCCACCTCCATTCTCTGAGTTCACACACCTCCATTCTGACTTCACACACCTCCATTCTATGACTTCACACACCTCCATTCTATGAGATTACAGACCACCATTCTATGAGTTCACACACCTACATTGTGACTTCACACACCTCCATTCTATGACTTCACACACCTTCATTTTTTCTTCAGAATCATCCAGTCTATGACTTCACACACCTCCATTCTATGATTTCACAAAATTCCATTCTGTGACTTCACACATCTCCATTCTGACTTCACACACCTCCATTCTATTACTTCACACACTTCCATTCTATGACTTCACACACCTCCATTCTGTGACTTCACACACCTCCATTGTGAATTCACACACCTGCATTCTGTCACTTCACACACCTCCATTCTGTGACTTCACACACCTCCATTCTGTGACTTCACTCACCTCCATTTTTTTGAATTCACATACCTCCATTCTTTGACTTCGCACACCTCCATCCATGACTTCACACACCTCCATTAAATGAGTTCACACACCTCCATTCTATGAGTTCACACACCACCATTTTGACTTCACACACCTCCATTCTATGACTTCACACACCTTCATTCTTACTTCAGAAAATTCCATTCTATGACTTCCCACACCTCCATTCTGTGACTTCACACACCTCCATTCTGAGTTCACACACCACCATTCTGTGACTTCACACACCTTCAATCTATGACTTGACACACCTCCATTCTATTACTTCACACACCTCCATTCTATGACTTCACAAACCTCCAATATATGACTTTACACACCTCCATTCTGTGACTTCACACACCTCCATTCTATGACTTCACACACCTCCATTCTCTGATTTCACACACCTACATTGTGACTTCACACACCTCCATTCTGACATCACACACCTCAATTCTGTGACTTCACACACCTCCATTCTATGATTTCACACACCTCCATTCTATGACTTCACACACCTCCATTCTATGACTTCACACACCTACTTTCTGAGTTGACACACCTCCATTCTATGACTTCACACACCTCCAATCTGACTTCACACAACTCCATTCTATGACTTCACACACTTCCATTCTGTGACTTCAAAAACCTCCATTCTATGACTTCACACACCTCCATTGTGACTTCACACACCATCATTCTATAAGTTCACACACCGCCATTCTTACTTCACTCACCTCCATTCTATGACTTCACACACCTCCAATTCGACTTTACATACCTCCATTCTATGACTTCAAAAACCTCCATTCTCTGAATTCACACACCTCCATCCTGTGATTTCACAAACCTCCATTCTATGATTTCACACACCTCCATTTTATGACATCACACACCTCCATTTTGACTTCACCCACCTCCATTATGTGACTTCACACTCCTCCCTTCGGTGACTTCACACACCTCCATTCTATGACTTCACACATCTACATTCTATGACTTCACACACTTCCATTCTATGACTTCACACACTTCCATTCTATGATTTCACATACCTCCATGCTATCATTTCACACACCTCCATTCTGTGACTTCACACACCTCCATTCTGAGTTCACACACCTCCAGTCTGTGACTCAACACACCTCCATTCTGACTTCACACACCTCCATTTTGACTTCACACACCTCATTTCTTGACTTCACACACCTCCATGCTGACTTGACAGACCTCCATTCTATGACTTCACACAGCTCTATTCTATGACTTCACACACCTCCATTCTGAGTTCACACACTTCCATTCTGTGACTTCACACACCTCCATTCTGACTTTACACATCTCCATTGTATGACTTCACACACCTCCATTCTTTTACTTCACACACCTCCATTCTATGACTTCACACACCTTCATTGTTACTTCAGAAATATCCATTCTATGACTTCGCCCACCTCCATTCTGTGACTTCACACACCTCCATTCTGTGACTTCACACACCTCAATTCTGTGACTTCACACACCTCCATTTTGACTTAACACACCTCCATTCTATGACTTCACACACCTCCATTCTATGACTTTACACACCTCCATTCTGTGACTTCACACACCTCCATTCTGACTTCACCCATCCCCATTCTATGACTTCACACACCTCCATTCTGTGACTTCACACACCTCCATTTTGTGACTTCACACACCTCGATTGTGATTTCACACACCTCCATTCTATGAGTTCACATACCTCCATTCTGACTTTACACACCTTAATTCTATGACTTCACACACCTCCATTCTGACTTCACACACCTCAATTCTGTGACTTCACACACCTAAATTCTATGATTTCACACACCTCCATTCTATGACTTCAGACACCTCCAATATATGACTTCAAACACCTAAATTCTGTGACTTCACACACCTCCATTCTATGACTTCCACACCTCCATTCTGTGACTTCACACACCACCATTCTATGACTTCACACACCTCCATTGTGACTTCACACACCTCTATTCTATGAGTTCACACACCTCCATTCTGAATTCACACCACTCCATTCTATGACTTCACACACCTACATTCTGACTTCACACACTTCCATTCTATGACTTTGAACACCACCATTCTGACTTCACACTCCTCCATTCTGTGACTTCACACAGCTCCATTCCATGACTTCACATACCTCCATTCTATGACTTCACACACCTCCATTCTATAACTTAACACACCTATATTTTTACTTCACACACCTCCATTCTATGAGTTCCCACACCTACATTGTGACTTCACACACCTCCATTCTATGACTTCACACACCTTCATTATTACTTCAGAATCATCCATTCTATGACTTCACACACCTCCATTCTATGACTTCACAAACCTCCGTTCTGTGACCTCACACACCTTCATTTTGAGGTCACACACCTCCATTCTGTGACTTCACACAAATCCATTCTGAGTTCACACACCTCCATTCCGGTACTTAACACACATCCATTCTGTGACTTCATACACCTTCATTCTATGAATTCACACACCTCCATTCTGTGACTTCACACACCTCCATTCTGGGTTCACACACCTCCATTCTGTGACTTCACAACCCTCCACTCTGTGACTTCACACACCTCCATTCTATGACTTCACACACCTCCATTCTATGACTTCACACACGTCCATTCTATGATTTTACACACCTCCATTCTGTGACTTCACACACCTCCATTCTATAACTTCACACAATTCCATTCTGTGACTTCACACACCTCCATTCTATGACTTCACACACCTCAATTCTATGACTTCACACACATCCATTCTGTGAGTTCACACACCTCCATTCTATGATTTCACACTCCTCCATTCTGTGACTTCACACACCTCCATTCTATGACTTCACACACCTCCATTCTCTGATTTCACACACCTACATTGTGACTTCACACACCTCCATTCTGACATCACACACCTCAATTCTGTGACTTCACACACCTCCATTCTATGATTTCACACACCTCCATTCTATGACTTCACACACCTCCATTCTATGACTTCACACACCTACTTTCTGAGTTGACACACCTCCATTCTATGACTTCACACACCTCCAATCTGACTTCACACAACTCCATTCTATGACTTCACACACTTCCATTCTGTGACTTCAAAAACCTCCATTCTATGACTTCACACACCTCCATTGTGACTTCACACACCATCATTCTATAAGTTCACACACCGCCATTCTTACTTCACTCACCTCCATTCTATGACTTCACACAGCTCCATTCTGACTTCACACAGCTCCATTCTATGACTTCGCACACGTCTATTCTGACTTCACACACCTCCATTCTGTGACTTCACACACCTCCATTCTATGACTTCACACACCTACATTCTATGACTTCACACACCCCCATTGTGTGACTTCACACACCTCCATTCTAGGACTTTACACACCTCCATTCTGTGACTTCACACACCTCGATTCTGATTTCACACACCTCCATTTTGTGATTTCACACACCTACATTCTCAGACTTCACACACCTCCATTCTATGACTTCACACACCTAAATTCTATGACTTCACACACCTCCATTCTATGACTTCACACACCTCCATTCTATGACTTCACACATCTACATTCTATGACTTCACACACCTCCACTCTATGACTTCACACACTTCCATTCTATGATTTCACATACCTCCTTGCTATCATTTCACACACCTCCATTCTGTGACTTCACACACATCCATTCTGAGTTCACATACCTCCATTCTGTGAATCAACACACCTCCATTCTGACTTCACACACCTCCATTTTGACTTCACACACCTCATTTCTTGACGTCACACACCTCCATGCTGACTTCACACACCTCCATTCTATGACTTCACACAGCTCTATTCTATGACTTCACACACCTCCATTCTGAGTTCACACACCACCATTCTATGACTCACACACCTCCATTGTGACTTCACACACCTCTATTCTATGAGTTCACACACCTCCATTCTGAATTCACACCACTCCATTCTATGACTTCACACACCTACATTCTGACTTCACACACCTCCATTCTGTGACTTCACACAGCTCCATTCCATGACTTCACATACCTCCATTTGTGACTTCACACACCACATTTTTTACTTCACACACCTCCATTCTATGACTTCACACACCTGCATTCTGTGACTTCACACGCCTCCGTTTTGTCTTCACACACCTCCATTCTGTGACTTCACACACCTACATTCTGTGACTTCACACTCCTCTATTGTTTGACTTCACACAGCTCCATTCTTTGACTTCACACACCCCTATTCCATGAGTTCACACACCTCCATTCTATGAGTTCACACACCTCCATTCTATGAGTTCACAAACCTCCATTTTGACTTCACACACTTCCATTCTATGACTTCACACACCTTCATTCTTACTTCAGAAAGTTCCATTGTATGACTTCACACACCTCCATTGTATGACTTCAAAAACCTCCGTTCTGTGACCTCACACACCTTCATTTTGAGGTCACACACCTCCATTCTGTGACTTCACACACCTCCATTCTGACTTCACACACCTCCATTCTATGACTTCACACACTTCCTTTTTGTGACTTCACACACCTCCATTCTGTGACTTCACACACCTCCATTCTATGACTTCACACACCTCCATTCTGTGACTTAACACAACTCCATTCTGTAACTTCACACACCTCCATTCTATGACTTCACACACCTCCATTCTGTGACTTCACACACCTCCATTCTGGGTTCACACACCTCCAATCTGTGAATTCACACACCTCCATTCTGTGACTTCACACACCTCCATTCTATGACTTCACACACCTCCATTCTATGACTTCACACATCTCCTTTTTGTAACTTCCCACACTTCCAATGTTTGACTTCACAAACCTCCATTCCATGATTTCACACACCTCTATTCTATGAGTTCACACACCTCCATTCTTTGACTTCACACACCTCCATTTTGACTTCACACACCTACATTCTGTGACTTCACACACCTCCATTTGTGACTTCACACACCACCATTTTGACTTCACACACCTCCATTCTGTGACTTCACACACCTCCATTCTGAGTTCACACACCTCCATTCTTTGACTTCACACACCTCCATTCCGTTACTTCCCACACCTCCATGCTGTGACTTCACACACCTCAATTCTATGACTTCACACACCTCCCTTCTATGACTTCACACACCTCCATTCTGTGACTTCACTCACCTCCATTCTATGACTTCACCCACCTCCATTCTATGACTTCACACACCTCCAATTTAACTTTACATACCTCCATTCTATGACTTCTCAAACCTCCATTCTCTGACTTCACACACCTCCATTCTGTGATTTCACAAACCTCCATTCTATGATTTCACACACCTCCATTTTATGACGTCACACTCCTCCATTTTGACTTCACTCTCCTCCATTATGTGACTTCACACTCCTCCCTTCGGTGACTTCACACACCTCCATTCTATGACTTCACACATCTACATTCTATGACTTCACACACCTCCACTCTATGACTTCACACACTTCCATTCTATGATTTCACATACCTCCATGCTATCATTTCACACACCTCCATTCTGTGACTTCACACACATCCATTCTGAGTTCACATACCTCCATTCTGTGAATCAACACACCTCCATTCTGACTTCACACACCTCCATTTTGACTTCACACACCTCATTTCTTGACGTCACACACCTCCATGCTGACTTCACACACCTCCATTCTATGACTTCACACAGCTCTATTCTATGACTTCACACACCTCCATTCTGAGTTCACACACCTCCATTCTGTGACTTCACACACCTCCATTCTGACTTTACACATCTCCATTGTATGACTTCACACACCTCCATTCTGTGACTTCACACACCTCCATTCTATGACTTCACACACCTTCATTGTTACTTCAGAAACATCCATTCTATGACCTCGCCCACCTCCATTCTGTGACTTTACACACCTCCATTCTGTGACTTCACACACCTCAATTCTGTGACTTCACACACCTCCATTTTGATTTAACACACCTCCATTCTATGACTTCACACACCTCCATTCTATGACTTTACACACCTACATTGTCACTTCACACACCTCCATTCTATGAGTTCAAACACCTCCATTCTATGACTTCACTCACCTCCATTCTATGACTTCACACACCCCATTTCTGAGTTGACACACCTCCATTCTGTGATTTCACACACCTCCAATTTGACTTCACACACCCCCATTCTATGACTTCACACACCCCCATTGTGACTTCACACACTCCATTCTATGAGTTCACACACCTCCATTCTGACTTCACACACCTCCATTCTATGGCTTCACACAGCTGCATTCTTACTTCAGACACCTCCATTTGTGACTTCACACACCACAATTTTGACTTCAAACACCTTCATTCTGTGACTTCACACACCTCCATTCTGTGACTTCACACACCTCCATTTTGACTTCACACACTTCCATTCTTTGACTTAACACACCTGCATTCTGTGACTTCACACACCACCATTGTTTGACTTCATAACCTATATTCTTGGACTTCACACACCTCCATTCCATGACTTCACACATCTCCATTTTAAGAGTACACACACCTTCATTCTACTTCAGAAACATCCATTCTATGACTTCACACACCTCCATTATATGATTTCACAAACCTGCATTCTGTGACTTCACACACCTCCATTCTGAGTTCACACACCTCAATTCTGTGACTTCACACACCTCAATTCTCACTTCACAAACCTCCATTCTTTGACTTCACACAATTCCATTCTATGAATTCACACACCTCCATTCTTTGACTTCACACACCTCCAGTGTGAGTTCACACACCTCCTTTCTGTGACTTCACACACCTCCATTCTGTGACTTCACACACCTCCATTGTGTGTTCACCCACCTCCATTCTCTGAGTTCACACACCTCCATTCTGACTTCACACACCTCCATTCTATGACTTCACACACCTCCATTCTATGAGATTACAGACCACCATTCTATGAGTTCACACACCTACATTGTGACTTCACACACCTCCATTCTATGACTTCACACACCTTCATTTTTTCTTCAGAATCATCCAGTCTATGACTTCACACACCTCCATTCTATGATTTCACAAAATTCCATTCTGTGACTTCACACATCTCCATTCTGACTTCACACACCTCCATTCTATTACTTCACACACTTCCATTCTATGACTTCACACACCTCCATTCTGTGACTTCACACACCTCCATTGTGAATTCACACACCTGCATTCTGTCACTTCACACACCTCCATTCTGTGACTTCACACACCTCCATTCTGTGACTTCACTCACCTCCATTTTTTTGAATTCACATACCTCCATTCTTTGACTTCGCACACCTCCATCCATGACTTCACACACCTCCATTAAATGAGTTCACACACCTCCATTCTATGAGTTCACACACCACCATTTTGACTTCACACACCTCCATTCTATGACTTCACACACCTTCATTCTTACTTCAGAAAATTCCATTCTATGACTTCCCACACCTCCATTCTGTGACTTCACACACCTCCATTCTGAGTTCACACACCACCATTCTGTGACTTCACACACCTTCAATCTATGACTTGACACACCTCCATTCTATTACTTCACACACCTCCATTCTATGACTTCACAAACCTCCAATATATGACTTTACACACCTCCATTCTGTGACTTCACACACCTCCATTCTATGACTTCACACACCTCCATTCTCTGATTTCACACACCTACATTGTGACTTCACACACCTCCATTCTGACATCACACACCTCAATTCTGTGACTTCACACACCTCCATTCTATGATTTCACACACCTCCATTCTATGACTTCACACACCTCCATTCTATGACTTCACACACCTACTTTCTGAGTTGACACACCTCCATTCTATGACTTCACACACCTCCAATCTGACTTCACACAACTCCATTCTATGACTTCACACACTTCCATTCTGTGACTTCAAAAACCTCCATTCTATGACTTCACACACCTCCATTGTGACTTCACACACCATCATTCTATAAGTTCACACACCGCCATTCTTACTTCACTCACCTCCATTCTATGACTTCACACACCTCCAATTCGACTTTACATACCTCCATTCTATGACTTCAAAAACCTCCATTCTCTGAATTCACACACCTCCATTCTGTGATTTCACAAACCTCCATTCTATGATTTCACACACCTCCATTTTATGACATCACACACCTCCATTTTGACTTCACCCACCTCCATTATGTGACTTCACACTCCTCCCTTCGGTTACTTCACACACCTCCATTCTATGACTTCACACATCTACATTCTATGACTTCACACACTTCCATTCTATGACTTCACACACTTCCATTCTATGATTTCACATACCTCCATGCTATCATTTCACACACCTCCATTCTGTGACTTCACACACCTCCATTCTGAGTTCACACACCTCCAGTCTGTGACTCAACACACCTCCATTCTGACTTCACACACCTCCATTTTGACTTCACACACCTCATTTCTTGACTTCACACACCTCCATGCTGACTTGACAGACCTCCATTCTATGACTTCACACAGCTCTATTCTATGACTTCACACACCTCCATTCTGAGTTCACACACTTCCATTCTGTGACTTCACACACCTCCATTCTGACTTTACACATCTCCATTGTATGACTTCACACACCTCCATTCTTTTACTTCACACACCTCCATTCTATGACTTCACACACCTTCATTGTTACTTCAGAAATATCCATTCTATGACTTCGCCCACCTCCATTCTGTGACTTCACACACCTCCATTCTGTGACTTCACACACCTCAATTCTGTGACTTCACACACCTCCATTTTGACTTAACACACCTCCATTCTATGACTTCACACACCTCCATTCTATGACTTTACACACCTCCATTCTGTGACTTCACACACCTCCATTCTGACTTCACCCATCCCCATTCTATGACTTCACACACCTCCATTCTGTGACTTCACACACCTCCATTTTGTGACTTCACACACCTCGATTGTGATTTCACACACCTCCATTCTATGAGTTCACATACCTCCATTCTGACTTTACACACCTTAATTCTATGACTTCACACACCTCCATTCTGACTTCACACACCTCAATTCTGTGACTTCACACACCTAAATTCTATGATTTCACACACCTCCATTCTATGACTTCAGACACCTCCAATATATGACTTCAAACACCTAAATTCTGTGACTTCACACACCTCCATTCTATGACTTCCACACCTCCATTCTGTGACTTCACACACCACCATTCTATGACTTCACACACCTCCATTGTGACTTCACACACCTCTATTCTATGAGTTCACACACCTCCATTCTGAATTCACACCACTCCATTCTATGACTTCACACACCTACATTCTGACTTCACACACTTCCATTCTATGACTTTGAACACCACCATTCTGACTTCACACTCCTCCATTCTGTGACTTCACACAGCTCCATTCCATGACTTCACATACCTCCATTCTATGACTTCACACACCTCCATTCTATAACTTAACACACCTATATTTTTACTTCACACACCTCCATTCTATGAGTTCCCACACCTACATTGTGACTTCACACACCTCCATTCTATGACTTCACACACCTTCATTATTACTTCAGAATCATCCATTCTATGACTTCACACACCTCCATTCTATGACTTCACAAACCTCCGTTCTGTGACCTCACACACCTTCATTTTGAGGTCACACACCTCCATTCTGTGACTTCACACAAATCCATTCTGAGTTCACACACCTCCATTCCGGTACTTAACACACATCCATTCTGTGACTTCATACACCTTCATTCTATGAATTCACACACCTCCATTCTGTGACTTCACACACCTCCATTCTGGGTTCACACACCTCCATTCTGTGACTTCACAACCCTCCACTCTGTGACTTCACACACCTCCATTCTATGACTTCACACACCTCCATTCTATGACTTCACACACGTCCATTCTATGATTTTACACACCTCCATTCTGTGACTTCACACACCTCCATTCTATAACTTCACACAATTCCATTCTGTGACTTCACACACCTCCATTCTATGACTTCACACACCTCAATTCTATGACTTCACACACATCCATTCTGTGAGTTCACACACCTCCATTCTATGATTTCACACTCCTCCATTCTGTGACTTCACACACCTCCATTCTATGACTTCACACACCTCAATTCTATAACATAACACACCTACATTGTGACTTCAGACCTCCATTCTATCAGTTCACACACCTGAATTGTGACTTCACACACCTCCGTTTTGACTTCACACGCCTCAGTTCTGTGACTTCACCCACCTCCATTCTATGATTTCACACACTTCCATTCTATGACTTCACACACCTAGATTTTTTGACTTCACACACCTCATTTCTGAGTTGACACACCTCCATTCTATGACTTCACACACCTCCATTGTGACTTCACACACCTCCATTCTATGAGTTCACACACCTCCATTCTGACTTCACACACCTCCATTCTATGACTTCACACAGCTTAATTCTGACTTCACACCTCCATTTGTGACTTCACACTCCACAATTTTGACTTAACACACCTCCATTCTGTGACTTCACACACCTCCATTCTGTGACTTCACACACATCCATTTTGACTTCACACACTTCCATTCTTTGACTTCACACACCTCCATTCTGTGCCTTCACACACCTCCATTCCATGACTTCACACACCTCCATTCTATGAGATTACACACCACCATTCTATGAGTTCACACACCTAAACTGTGACTTCACACACCTCCATTCTATGACTTCACACACCTTCATTTTTTCTTCAGAATCAACCATTCTATGACTTCACACACCTCCATTTTATGATTTCACAAAATTCCATTCTGTGACTTCACACACCTCCATTCTGACTTTACACACCTCCATTCTATGACTTCACACACCTCCTTTCTGTGACTTCACACACCTCCATTGTGAGTTCACACACCTGCATTCTGTCACTTCACACACCTCCATTCTGTGACTTCACACACCTCCATTCTGTGACTTCACTCACCTCCATTTTTTGAATTCACATACCTCCATTCTTTGTCTTCACACACCTCCATTCCATGACTTCACACACCTCCATTCCATGAGTTCACACACCACCATTCTATGAGTTCACACGCCACCATTTTGACTTCACACACCTCCATTCTATGAGTTCACACACCTTCATTCTTACTTCAGAAACATCCATTCTATGACTTCACACACCTCCATTCTGTGACTTCACACACCTCCATTCTGAGTTCACACACCCCCATTCTGTTACTTCACACACCTTCAATCTGTGACTTGACACACCTCCATTCTATTACTTCACACACCTGAATTCTATGACTTCACACACCTCCAATATATGACTTCACACACCTCCATTCTGTGACTTCACACACCTCCATTCTATGACTTCACACACCTCCATTCTGTGACTTCACACACCTACATTGTGACTTCACAGACCTCCATTCTATGAGTTCACACAAATGCATTGTGAATTCACACACGTCCATTCTATGACTTCACACACCTCCATTCTGTGACTTCACACACCTCAATTCTGTGACTTCACACACCTCCATTTTGACTTAACACACCTCTATTCTTTGACTTCACACACCTCCATTCTGTTACTTCCCACACCTCCATTCTGTGACTTCACACACCTAAGTTCTATGACTTCACACACCTCCCTTCTATGACTTCACACACCTCCATTCTTTGACTTCGCACACCTCCATTCCATGACTTCACACACCTCCATTAAATGAGTTCACACACCTCCATTCTATGAGTTCACACACCACCATTTTGACTTCACACACCTCCATTCTGACTTCACACACCTACATTCTATGACTTCACACAACTCCATCTGACTTCACACACCTCCATTCCATGACTTCACACACCTACATTCGATGACTTCACACACCTCCATTCTTTGACTGCATGCACCTCCATTCTATGATTTCACACACCTCCATTCTGTGACTTCACACACCTTTATTGTTTGACTTCACACACCTCCATTCTTTGACTTCACACACCTCCATTCTATGACTTCACACACCTCCATTCTTTGACTTCACACACCTCCATTCCATGACTTCACACACCTCCATTCTATGAGTTCACACACCTCCATTCTATGATTCACACACCTCCATTTTGACTTCACACACCTCCATTCTTTGACTTCATACACCTTCGTTCTCACTTCACAAACATCCATTCTGACTTCACGCACCTCCATTCTATGACTTCACAAACCTCCGTTCTGTGACCACACACTTCCATTCTGAGTTCCCACACCTCCATTCTGTGACTTCACTCACCTCCATCCTGACTTCACACACCTACATTCTGACTTTACAAACCTCAATTCTTTGACTTCACACACCTCCATTCTATGATTTCACACTCTTCCATTCTATGAATTCACACACCTCCATTCTATGACTTCACACACCCCATTTCTGAGTTGACACACCTCCATTCTGTGATTTCACACACCTCCAATTTGACTTCACACACCCCCATTCTATGACTTCACACACCCCCATTGTGACTTCACACACTCCATTCTATGAGTTCACACACCTCCATTCTGACTTCACACACCTCCATTCTATGGCTTCACACAGCTGCATTCTTACTTCAGACACCTCCATTTGTGACTTCACACACCACAATTTTGACTTCAAACACCTTCATTCTGTGACTTCACACACCTCCATTCTGTGACTTCACACACCTCCATTTTGACTTCACACACTTCCATTCTTTGACTTAACACACCTGCATTCTGTGACTTCACACACCACCATTGTTTGACTTCATAACCTATATTCTTGGACTTCACACACCTCCATTCCATGACTTCACACATCTCCATTTTAAGAGTACACACACCTTCATTCTACTTCAGAAACATCCATTCTATGACTTCACACACCTCCATTATATGATTTCACAAACCTGCATTCTGTGACTTCACACACCTCCATTCTGAGTTCACACACCTCAATTCTGTGACTTCACACACCTCAATTCTCACTTCACAAACCTCCATTCTTTGACTTCACACAATTCCATTCTATGAATTCACACACCTCCATTCTTTGACTTCACACACCTCCAGTGTGAGTTCACACACCTCCTTTCTGTGACTTCACACACCTCCATTCTGTGACTTCACACACCTCCATTGTGTGTTCACCCACCTCCATTCTCTGAGTTCACACACCTCCATTCTGACTTCACACACCTCCATTCTATGACTTCACACACCTCCATTCTATGAGATTACAGACCACCATTCTATGAGTTCACACACCTACATTGTGACTTCACACACCTCCATTCTATGACTTCACACACCTTCATTTTTTCTTCAGAATCATCCAGTCTATGACTTCACACACCTCCATTCTATGATTTCACAAAATTCCATTCTGTGACTTCACACATCCCCATTCTGACTTCACACACCTCCATTTTATTACTTCACACACTTCCATTCTATGACTTCACACACCTCCATTCTGTGACTTCACACACCTCCATTGTGAATTCACACACCTGCATTCTGTCACTTCACACACCTCCATTCTGTGACTTCACACACCTCCATTCTGTGACTTCACTCACCTCCATTTTTTTGAATTCACATACCTCCATTCTTTGACTTCGCACACCTCCATCCATGACTTCACACACCTCCATTAAATGAGTTCACACACCTCCATTCTATGAGTTCACACACCACCATTTTGACTTCACACACCTCCATTCTATGACTTCACACACCTTCATTCTTACTTCAGAAAATTCCATTCTATGACTTCCCACACCTCCATTCTGTGACTTCACACACCTCCATTCTGAGTTCACACACCACCATTCTGTGACTTCACACACCTTCAATCTATGACTTGACACATCTCCATTCTATTACTTCACACACCTCCATTCTATGACTTCACAAACCTCCAATATATGACTTTACACACCTCCATTCTGTGACTTCACACACCTCCATTCTATGACTTCACACACCTCCATTCTCTGATTTCACACACCTACATTGTGACTTCACACACCTCCATTCTGACATCACACACCTCAATTCTGTGACTTCACACACCTCCATTCTATGATTTCACACACCTCCATTCTATGACTTCACACACCTCCATTCTATGACTTCACACACCTACTTTCTGAGTTGACACACCTCCATTCTATGACTTCACACACCTCCAATCTGACTTCACACAACTCCATTCTATGACTTCACACACTTCCATTCTGTGACTTCAAAAACCTCCATTCTATGACTTCACACACCTCCATTGTGACTTCACACACCATCATTCTATAAGTTCACACACCGCCATTCTTACTTCACTCACCTCCATTCTATGACTTCACACAGCTCCATTCTGACTTCACACAGCTCCATTCTATGACTTCGCACACGTCTATTCTGACTTCACACACCTCCATTCTGGGACTTTACACACCTCCATTCTGTGACTTCACACACCTCGATTCTGAGTTCACACACCTCCATTTTGTGATTTCACACACCTACATTCTCAGACTTCACACACCTCCATTCTATGACTTCACACACCTAAATTCTATGACTTCACACACCTCCATTCTATGACTTCACACACCTCCATTCTATGACTTCACACATCTACATTCTATGACTTCACACACCTCCACTCTATGACTTCACACACTTCCATTCTATGATTTCACATACCTCCTTGCTATCATTTCACACACCTCCATTCTGTGACTTCACACACATCCATTCTGAGTTCACATACCTCCATTCTGTGAATCAACACACCTCCATTCTGACTTCACACACCTCCATTTTGACTTCACACACCTCATTTCTTGACGTCACACACCTCCATGCTGACTTCACACACCTCCATTCTATGACTTCACACAGCTCTATTCTATGACTTCACACACCTCCATTCTGAGTTCACACACCACCATTCTATGACTCACACACCTCCATTGTGACTTCACACACCTCTATTCTATGAGTTCACACACCTCCATTCTGAATTCACACCACTCCATTCTATGACTTCACACACCTACATTCTGACTTCACACACCTCCATTCTGTGACTTCACACAGCTCCATTCCATGACTTCACATACCTCCATTTGTGACTTCACACACCACATTTTTTACTTCACACACCTCCATTCTATGACTTCACACACCTGCATTCTGTGACTTCACACGCCTCCGTTTTGTCTTCACACACCTCCATTCTGTGACTTCACACACCTACATTCTGTGACTTCACACTCCTCTATTGTTTGACTTCACACAGCTCCATTCTTTGACTTCACACACCCCTATTCCATGAGTTCACACACCTCCATTCTGTGAGTTCACACACCTCCATTCTATGAGTTCACAAACCTCCATTTTGACTTCACACACTTCCATTCTATGACTTCACACACCTTCATTCTTACTTCAGAAAGTTCCATTGTATGACTTCACACACCTCCATTGTATGACTTCAAAAACCTCCGTTCTGTGACCTCACACACCTTCATTTTGAGGTCACACACCTCCATTCTGTGACTTCACACACCTCCATTCTGACTTCACACACCTCCATTCTATGACTTCACACACTTCCTTTTTGTGACTTCACACACCTCCATTCTGTGACTTCACACACTTCCATTCTATGACTTCACACACCTCCATTCTGTGACTTAACACAACTCCATTCTGTAACTTCACACACCTCCATTCTATGACTTCACACACCTCCATTCTGTGACTTCACACACCTCCATTCTGGGTTCACACACCTCCAATCTGTGAATTCACACACCTCCATTCTGTGACTTCACACACCTCCATTCTATGACTTCACACACCTCCATTCTATGACTTCACACATCTCCTTTTTGTAACTTCCCACACTTCCAATGTTTGACTTCACAAACCTCCATTCCATGATTTCACACACCTCTATTCTATGAGTTCACACACCTCCATTCTTTGACTTCACACACCTCCATTTTGACTTCACACACCTACATTCTGTGACTTCACACACCTCCATTTGTGACTTCACACACCACCATTTTGACTTCACACACCTCCATTCTGTGACTTCACACACCTCCATTCTGAGTTCACACACCTCCATTCTTTGACTTCACACACCTCCATTCCGTTACTTCCCACACCTCCATGCTGTGACTTCACACACCTCAATTCTATGACTTCACACACCTCCCTTCTATGACTTCACACACCTCCATTCTGTGACTTCACTCACCTCCATTCTATGACTTCACCCACCTCCATTCTATGACTTCACACACCTCCAATTTAACTTTACATACCTCCATTCTATGACTTCTCAAACCTCCATTCTCTGACTTCACACACCTCCATTCTGTGATTTCACAAACCTCCATTCTATGATTTCACACACCTCCATTTTATGACGTCACACTCCTCCATTTTGACTTCACTCTCCTCCATTATTTGACTTCACACTCCTCCCTTCGGTGACTTCACACACCTCCATTCTATGACTTCACACATCTACATTCTATGACTTCACACACCTCCACTCTATGACTTCACACACTTCCATTCTATGATTTCACATACCTCCATGCTATCATTTCACACACCTCCATTCTGTGACTTCACACACATCCATTCTGAGTTCACATACCTCCATTCTGTGAATCAACACACCTCCATTCTGACTTCACACACCTCCATTTTGACTTCACACACCTCATTTCTTGACGTCACACACCTCCATGCTGACTTCACACACCTCCATTCTATGACTTCACACAGCTCTATTCTATGACTTCACACACCTCCATTCTGAGTTCACACACCTCCATTCTGTGACTTCACACACCTCCATTCTGACTTTACACATCTCCATTGTATGACTTCACACACCTCCATTCTGTGACTTCACACACCTCCATTCTATGACTTCACACACCTTCATTGTTACTTCAGAAACATCCATTCTATGACCTCGCCCACCTCCATTCTGTGACTTTACACACCTCCATTCTGTGACTTCACACACCTCAATTCTGTGACTTCACACACCTCCATTTTGATTTAACACACCTCCATTCTATGACTTCACACACCTCCATTCTATGACTTTACACACCTACATTGTCACTTCACACACCTCCATTCTATGAGTTCAAACACCTCCATTCTATGACTTCACTCACCTCCATTCTGTGACTTCACACACCACTATTGTTTGACTTCACACACCTCCATTCTTTGACTTCACACACCTCCATTCCACGACTTCATACACCTCCATTCGATGAGTTCACACACATCCATTCTATTAGTTCACACACCACAATTTTGTCTTCACAAACCTCCATTCTATGACTTCACCCACCTTCATTCTTAATTCAGAAATATCCATTTTATGACTTCCCACAACTCCATTTGTGACTTCGCAAACCTTCATTCTGTGACTTCACACACCTCCATTCTGAGTTCACACACTTCCATTCGGTGACTTCACACACCTCCATTCTGAATTCACACACCTCCATTCTATGACTTCACACACCTCCATTCTGTGACTTCACACACCTTCATTCTTACTTCACAAACATACATTCTATGACTTCACAGACCTCCATACTATGACTTCACACACCTCCATTCTTTGACTTCACACACCTCCATTCTGTGTTCACACACCTCAATTCTGTGACTTCACACACCTTCATTCTTACTTCACAAACATACATTCTATGACTTCACACACCTCCATACTATGACTTCACACATCTCCATTCTTTGACTTCACACACCTCCATTCTGTATTCACACACCTCAATTCTATGACTTCACACACCTCCATTCTGACTTCACACACCTCCATTCTATGACTTCACACACCTCCCTTCTATGACTTCGCACACCTCCATTCTTTGACTTCACACACCTAAATTCTGAGTTGACACACCTCCGTTCTGTGACTTCACTCACCTCCATTCTGACCTCACACACCTCCATTCTGATTTCACAAACCTAAATTCTGTGAATTCACACACCTCCATTCTATGATTTCACACAACTCCATTCTATGACTTCACACACCTCCATTCTATGACTTCACACACCTCCTTTCTGAGTTGACACACCTCCATTATATGACTTCACACAACTCCAATTTGACTTCACACACCTCCATTCTGAGACTTCACACACCTCCATTCTAGGAGTTCACATACCTCCATTCTGACTTCACACACCTCCATTCTGTGACTTCACAAACCTCCTTTCTATGACTTCACACACCTCCACTCTGTGAATGCACACATCTCCACTCTGTGTCTTTACACACCTCCATTCTGCGAATTCATACCCCTCCATTCTGTGATTTCACACACCTGCATTCTATGACTTCACACACCTCCATTCTATGACTTCACAAACCTCCATTTTGACGTCAAACAAGTCCATTCTGTGCCTTCACACACCTCCCTTACGTGACGTCACACACCTCCATTCTATGACTTCACACACCTCCATTCTATGACATCAACACACCTCCATTCTATGACTTCACACACTTCCATTCTATGACTTCACACACCTCCAGTCTATGTCTTCACAAACCTCCATTCTATGACTTCACACACCTGCACTCTGACTTCACACACCTCCATTCTATGACTTCATACACCTCCCTTCTATGACTTCATACACCAACATTCTATGCCTACACACACCTCCATTCTGTGACTTCACAAATCTCCATTCTGACTTCACACTCCTCCATTCTATGAGTTCACACACCTCCATTCTTTGACTTCACACACCTCCATTTTGACTTCACACACCTACATTCTGTGACTTCACACACCTCCATTTGTGAATTCACACACCACCATTTTGACTTCACACACCTCCATTCTGTGACTTCACACACCACTATTGTTTGACTTCACACACCTCCATTCTTTGACTTCACACACCTCCATTCCACGACTTCACACACCTCCATTCGATGAGTTCACACACATCCATTCTATGAGTTCACACACCACAATTTTGTCTTCACACACCTCCATTCTATGACTTCACCCACCTTCATTCTTAATTCAGAAACATCCATTTTATGACTTCCCGCAACTCCATTCTGAGACTTCGCAAACCTTCATTCTGTGACTTCACACATCTCCATTCTGAGTTCACATACCTCCATTCGGTGACTTCACACACCTCCATTCTGACTTCACACACCTCCAATCTATGACTTCACACACCTCCATTCTGTGACGTCACACACCTCAATTCTGTGATTTCACACACCTTCATTCTTACTTCACAAACATACATTCTATGAATTCTCACACCTCCATACTATGACTTCACACACCTCCATTCTTTGACTTCACACACCTCCATTCTATGACTTCACACACCTCCCTTCTATGAATTCGCACACCTCAATTCTTTGACTTCACACACCTAAATTCTGAGTTGACACACCTCCATTCTGTGACTTCACACACCTCTATACTGACCTCACACAGCTCCATTCTATGACTTCACAAAACTCCATTCTATGACTTCACACACCGCCATTCTGTGACTTCACACACCTCCATTCTATGACTTCACACACTTCCATTGTGACGTCACACACCTCCATTCTATGAGTTCACACATCTCCATTCTGACTTCACACACCTCCATTCTATGACTCACACACCTCCATTCTGAATTCACACAGCTCCATTCTGTGACTTCACAAAACTCCATTCTATGATTTCACACACCTCAATACTATGACTTCACACAACTCCATCTATGACTTCACACACCTCAATTCTGACTTCACACACCTGTATTCTATGACTTCGCACACTGCATTTTTACATCACACACCTCCATTCTATGACTTCACAGACCTCGAATCTGTGACTTCACTCACCTGCACTCTATGACTTCACACTCCTCCATTCTATGATTTCCCACACCTCCTTTTTATGACTTCACCCACCTCCAATCTATGAATACACACCTCCATTCTGACTTCACACACCTGCATTCTTTGACTTCACACACCTCCATTCTATGAGTTCACACACTTCCATTCTGTGACTTCACACACCTTCATTCTTACTTCAGAAACATCCATTCTATGACTTCACAAACCTCCATTCTGTGATTTCACACACCTCTATTCTAAGTTCACACACCTCCAATCTGTGATTTCACACACCTCCATTCTGTGACTTCACACACCTCCATTCTATGAATTCACACACATCCATTCTATGACTTCACACACCTCCATTCTGTGACTTTACACACCTCCATTCTGAGTTCACACACCTCCATTCTTTGACTTCACACACCTCCATTCTGTTACTTCCCACACCTCCATTCTGTGACTTCACATACCTAAGTTCTATGACTTCACACACCTCCCTTGTATGACTTCACACACCTCCATTCTGTGACTTCACACACCTCCATTCTATGACTTCACACACCTCCATTCTATGACTTTACACACCTCCAATATATGACTACAAACACCTGAATTCTGTGACTTCACACACCTCCATTCTATGACTTCATACCCGTCAATTCTGTGACTTCACACACCTCAGTTCTCTGATTTCACACACGTCCATTCTAAGACTTCACTCACCTCATTTCTATGACTTCACACACCTCCAATTCGACTTTACATACCTCCATTCTATGACTTCAAAAACCTCCATTCTCTGAATTCACACACCTCCATTCTGTGATTTCACAAACCTCCATTCTATGATTTCACACACCTCCATTTTATGACATCACACTCCTCCATTTTGACTTCACCCACCTCCATTATGTGACTTCACACTCCTCCCTTCGGTGACTTCACACACCTCCATTCTATGACTTCACACATCTACATTCTATGACTTCACACACTTCCATTCTATGACTTCACACACTTCCATTCTATGATTTCACATACCTCCATGCTATCATTTCACACACCTCCATTCTGTGACTTCACACACCTCCATTCTGAGTTCACACACCTCCAGTCTGTGACTCAACACACCTCCATTCTGACTTCACACACCTCCATTTTGACTTCACACACCTCATTTCTTGACTTCACACACCTCCATGCTGACTTGACAGACCTCCATTCTATGACTTCACACAGCTCTATTCTATGACTTCACACACCTCCATTCTGAGTTCACACACTTCCATTCTGTGACTTCACACACCTCCATTCTGACTTTACACATCTCCATTGTATGACTTCACACACCTCCATTCTTTTACTTCACACACCTCCATTCTATGACTTCACACACCTTCATTGTTACTTCAGAAATATCCATTCTATGACTTCGCCCACCTCCATTCTGTGACTTCACACACCTCCATTCTGTGACTTCACACACCTCAATTCTGTGACTTCACACACCTCCATTTTGACTTAACACACCTCCATTCTATGACTTCACACACCTCCATTCTATGACTTTACACACCTCCATTCTGTGACTTCACACACCTCCATTCTGACTTCACCCATCCCCATTCTATGACTTCACACACCTCCATTCTGTGACTTCACACACCTCCATTTTGTGACTTCACACACCTCGATTGTGATTTCACACACCTCCATTCTATGAGTTCACATACCTCCATTCTGACTTTACACACATTAATTCTATGACTTCACACACCTCCATTCTGACTTCACACACCTCAATTCTGTGACTTCACACACCTAAATTCTATGATTTCACACACCTCCATTCTATGACTTCAGACACCTCCAATATATGACTTCAAACACCTAAATTCTGTGACTTTACACACCTCCATTCTATGACTTCCACACCTCCATTCTGTGACTTCACACAGCTCCATTCCATGACTTCACATACCTCCATTTGTGACTTCACACACCACATTTTTGACTTCACACACCTCCATTCTATGACTTCACACACCTGCATTCTGTGACTTCACACGCCTCCGTTTTGTCTTCACACACCTCCATTCTGTGACTTCACACACCTACATTTTGTGACTTCACACTCCTCTATTGTTTGACTTCACACACCTCCATTCTATGACTTCACACACCTCCATTCTTACTTCAGAAAGTTCCATTCTATGACTTCATACACCTCCATTGTATGACTTCAAAAACCTCCGTTCTGTGACCTCACACACCTTCATTTTGAGGTCACACTCCTCCATTCTGTGACTTCACACACATCCATTCTGACTTCACACACCTCCATTCTATGACTTCACACACTTCCTTTCTGTGACTTCACACACCTCCATTCTGTGACTTCACACACCTCCATTCTATGACTTCACACACCTCCATTCTGTGACTTAACACAACTCCATTCTGTAACTTCACACACCTCCACTCTATGACTTCACACACCTCCATTCTGTGACTTCACACACCTCCATTCTGACTTCACCCATCCCCATTCTATGACTTCACACACCTCCATTCTGTGACTTCACACACCTCGATTGTGATTTCACACACCTCCATTCTATGAGTTCACATACCTCCATTCTGACTTTACACACCTTAATTCTATGACTTCACACACCTCCATTCTGACTTCACACACCTCCATTCTGTGTCTTCACACACCTAAATTTTATGATTTCACACACCTCCATTCTATGCCTTCAGACACCTCCAATATATGACTTCAAACACCTAAATTCTGTGACTTCACACACCTCCATTCTATGACTTCCACACCTCCATTCTGTGACTTCACACACCACCATTCTATGACTTCACACACCTCCATTGTGACTTCACACACCTCTATTCTATGAGTTCACACACCTCCATTCTGAATTCACACCACTCCATTCTATGACTTCACACACCTACATTCTGACTTCACACACTTCCATTCTATGACTTTGAACACCACCATTCTGACTTCACACTCCTCCATTCTGTGACTTCACACAGCGCCATTCCATGACTTCACATACCTCCATTTGTGACTTCACACACCACATTTTTGACTTCACACACCTCCATTCTATGACTTCACACACCTGCATTCTGTGACTTCACACGCCTCCGTTTTGTCTTCACACACCTCCATTCTGTGACTTCACACACCTACATTCTGTGACTTCACACTCCTCTATTGTTTGACTTCACACACCTCCATTCTATGACTTCACACACCTCCATTCTTACTTCAGAAAGTTCCATTCTATGACTTCATACACCTCCATTGTATGACTTCAAAAACCTCCGTTCTGTGACCTCACACACCTTCATTTTGAGGTCACACTCCTCCATTCTGTGACTTCACACACATCCATTCTGACTTCACACACCTCCATTCTATGACTTCACACACTTCCTTTCTGTGACTTCACACACCTCCATTCTGTGACTTCACACACCTCCATTCTATGACTTCACACACCTCCATTCTGTGACTTAACACAACTCCATTCTGTAACTTCACACACCTCCATTCTATGACTTCACACACCTCCATTCTGTGACTTCACACACCTCCATTCTGGGTTCACACACCTCCAATCTGTGAATTCACACACCTCCATTCTATGACTTCACACACCTCCATATTGTGACTTCACACACCTTCATTCTATGACTTCACACACCTCCATCCTATGACTTCACACACCTCCATTCTATAACTTAACACACCTACATTTTTACTTCACACACCTCCATTCTATGAGTTCACAAACCTACATTGTGACTTCACACACCTCCATTCTATGACTTCACACACCTTCATTATTACTTCAGAATCATCCATTCTATGACTTCACACACCTCCATTCTATGACTTCACAAACCTCCGTTCTGTGACCTCACACACCTTCATTTTGAGGTCACACACCTCCATTCTGTGACTTCACACACCTCCATTCTGAGTTCACACACCTCCATTCCGGTACTTAACACACATCCATTCTGTGACTTCATACACCTCCATTCTATGAATTCACACACCTCCATTCTGTGACTTCACACACCTCCATTCTGGGTTCACACACCTCCATTCTGTGACTTCACAACCCTCCACTCTGTGACTTCACACACCTCCATTCTATGACTTCACACACCTCCATTCTATGACTTCACACACGTCCATTCTATGATTTTACACACCTCCATTCTGTGACTTCACACACCTCCATTCTATAACTTCACACAATTCCATTCTGTGACTTCACACACCTCCATTCTATGACTTCACACACCTCAATTCTATGACTTCACACACATCCATTCTGTGAGTTCATACACCTCCATTCTATGATTTCACACTCCTCCATTCTGTGACTTCACACACCTCCATTCTATGACTTCACACACCTCAATTCTATAACATAACACACCTACATTGTGACTTCAGACCTCCATTCTATCAGTTCACACACCTGAATTGTGACTTCACACACCTCCGTTTTGACTTCACACGCCTCAGTTCTGTGACTTCACACACCTCCATTCTATGATTTCACACACTTCCATTCTATGACTTCACACACCTAGATTTTTTGACTTCACACACCTCATTTCTGAGTTGACACACCTCCATTCTATGACTTCACACACCTCCATTGTGACTTCACACACCTCCATTCTATGAGTTCACACACCTCCATTCTGACTTCACACACCTCCATTCTATGACTTCACACAGCTTAATTCTGACTTCACACATCCATTTGTGACTTCACACTCCACAATTTTGACTTAACACACCTCCATTCTGTGACTTCACACACCTCCATTCTGTGACTTCACACACATCCATTTTGACTTCACACACTTCCATTCTTTGACTTCACACACCTCCATTCTGTGCCTTCACACACCTCCATTCCATGACTTCACACACCTCCATTCTATGAGATTACACACCACCATTCTATGAGTTCACACACCTAAAGTGTGACTTCACACACCTCCATTCTATGACTTCACACACCTTCATTTTTTCTTCAGAATCATCCATTCTATGACTTCACACACCTCCATTTTATGATTTCACAAAATTCCATTCTGTGACTTCACACACCTCCATTCTGAGTTTACACACCTCCATTCTATGACTTCACACACCTCCTTTCTGTGACTTCACACACCTCCATTGTGAGTTCACACACCTGCATTCTGTCACTTCACACACCTCCATTCTGTGACTTCACACACCTCCATTCTGTGACTTCACTCACCTCCATTTTTTGAATTCACATACCTCCATTCTTTGTCTTCACACACCTCCATTCCATGACTTCACACACCTCCATTCCATGAGTTCACACACCACCATTCTATGAGTTCACACGCCACCATTTTGACTTCACACACCTCCATTCTATGAGTTCACACACCTTCATTCTTACTTCAGAAACATCCATTCTATGACTTCACACACCTCCATTCTGTGACTTCACACACCTCCATTCTGAGTTCACACACCCCCATTCTGTTACTTCACACACCTTCAATCTGTGACTTGACACACCTCCATTCTATTACTTCACACACCTGAATTCTATGACTTCACACACCTCCAATATATGACTTCACACACCTCCATTCTTTGACTTCACACACCTCCATTCTATGACTTCACACACCTCCATTCTGTGACTTCACACACCTACATTGTGACTTCACAGACCTCCATTCTATGAGTTCACACAAATGCATTGTGAATTCACACACGTCCATTCTATGACTTCACACACCTCCATTCTGTGACTTCACACACCTCAATTCTGTGACTTCACACACCTCCATTTTGACTTAACACACCTCTATTCTTTGACTTCACACACCTCCATTCTGTTACTTCCCACACCTCCATTCTGTGACTTCACACACCTAAGTTCTATGACTTCACACACCTCCCTTCTATGACTTCACACGCCTCCATTCTTTGACTTCGCACACCTCCATTCCATGACTTCACACACCTCCATTAAATGAGTTCACACACCTCCATTCTATGAGTTCACACACCACCATTTTGACTTCACACACCTCCATTCTGACTTCACACACCTACATTCTATGACTTCACACAACTCCATCTGACTTCACACACCTCCATTCCATGACTTCACACACCTACATTCGATGACTTCACACACCTCCATTCTTTGACTGCATGCACCTCCATTCTATGATTTCACACACCTCCATTCTGTGACTTCACACACCTTTATTGTTTGACTTCACACACCTCCATTCTTTGACTTCACACACCTCCATTCTATGACTTCACACACCTCCATTCTTTGACTTCACACACCTCCATTCCATGACTTCACACACCTCCATTCTATGAGTTCACACACCTCCATTCTATGATTCACACACCTCCATTTTGACTTCACACACCTCCATTCTTTGACTTCATACACCTTCGTTCTCACTTCACAATCATCCATTCTGACTTCACGCACCTCCATTCTATGACTTCACAAACCTCCGTTCTGTGACCACACACTTCCATTCTGAGTTCCCACACCTCCATTCTGTGACTTCACTCACCTCCATCCTGACTTCACACACCTACATTCTGACTTTACAAACCTCAATTCTTTGACTTCACACACCTCCATTCTATGATTTCACACTCTTCCATTCTATGAATTCACACACCTCCATTCTATGACTTCACACACCCCATTTCTGAGTTGACACACCTCCATTCTGTGATTTCACACACCTCCAATTTGACTTCACACACCCCCATTCTATGACTTCACACACCCCCATTGTGACTTCACACACTCCATTCTATGAGTTCACACACCTCCATTCTGACTTCACACACCTCCATTCTATGGCTTCACACAGCTGCATTCTTACTTCAGACACCTCCATTTGTGACTTCACACACCACAATTTTGACTTCAAACACCTTCATTCTGTGACTTCACACACCTCCATTCTGTGACTTCACACACCTCCATTTTGACTTCACACACTTCCATTCTTTGACTTAACACACCTGCATTCTGTGACTTCACACACCACCATTGTTTGACTTCATAACCTATATTCTTGGACTTCACACACCTCCATTCCATGACTTCACACATCTCCATTTTATGAGTTCACACACCTTCATTCTACTTCAGAAACATCCATTCTATGACTTCACACACCTCCATTATATGATTTCACAAACCTGCATTCTGTGACTTCACACACCTCCATTCTGAGTTCACACACCTCAATTCTGTGACTTCACACACCTCAATTCTCACTTCACAAACCTCCATTCTTTGACTTCACACAATTCCATTCTATGAATTCACACACCTCCATTCTTTGACTTCACACACCTCCAGTGTGAATTCACACACCTCCTTTCTGTGACTTCACACACCTCCATTCTGTGACTTCACACACCTCCATTGTGTGTTCACCCACCTCCATTCTCTGAGTTCACACACCTCCATTCTGACTTCACACACCTCCATTCTATGACTTCACACACCTCCATTCTATGAGATTACAGACCACCATTCTATGAGTTCACACACCTACATTGTGACTTCACACACCTCCATTCTATGACTTCACACACCTTCATTTTTTCTTCAGAATCATCCAGTCTATGACTTCACACACCTCCATTCTATGATTTCACAAAATTCCATTCTGTGACTTCACACATCTCCATTCTGACTTCACACACCTCCATTCTATTACTTCACACACTTCCATTCTATGACTTCACACACCTCCATTCTGTGACTTCACACACCTCCATTGTGAATTCACACACCTGCATTCTGTCACTTCACACACCTCCATTCTGTGACTTCACACACCTCCATTCTGTGACTTCACTCACCTCCATTTTTTTGAATTCACATACCTCCATTCTTTGACTTCGCACACCTCCATCCATGACTTCACACACCTCCATTAAATGAGTTCACACACCTCCATTCTATGAGTTCACACACCACCATTTTGACTTCACACACCTCCATTCTATGACTTCACACACCTTCATTCTTACTTCAGAAAATTCCATTCTATGACTTCCCACACCTCCATTCTGTGACTTCACACACCTCCATTCTGAGTTCACACACCACCATTCTGTGACTTCACACACCTTCAATCTATGACTTGACACACCTCCATTCTATTACTTCACACACCTCCATTCTATGACTTCACAAACCTCCAATATATGATTTTACACACCTCCATTCTGTGACTTTACACACCTCCATTCTATGACTTCACACACCTCCATTCTCTGATTTCATACACCTACATTGTGACTTCACACACCTCCATTCTGACATCACACACCTCAATTCTGTGACTTCACACACCTCCATTCTATGATTTCACACACCTCCATTCTATGACTTCACACACCTCCATTCTATGACTTCACACACCTACTTTCTGAGTTGACACACCTCCATTCTATGACTTCACACACCTCCAATCTGACTTCACACAACTCCATTCTATGACTTCACACACTTCCATTCTGTGACTTCAAAAACCTCCATTCTATGACTTCACACACCTCCATTGTGACTTCACACACCATCATTCTATAAGTTCACACACCGCCATTCTTACTTCACTCACCTCCATTCTATGACTTCACACAGCTCCCTTCTGACTTCACACAGCTCCATTCTATGACTTCGCACACATCTATTCTGACTTCACACACCTCCATTCTGTGACTTCACACACCTCCATTCTATGACTTCACACACCTACATTCTATGACTTCACACACCCCCATTGTGTGACTTCACACACCTCCATTCTAGGACTTTACACACCTCCATTCTGTGACTTCACACACCTCGATTCTGAGTTCACACACCTCCATTTTGTGATTTCACACACCTACATTCTCAGACTTCACACACCTCCATTCTATGACTTCACACACCTAAATTCTATGACTTCACACACCTCCATTCTATGACTTCACACACCTCCATTCTGTGACTTCACACACCTCCATTCTATGACTTCATACACCTCCATTCTGTGACTTCACACACCTCCATTCTATGACCTCACACACCTCCATTCTATGACTTCGCACACCTGCATTGTGACTTCACACACCTCCATTCTATGACTTCACACACCACCATTCTGACTTCACACACCTCCATTCTATGACTTCACACACCTCCATTCTGACTTCACACACCTCCATTCTATGACTTCACATAACTCCATCTGACTTCACACACCTCCATTCCATGACTTCACACACCTCCATTCGATGACTTCACACACCTCCATTCTTTGACTGCATGCACCTCCATTCTATGATTTCACACACCTCCATTCTGTGACTTCACACACATTTATTGTTTGACTTCTCACACCTCCATTCTTTGACTTCACACACCTCCATTCCATGACTTCACACACCTCCATTCTATGAGTTCACACACCTCCATTCTATGATTCACACACCTCCATTTTGACTTCACACACCTCCATTCTTTGACTTCATACACCTTCGTTCTCACTTCAGAAACATCCATTCTTTGACTTCAGGCACCTCCATTCTATGACTTCACAAACCTCCGTTCTGTGACTACACACATCCATTCTGAGTTCCCACACCTCCATTCTGTGACTTCACTCACCTCCATCCTGACTTCACACACCTCCATTCTGACTTCACAAACCTCAGTTCTTTGACTTCACACACCTCCATTCTGTGACTTCACACACCTACTTTGTGACTTCACAGACCTCCATTCTATGAGTTCACACAAATGCATTGTGAATTCACACATCTCCATTCTATGACTTCACACACCTCAGTTCTGTGACTTCACACACCTCCATTCTGACTTCACACACCTCAATTCTGTGACTTCACAAAACTCAATTCTATGATTTCACACCCCTCCATTCTATGACTTCACACACCTCCATTCTATGACTTCACACACCTCCATTCTGTGACTTCACACACCTCCATTGTGTGTTCACCCACCTCCATTCTCTGAGTTCACACACCTCCATTCTGACTTCACACACCTCCATTCTATGACTTCACACACCTCCATTCTATGAGATTACAGACCACCATTCTATGAGTTCACACACCTACATTGTGACTTCACACACCTCCATTCTATGACTTCACACACCTTCATTTTTTCTTCAGAATCATCCAGTCTATGACTTCACACACCTCCATTCTATGATTTCACAAAATTCCATTCTGTGACTTCACACATCTCCATTCTGACTTCACACACCTCCATTCTATTACTTCACACACTTCCATTCTATGACTTCACACACCTCCATTCTGTGACTTCACACACCTCCATTGTGAATTCACACACCTGCATTCTGTCACTTCACACACCTCCATTCTGTGACTTCACACACCTCCATTCTGTGACTTCACTCACCTCCATTTTTTTGAATTCACATACCTCCATTCTTTGACTTCGCACACCTCCATCCATGACTTCACACACCTCCATTAAATGAGTTCACACACCTCCATTCTATGAGTTCACACACCACCATTTTGACTTCACACACCTCCATTCTATGACTTCACACACCTTCATTCTTACTTCAGAAAATTCCATTCTATGACTTCCCACACCTCCATTCTGTGACTTCACACACCTCCATTCTGAGTTCACACACCACCATTCTGTGACTTCACACACCTTCAATCTATGACTTGACACACCTCCATTCTATTACTTCACACACCTCCATTCTATGACTTCACAAACCTCCAATATATGATTTTACACACCTCCATTCTGTGACTTCACACACCTCCATTCTATGACTTCACACACCTCCATTCTCTGATTTCACACACCTACATTGTGACTTCACACACCTCCATTCTGACATCACACACCTCAATTCTGTGACTTCACACACCTCCATTCTATGATTTCACACACCTCCATTCTATGACTTCACACACCTCCATTCTATGACTTCACACACCTACTTTCTGAGTTGACACACCTCCATTCTATGACTTCACACACCTCCAATCTGACTTCACACAACTCCATTCTATGACTTCACACACTTCCATTCTGTGACTTCAAAAACCTCCATTCTATGACTTCACACACCTCCATTGTGACTTCACACACCATCATTCTATAAGTTCACACACCGCCATTCTTACTTCACTCACCTCCATTCTATGACTTCACACAGCTCCCTTCTGACTTCACACAGCTCCATTCTATGACTTCGCACACATCTATTCTGACTTCACACACCTCCATTCTGTGACTTCACACACCTCCATTCTATGACTTCACACACCTACATTCTATGACTTCACACACCCCCATTGTGTGACTTCACACACCTCCATTCTAGGACTTTACACACCTCCATTCTGTGACT
This sequence comes from Megascapheus bottae, assembly GCA_024803745.1. Taxonomy (NCBI): domain Eukaryota; kingdom Metazoa; phylum Chordata; class Mammalia; order Rodentia; family Geomyidae; genus Megascapheus; species Megascapheus bottae. Next base: position 95,496 of record JANJXV010001039.1, on the reverse strand, counting down.
TCACACACCTCGATTCTGAGTTCACACACCTCCATTTTGTGATTTCACACACCTACATTCTCAGACTTCACACACCTCCATTCTATGACTTCACACACCTAAATTCTATGACTTCACACACCTCCATTCTATGACTTCACACACCTCCATTCTGTGACTTCACACACCTCCATTCTATGACTTCATACACCTCCATTCTGTGACTTCACACACCTCCATTCTATGACCTCACACACCTCCATTCTATGACTTCGCACACCTGCATTGTGACTTCACACACCTCCATTCTATGACTTCACACACCACCATTCTGACTTCACACACCTCCATTCTATGACTTCACACACCTCCATTCTGACTTCACACACCTCCATTCTATGACTTCACATAACTCCATCTGACTTCACACACCTCCATTCCATGACTTCACACACCTCCATTCGATGACTTCACACACCTCCATTCTTTGACTGCATGCACCTTCATTCTATGATTTCACACACCTCCATTCTGTGACTTCACACACATTTATTGTTTGACTTCTCACACCTCCATTCTTTGACTTCACACACCTCCATTCCATGACTTCACACACCTCCATTCTATGAGTTCACACACCTCCATTCTATGATTCACACACCTCCATTTTGACTTCACACACCTCCATTCTTTGACTTCATACACCTTCGTTCTCACTTCAGAAACATCCATTCTTTGACTTCAGGCACCTCCATTCTATGACTTCACAAACCTCCGTTCTGTGACTACACACATCCATTCTGAGTTCCCACACCTCCATTCTGTGACTTCACTCACCTCCATCCTGACTTCACACACCTCCATTCTGACTTCACAAACCTCAGTTCTTTGACTTCACACACCTCCATTCTGTGACTTCACACACCTACTTTGTGACTTCACAGACCTCCATTCTATGAGTTCACACAAATGCATTGTGAATTCACACATCTCCATTCTATGACTTCACACACCTCAGTTCTGTGACTTCACACACCTCCATTCTGACTTCACACACCTCAATTCTGTGACTTCACACAACTCAATTCTATGATTTCACACCCCTCCATTCTATGACTTCACACACCTCCATTATATGACTTCACACACCTCCTTTCTGCGTTGACACACCTCCATTCTATGACTTCACACACCTCCAATCTGACTTCACACACCTCCATTCTATGACTTCACACACCTCCATTCTGTGACTTCAGAAACCTCCATTCTATGACTTCACACACCTCCATTGTGACTTCACACACCATCATTCTATGAGTTCACACACCGCCATTCTGACTTCACTCACCTCCATTCTATGACTTCACACAGCTCCATTCTGACTTCACACAGCTCCATACTATGACTTTGCACACATCTATTCTGACTTCACACACCTCCATTCTGTGACTTCACACACCTCCATTCTATGACTTCACACACCTCCATTCTATAACTTAACACACCTATATTGTGACTTCGCACACCTCCATTTTGACTTCACACGCCTCAGTTCTGTGACTTCACACACCTCCATTCTATGATTTCACACACTTCCATTCTATGACTTCACACACCTAGATTCTATGACTTCACACACCTCATTTCTGAGTTGACACACCTCTATTCTGTGATTTCACACACCTCCAATCTGACTTCACACACCTCCATTGTATGACTTCACACACCTCCATTGTGACTTCACACACCTCAATTCTATGAGTTCACACACCTCCATTCTGACTTCACACAACTCCATTCTATGACTTCATACAGCTAAATTCTGACTTCACACCTCCATTTGTGACTTCACACTCCACAATTTTGACTTCACACACCTCCATTCTGTGACTTCTCACACCTCCATTCTGTGACATCACACACATCCATTTTGACTTCACACACTTCCATTCTATGACTTCACACACCTCCATTCTGTGACTTCACACACCTCCATTCCATGACTTCACACACCTCCATTCTATGAGATTACACACCACCATTCTATGAGTTCACACACCTACATTGTGACTTCACACACCTCCATTCTATGACTTCACACACCATCATTATTACTTCAGAATCATCCATTCTATGATTTCACACACCTCCATTCTATGACTTCACAAACCTCCGTTCTGTGACCTCACACACCTTCATTTTGATGTCACACACCTCCATTCTGTGACTTCACACACCTCCATTCTGACTTCACACACCTCCATTCTATGACTTCACACACTTCCTTTCTGTGACTTCACACACCTCCATTCTGTGACTTCACACACCTCCATTCTAGGTTCACACACCTCCAATCCGTGACTTCACACCCCTCAATTCTGTGACATCACACACCTCCATTCTATGACTTCACACACCTCCATTTTATGACTTCACACACGTCCATTCTATGATTTTACACACCTCCATTCTGTGACTTCACACACCTCCATTCTATAACTTCACACACCTCCATTCTGTGACTTCACACACCTCCATTCTATGACATCACACACCTCCATTCTATGACTTCACACACCTCCATTCTGTGACTTCACACACCTCCATTCTATGATTTCACACACCTCCAGTCTGTGACTTCACACACCTCCATTCTATGACTTCACACACGTCCATTCTATAACATAACACACCTACATTGTGACTTCACACCTCCATTCTATGAGTTCACACACATGCATTGTGACTTCACACACCTCCATTCTATGACTTCACCCACCAACATTCTGACTTCACACACCTCCATTTTGACTTCACACTCCTCAGTTCTGTGACTTCACACACCTCCATTCTATGATTTCACACACTTCCATTCTATGACTTCACACACCTAGATTCTATGACTTCACACACCTCATTTCTGATTTGACACACCTCCATTCTGTGATTTCACACACCTCCAATCTGACTTCAAACACCTCCATTCTATGACTTCACACACCTCCATTGTGACTTCACACACCTCCATTCTATGACTTCACACACCTCCATTCTGTGACTTCACACAACCCCATTCTACGACTTCACTCACCTCCATTCTGTGACTTCACACACCTCCATTCTATGACCTCACACACCTCCATTCTATGACTTCGCACACCTGCATTGTGACTTCACACACCTCCATTCTATGAGTTCACACACCTCCATTCTGACTTCACACACCTCCATTCTATGACTTCACTCACCTCCATTCTGACTTCACACACCTACATTCTATGACTTCACACAACTCCATCTGACTTCACACACCTCCATTCCATGACTTCACACACCTCCATTCGATGACTTCACACACCTCCATTTTTTGACTGCATGCACCTCCATTCTATGATTTCACACACCTCCATTCTGTGACCTCACACACCTTTATTGTTTGACTTCACACACCTCCATTCTTTGACTTCACACACCTCCATTCCATGACTTCACACACCTCCATTCTTTGACTTCACACACCTCCATTCCATGACTTCACACACCTCCATTCTATGAGTTCACACACCTCCATTCTATGATTCACACACCTCCATTTTGACTTCACACACCTCCATTCTTTGACTTCATACACCTTCGTTCTCACTTCAGAAACATCCATTCTATGATTTCAGGCACCTCCATTCTATGACTTCACAAACCTCCGTTCTGTGACCACACACATCCATTCTGAGTTCCCACACCTCCATTCTGTGACTTCACTCACCTCCATCCTGACTTCACACACCTCCATTCTGACTTCACAAACCTCAATTCTTTGACTTCACACACCTCCATTCGATGATTTCACACTCTTCCATTCTATGAATTCACACACCTCCATTCTGTGACTTCACACACCCCATTTCTGAGTTGACACACCTCCATTCTGTGATTTCACACACCTCCAATTTGACTTCACACACCCCCATTCTATGACTTCACACACCCCCATTGTGACTTCACACACTCCATTCTATGAGTTCACACACCTCCATTCTGACTTCACACACCTCCATTCTATGGCTTCACACAGCTGCATTCTTACTTCAGACACCTCCATTGGTGACTTCACACAACACAATTATGACTTCAAACACCTTCATTCTGTGAATTCACACGCCTCCATTCTGTGACTTCACACACCTCCATTTTGACTTCACACACTTCCATTCTTTGACTTAACACACCTGCATTCTGTGACTTCACACACCTCCATTCTGTGACTTCACTCACCTCCATCCTGACTTCACACACCTCCATTCTGACTTCACAAACCTCAATTCTTTGACTTCACACACCTCCATTCTATGATTTCACACTCTTCCATTCTATGAATTCACACACCTCCATTCTGTGACTTCACACACCCCATTTCTGAGTTGACACACCTCCATTCTGTGATTTCACACACCTCCAATTTGACTTCACACACCCCCATTCTATGACTTCACACACCCCCATTGTGACTTCACACACTCCATTCTATTAGTTCACACACCTCCATTCTGACTTCACACACCTCCATTCTATGGCTTCACACAGCTGCATTCTTACTTCAGACACCTCCATTTGTGACTTCACACAACACAATTATGACTTCAAACACCTTCATTCTGTGAATTCACACGCCTCCATTCTGTGACTTCACACACCTCCATTTTGACTTCACACACTTCCATTCTTTGACTTAACACACCTGCATTCTGTGACTTCACACACCACCATTGTTTGACTTCACACACCTATATTCTTGGACTTCATACACCTCCATTCCATGACTTAACACATCTCCATTTTATGTGTTCACACACCTCCATTTTGACTTCACACACCTTCATTCTATGACTTCACACACCTTCATTCTACTTCAGAAACATCCATTCTATGACTTCACACACCTCCATTCTATGACTTCACACCTCCATTCTGACTTCACACACATCCATTCTGTGACTTCACACACCTCCATTATATGACTTCACACACCTCCATTCTATGTCTTCACACACCTCCATTCTATGACTTCACACACCTCCATTCTGTGACTTCACACACCTCCATTCTGAGTTCACACACCCCCATTCTGTGACTTCACACACCTTCAATCTGTGACTAGACACACCTCCATTCTATTACTTCACACAACTCCATTCTATGACTTCACAAAACTCCAATATATGACTTCACATACCTCCATTCTGTGACTTCACAAACCTCCATTCTATGACTTCACACACCTCCATTCTGTGACTTCACACACCTACATTGTGACTTCACAGACCTCCATTCTATGAGTTCACACAAATGCATTGTGAATTTACACACCTCCATTCTGTGACTTCACACACCTCCATTCTGGCTTCACACAGCTCCATTCTATGACTTCACACACCTCCATTCTGTGCCTTCACACACCTCCATTCTATGACTTAACTCACCTTCATTCTTACTTAACAAACATCCATTCTATGACTTCACACACCTCCATTCTGTGACTTCACACACCTCCATTCTATGACTTCACACACCTCCATTCTGTGACTTCACACACCTCAATTCTGTGACTTCACACACCTCCATTATGACTTCACACACATCCATTCTATGACTTCACACACCTCCATTCTATGACTTCACACACCTCCATTCTGTGACTTCACAAACCTCCATTCTGAGTTCACACACCTCCATTCTGTGACTTCACACTCCTCCAATCTGACTTCACACAGCTCCATTCTATGACTTCACACACCTTCATTCTGTGACTTCACACACCTCCATTCTATAACTTCACACACCTCTATTGTGACTTCACACACCTCCATTCTATGACTTCACACACCTCCATTCTGACTTCACACACCTGCATTCTGACTTCACACACCTCAATTCTGTGACTTCACACACCTCCATTCTATGACTCCACACACCTCCTTTCTGGGTTCACACACCTCCATTCTATGACTTCACACACCTCCAATCTGACTTCACACACCTCCATTTTATGACTTCACACACTTCCATTCTGTGACTTCAAAAACCTCCATTCTATGACTTCACACACCTCCATTGTGACTTCACACACCATCATTCTATGAGTTCAAACACCGCCATTCTCACTTCACTCACCTCCATTCTATGACTTCACACAGCTCCATTCTGACTTCACACCGCTCCATTCTATGACTTCGCACACATATATTCTGACTTCACACACCTCCATTCTCTGACTTCACACACCTCCATTCTGATTTCACACACCTCCATTCTCTGACGTCAAACACCTCCATTCTGTGACTTCAAACACCTCCATTCTATGACTTCACACACCTCCATTCTATGACTTCACACACCCCCATTGTATGACTTCACACACCTCCATTCTATGACTTCACACACCTCCATTCTGTGACTTCACACACCTCCATTCTGAGTTCACACACCTCCATTTTGTGATTTCACACACCTCCATTCTATGACTTCACACACCTCCATTCTAGGACTTCACACACCTAAATTCTATGACTTCACAAACCTCCATTCTATGACTTCACACACCTCCATTCTGTGACTTCACACACCTCCATTCTATGACTTCACACACCTCCATTCTGTGACTTCACACACCTGCACTCTATGTCCTCACACACCTCCATTCTATGACTTCACACACCTCCATTCTGTGACTTCACACACCTCCATTCTATGACTTCACACACCTCCATTCTGTGACTTCACACACCTGCATTCTATGACCTCACACACCTCCATTCTATGACTTCACACACCTCCATTCTGTGACTTCACAAACCTCCATTCTATGACTTCACACACCTCCATTCTGTGACTTCACACACCTCCATTCTGTGACTTCACACACCTCCATTCTATGAATTCACAAACCTCCATTCTGTGACTTCACACACCTCCATTCTGAGTTCACACACCTCAATTCCGTGACTTCACACACCTCAATTCTCACTTCACACACCTCCATTCTATGACTTCACACAATTCCATTCTATGACTTCACACACCTCCATTCTTTGACTTCACACACCTCCATTGTCAGTTCACACACCCTCATTCTACAACTTCACACACCTCCATTCTGTGACTTCACACACCTCCATTCTGTGACTTCACACACCTCCATTCTGTAACTTCACGCACCTCCATTCTTTGATTTCTCACACCTCCATTCTATTAATTCACACAGCTCCATTCTATGACTTCACACACATACATTCTATGACTTCACACACCTTGATTCTGTGACTTCACACACCTCCATTCTGAGTTCACACACCTCCATTCTGTGACTTAACACACCTCCATTCTGTGACTTCACACACCTCCATTCTGACTTCACACAACTCCATTCTGAGTTCACACACCTCCATTCTGTGACTTCACACACGTCCATTATGACTTCACACACATCCATTCTATAACTTCACACACCTCCATTCTATGACTTCACACACCTCCATTGTGTGACTTCACACACCTCCATTCTGAGTTCACACACCTCCATTCTGTGACTTCACACACCTCCAATCTGACTTCACACTGCTCCATTATATGACTTCACATACCTCCATTTTGTGACTTCACACACCTCCATTCCATGACTTCACCCAACTCCATTGTGACTTCACACACCTCCATTCTATGAGTTCACACACCTCCATTCTGACTTCACACACCTCCATTCTATGACTTCACACACCTCCATTCTGACTTCACACACCTCCATTCTATGACTTCACACAACCCTCTTCTGACTTCACACACCTCCATTCTGTGACTTCACACACCTCCATTATATGACTTCACACACCTCCATTCTGTGACTACACACACCTCCATTCTGACTTCACACACCTCCATTCTATGACTTCACACAACTCTGTTCTGACTTCACACACCTCCATTCTGTGACTTCACACACCTCCATTATATGACTTCACACACCTCCATTCTGTGACTACACACACCTCCATTCTGACTTCACACACCTCCATTCTGACTTCACACACCTCAATTCTGTGACTTCACACACCTCCATTCTATGACTTCACACACCTTCATTCTTACTTCAGAAACATCCATTCTATGACTTCACACACCTCCATTCTTTGACTTCACACACCTCCATTCTGAGTTCACACACCCACATTCTGTGACTTCACACACCTTCAATCTGTGACTAGACACACCTCCATTCTATTTCTTCACACACCTCCATTCTATGACTTCACAAAACTCCAATATATGACTTCACATACCTCCATTCTGTGACTTCACACACCTCCATTCTATGACTTCACACACCTCCATTCTGTGACTTCACACACCTACATTGTGACTTCACAGACCTCCATTCTATGAGTTCACACAAATGCATTGTGAATTCACACACCTCCATTCAATGACTTCACACACCTCCATTCTGGCTTCACACAGCTCCATTCTATGACTTCACACACCTCCATTCTGTGCCTTCACACACCTCCATTCTATGACTTAACTCACCTTCATTCTTACTTAACAAACATCCATTCTATGACTTCACACACCTCCATTCTATGACTTCACACACCTCCATTCTATGACTTCACACACCTCCATTCTGTGACTTCACACACCTCAATTCTGTGACTTCACACACCTCCATTATGACTTCACACATATCCATTCTATGACTTCACACACCTCCATTCTATGACTTCACACACCTCCATTCTGTGACTTCACAAACCTCCATTCTGAGTTCACACACCTCCATTCTGTGACTTCACACTCCTCCAATCTGACTTCACACAGCTCCATTCTATGACTTCACACACCTTCATTCTGTGACTTCACACACCTCCATTCTATAACTTCACACACCTCTATTGTGACTTCACACACCTCCATTCTATGACTTCACACACCTCCATTCTGACTTCACACACCTGCATTCTGACTTCACACACCTCAATTCTGTGACTTCACACTCCTCCATTCTATGACTTCACACACCTCCAATCTGACTTCACACACCTCCATTTTATGACTTCACACACTTCCATTCTGTGACTTCAAAAACCTCCATTCTATGACTTCACACACCTCCATTGTGACTTCACACACCATCATTCTATGAGTTCAAACACCGCCATTCTCACTTCACTCACCTCCATTCTATGACTTCACACAGCTCCATTCTGACTTCACACCGCTCCATTCTATGACTTCGCACACATCTATTCTGACTTCACACACCTCCATTCTCTGACTTCACACACCTCCATTCTGATTTCACACACCTCCATTCTCTGACGTCAAACACCTCCATTCTGTGACTTCAAACACCTCCATTCTATGACTTCACACACCTCCATTCTATGACTTCACACACCCCCATTGTATGACTTCACACACCTCCATTCTATGACTTCACACACCTCCATTCTGTGACTTCACACACCTCCATTCTGAGTTCACACACCTCCATTTTGTGATTTCACACACCTCCATTCTATGACTTCACACACCTCCATTCTAGGACTTCACACACCTAAATTCTATGACTTCACAAACCTCCATTCTATGACTTCACACACCTCCATTCTGTGACTTCACACACCTCCATTCTATGACTTCACACACCTCCATTCTGTGACTTCACACACCTGCACTCTATGTCCTCACACACCTCCATTCTATGACTTCACACACCTCCATTCTGTGACTTCACACACCTCCATTCTATGACTTCACACACCTCCATTCTGTGACTTCACACACCTGCATTCTATGACCTCACACACCTCCATTCTATGACTTCACACACCTCCATTCTGTGACTTCACAAACCTCCATTCTATGACTTCACACACCTCCATTCTGTGACTTCACACACCTCCATTCTGTGACTTCACACACCTCCATTCTATGAATTCACAAACCTCCATTCTGTGACTTCACACACCTCCATTCTGAGTTCACACACCTCAATTCCGTGACTTCACACACCTCAATTCTCACTTCACACACCTCCATTCTATGACTTCACACAATTCCATTCTATGACTTCACACACCTCCATTCTTTGACTTCACACACCTCCATTGTCAGTTCACACACCCTCATTCTACAACTTCACACACCTCCATTCTGTGACTTCACACACCTCCATTCTGTGACTTCACACACCTCCATTCTGTAACTTCACGCACCTCCATTCTATGATTTCTCACACCTCCATTCTATTAATTCACACAGCTCCATTCTATGACTTCACACACATACATTCTATGACTTCACACACCTTGATTCTGTGACTTCACACACCTCCATTCTGAGTTCACACACCTCCATTCTGTGAGTTCACACACCTCCATTCTGACTTCACACAGCTCCATTCTATGACTTCACACACCTCCATTCTGTGCCTTCACACAACTCCATTCTATGACTTAACACACCTTCATTCTTACTTAACAAACATCCAATCTATGACTTCACACACCTCCATTCTATGACTTCACATACCTCCATTTTATGACTTCACACACCTCCATTCTGTGACTTCACACACCTCAATTCTGTGACTTCACACACCTCCATTATGACTTCACACACATCCATTCTATGACTTCACACACCTCCATTCTATGACTTCACACACCTCAGTTCTGTGACTTCACACACCTCCATTCTGAGTTCACACACCTCCATTCTGTGACTTCACACACCTTCAATGTGACTTCACACAGCTCCATTCTATGACTTCACACACCTCCATTCTGTGAATTCACACACCTCCATTCTGAGTTCAAACACCTCCGTTCTGTGACTTAACACACCTCCATTCTGTGACTTCACACACATTCAATCTGACTTCACACAGCTCCATTCTATGACTTCACACACCTCCATTCTGTGACTTCACACACCTCCATTATGACTTCACACACATCCATTCTATGACTTCACACACCTCCATTCTATGACTTCACACACCTTCATTCTGTGATTTCGCACACCTCCATTCTGACTTCACACAGCTCCATTCTCTGACTTCCCACACCTCCATTCTATGATTTCACACACCTCCATTCTATGACTTCACACACCTCCATTCTGTGACTTCACAAACCTCCATTCTGACTTCAAACACCTCCATTCTGTGACTTAACACAACTCCATTCTGTGACTTCACACACCTCCATTCTGAGTTCACACACCTCCATTCTGTGACTTCACACACCTCCATTCTGACTTCACACAGCTCCATTCTATGACTTCACACAACTCCATCTGACTTCACACACCTCCATTCCATGACTTCACACACCACCTTTCGATGTATTCACACACCTCCATTCTTTGACTTCATGCACCTCCATTCTATGAGTTCACACACCTCCATTCTGTGACTTCACACACCTTTATTTTTTGACTTCAAACACCCCCATTCTTTGACTTCACACACCTCCAATCCATGACTTCACACACCTCCATTCTATGAGTTCACACACCTCCATTCTATGAGTTCACACACCTCCATTTTGACTTCACACACCTCCATTCTTTGACTTCATACACCTTCATTCTCACTTCAGAAACATCCATTCTATGACTTCACGCACCTGCATTCTATGACTTCACAAACCTCCGTTCTGTGACCACACACCTCCATTCTGAGTTCCCACACCTCCATTCTGTGTCTTCACCCACCTCCATCCTGACTTCACACACCTCCATTCTGACTTCACAAACCTCAATTCTTTGACTTCACACACCTCCATTCTATGATTTCACACAGTTCCATTCTATGAATTCACACACCTCCATTCTATGACATCACACACCTCATTTCTGAGTTGACACACCTCCATTCTGTGATTTCACACGCCTCCAATTTGACTTCACACACCTCCATTCTATGACTTCACACAGCCCCATTGTGACTTCACACACTCCATTCTATGAGTTCACACCCCTCCATTCTGACTTTACACACCTCCATTCTATGGCTTCACACAGGTGCATTCTGACTTCAGACACCTTCATTCTGTGACTTCACACACCTCCATTCTGTGACTTCACACACCTCCATTTTGACTTCACACACTTCCATTCTTTGACTTAACACACCTGCATTCTGTGACTTCACACACCACCATTGTTTGACTTCACACACCTATATTCTTGGACTTCACACACCTCCATTCCATGACTTCACACATCTCCATTTTATGTGTTCACACACCTCCATTTTGACTTCACACACCTCCATTCTATGACTTCACACACCTTCATTCTACTTCAGAAACATCCATTCTATGACTTCACACACCTCCATTCTATGACTTCACAAACCTCCATTCTGTGACTTCACACACCTCCATTCTGAGTTCACACACCTCAATTCTCACTTCACACACCTCCATTCTATGACTTCACACAATTCCATTCTACGACTTCACACACCTCCATTCTTTGACTTCACACACCTCCATTGTGAGTTCACACACCTCCATTCTGTGACTTCACACACCTCCATTCTGTGACTTCACACACCTCCATTCTGTGACTTCACACACCTCCATTCTATGATTTCTCACACCTCCATTCTATTAATTCACACACCTCCATTCTGGGACTTCACACAACTGCATTCTATGACTTCCCACACCTCCATTCTGTGCCTTCACACACCTCCATTCTGAGTTCACAAACCTCCAATCTGTGACTTAACGCACCTTCATTCTGTGACTTCACACACCTCCATTCTATGAGTTCACACACCTCCATTCTATGACTTCACACACCTCCAGTCTTTGACTTCATACCCCTCCATTCTGTGACTTCACACACCTCCATTCTATAACTTCACACACATCCATTGTGATTTCCCACACCTCCAATCTGAGTTCACACACCTCCGTTCTGACTTCACACACTTCCATTCTATGACTTCATACACGTCCATTCTGTGACTTCACACACCTCAATTCTGTGACTTCACACGCCTCCATTATGACTTCACACACCTCCATTCTATGACTTCACACACCTCCATTCTATGACTTCACACACCTAGATTCTGTGACTTCACACACCTCCATTCTGAGTTCACACACCTCCATTCTGTGACTTCACACACCTCCAATCTGACTTCACACAGCTCCATTCTATGACTTCACACACCTCCATTCTGTGAATTCACACGCCTCCATTCTGAGTTCAAACACCTCCGTTCTGTGACTTAACACACCTCCATTCTGTGACTTCACACACATCCAATCTGACTTCACACAGCTCCATTCTATGACTTCACACACCTCCATTCTGTGACTTCACACACCTCCATTATGACTTCACACACATCCATTCTATGACTTCACACACCTCCATTCTATGACTTCACACACCTTCATTCTGTGACTTCGCACACCTCCATTCTGACTTCACACAGCTCCATTCTCTGACTTCCCACACCTCCATTCTATGATTTCACACACCTCCATTGTATGACTTCACATACCTCAATTCTGTGACTTCACACACCTCCATTCTGACTTCAAACACCTCCGTTCTGTGACTTAACACACCTCCATTCTATGACTTCACACACCTCCATTCTGAGTTAACACACCTCCATTCTGTGACTTCACACACCTCCATTCTGACTTCACACAGATCCATTCTATGACTTCACATTCTGTGCCTTCACACACCTCCATTCTATGACTTAACACACCTTCATTCTTACTTAACAAACATCCATTCTATGACTTCACACACCTCCATTCTGTGACTTCACACACCTCCATTCTATGACCTCACACACCTCCATTCTATGACTTCGCACACCTGCATTGTGACTTCACACACCTCCATTCTATGAGTTCACACACCTCCATTCTGACTTCACACACCTCCATTCTATGACTTGACACACCTCCATTCTGACTTCACACACCTCCATTCTATGACTTCACACAACTCCTTCTGACTTCACACACCTCCATTCGATGACTTCACACCCCTCCATTCGATGAATTCACACACCTCCATTCTTTGACTTCATGCACCTCCATTCTATGAGTTCACACACCTCCATTCTGTGACTTCACACACCTTTATTGTTTGACTTCACACACCCCCATTCTTTGACTTCACACACCTCCAATCCATGACTTCACACACCTCCATTCTATGAGTTCACACACCTCCATTCTATGAGTTCACACACCTCCATTTTGACTTCACACACCTCCATTCTTTGGCTTCATACACCTTCATTCTCACTTCAGAAACATCCATTCTATGACTTCACGCACCTGCATTCTATGACTTCACAAACCTCCATTCTGTGACCACACACCTCCATTCTGAGTTCCCACACCTCCATTCTGTGACTTCACCCACCTCCATCCTGACTTCACACACCCCCATTCTGACTTCACAAACCTCAATTCTTTGCCTTCACACACCTCCATTCTATGATTTCACACACTTCCATTCTATGCATTCACACATCTCCATTCTGACTTCACACACCTCCATTCTATGACTTCACACACCTCCATTCTGACTTCACACACCTCCATTCTATGACTTCACACAACTCCATTCTGACTTCACACACCTCCATTGTGTGACTTCACACACCTCCATTATATGACTTTACACACCTCCATTCTGTGACTTCACACACCTCCATTCTATGACTTCCCACACCTCCATTCTGTGATTTCACACACCTACATTGTGACTTCATAGACCTCCATTCTATGAGTTCACACAAATGCATTGTGAATTCACACACCTCCATTCTATGACTTCACATACCTCCATTCTGACTTCACACGCCTCCATTCTGACTTCACACATCTCAATTCTGTGACTTAACACAACTCCATTCTATGATTTCACACACCTCCATTCTATGACTTCACACACGTCCATTGTATGACTTCACACACCTCCTTTCTGAGTTGACACTCCTCCATTCTATGACTTCACACACCTCCAATCTGAATTCACACACCTCCATTTTATGACTTCACACACTTCCATTCTGTGACTTCAAAAACCTCCATTCTATGACTTCACACACCTCCATTGTGACTTCACACACCATCATTCTATGAGTTCACACACCGCCATTCTTACTTCACTCACCTCCATTCTATGACTTCACACAGATCCATTCTTACTTCACACAGCTCCATTGTATGACTTTGCACACATCTATTCTGACTTCACACACCTCCATTCTGTGACTTCACACACCTCCATTCTGATTTCACTCACCTCCATTCTCTGACGTCAAACACCTCCATTCTGTGACTTCACACACCTGCATTCTATGACTTCACACACCTCCATTCTATGACTTCACACACCCCCATTGTGTGACTTCACACACCTCCATTCTATGACTTCACACACCTCCATTCTGTGACTTCACACACCTCCATTCTGAGTTCACACACCTCCATTTTGTGATTTCACACACCTCCATTCTTTGACTTCGCACACCTCCATTCTGTGACTTCACACACCTCCATTCTATGACTTCACACAACTCCATTCAGACTTCACACACCTCCATTCTATGACTTCACACAACTCCATCTGACTTCACACACCTCCATTCCATGACTTCACACACCTCCATTCGATGAATTCACACACCTCCATTCTTTGTCTTCATGCACCTCCATTCTATGAGTTCACACACCTCCATTCTGTGACTTCACACACCTTTATTTTTTGACTTCACACACCTCCATTCTTTGACTTCACACACCTCCATTCCATGACTTCACACACCTCCATTCTATGAGTTCACACACCTCCATTCTATGAGTTCACACACCTCCATTTTGACTTCACACACCTCCATTCTTTGACTTCATACACCTTCATTCTCACTTCAGAAACATCCATTCCATGACATCACGCACCCCCATTCTATGATTTCACAAAACTCCGTTCTGGGACCACACACCTCCATTCTGAGTTCCCACATCTCCATTCTGGGACTTCACCCACCCCCATCCTGACTTCACACACCTCCATTCTGACTTCACAAACCTCAATTCTTTGACTTCACACACCTACATTCTATGATTTCACACACTTCCATTCTATGAATTCACAGACCTCCATACTATGAATTCACACACCTCATTTCTGAGTTGACACAACTCCATTCTGTGATTTCACACACCTCCAATTTGACTTCACACACCCCCGTTCTATGACTTCACACACCACCATTGTGAATTCACACACCTCCATTCTGTGACTTCACACACCTCCAATCTGACTTCACACAGCTCCATTATATGACTTCACACACCTCCATTCTGTGACTTCACACACCTCCATTCTATGACTTCACACAACTCCATTGTGACTTCACACACCTCCATTCTATGAGTTCACACACCTCCATTCTGACTTCACACACCTCCATTCTATGACTTCACACACCTCCATTCTGACTTCACACACCTCCATTCTATGACTTCACACAACTCTCTTCTGACTTCACACACCTCCATTCTGTGACTTCACACACCTCCATTATATGACTTCACACACCTCCATTCTGTGACTTCACACACCTCCATTCTATGACTTCACACACCTTTGTTCTGTGACTTCACACACGTACATTGTGACTTCACAGACAACCATTCTATGAGTTCACACAAATGCATTGTGAATTCACACACCTCCATTCTATGACTTCACACACCTCCATTCTGACTTCACACACCTCCAGTCTGACTTCATACACCTCAATTCTGTGACTTCACACACCTCCATTCTATCAGTTCACACAGCACCATTTTGACTTCACACACCTCCATTCTATGACTTCACACACCTTCATCCTTACTTCAGAAACATCCATTCTATGACTTCACACACCTCCATTCTGTGACTTCACACACCTCCATTCTGAGTTCACACACCCACATTCTGTGACTTCACACACCTTCAATCTGTGACTAGACACACCTCCATTTTATTACTTCACACACCTCCATTCTATGACTTCACAAAACTCCAATATATGACTTCACATACCTCCATTCTGTGACTTCACACACCTCCATTCTATGACTTCACACACCTCCATTCTGTGACTTCACACACCTACGTTGTGACTTCACAGACATCCATTCTATGAGTTCACACAAATGCATTGTGAATTCACACATCTCCATTCTATGACTTCACACACCTCCATTCTATGACTTCACACACCACCATTCTGACTTCACACAGCTCCATTCTATGACTTCACACACCTCCATTCTGTGCCTTCACACACCTCCATTCTATGACTTAACACACCTTAATTCTTACTTAACAAACATCCATTCTATGACTTCACACACCTCCATTCTATGACTTCACACACCTCCATTCTGTGACTTCACACACCTCAATTCTGTGACTTCACACACCTCCATTATGACTTCACACACATCCATTCTATGACTTCACACACCTCCATTCTATGACTTCACACACCTCCATTCTGTGACTTCACACACCTCCATTCTGACTTCACACACCTCCATTCTGTGACTTCACACACCTCCAATCTGACTTCACACAGCTCCATTCTATGACTTCACACACCTTCATTCTGTGACTTCACACACTTCCATTCTATAACTTCACACACCTCCATTGTGACTTCACACACCTCCATTCTATGACTTCACACACCTCCATTCTGACTTCACACACCTCCATTCCATGACTTCACACACCTCCATTCTGACTTCACACACCTCCATTCTATGACTTCACACAACTCCATTCTGACTTCACACACCTCCATTCTATGACTTTACACACCTCCATTCTGTGATTTCACACACCTACATTGTGACTTCACAGACCTCCATTCTATGAGTTCACACAAATGCATTGTGAATTCACACACCTCCATTCTATGACTTCACACACCTCCATTCTGACTTCACACACCTCCATTCTGACTTCACATACCTCAATTCTGTGACTTAACACAACTCCATTCTATGATTTCACACAACTCCATTCTATGACTTCACACACCTCCATTCTATGACTTCACACACCTCATTTCTGAGTTCACACACCTCCATTCTATGACTTCACACACCTCCATTCTATGACTTAACACACCTTCATTCTTACTTAACAAACATCCATTCTATGACTTCACACACCTCCATTTTGTGACTTCACACACCTCCGTTCTATGACCTCACACACCTCCATTCTATGACTTCGCACACCTGCATTGTGACTTCACACACCTCCATTCTATGAGTTCACACACCTCCATTCTGACTTCACACACCTCCATTCTATGACTTGACACACCTCCATTCTGACTTCACACACCTCCATTCTATGACTTCACACAACTCCATCTGACTTCACACACCTCCATTCCATGACTTCACACCCCTCCATTCGATGAATTCACACACCTCCATTCTTTGACTTCATGCACCTCCATTCTATGAGTTCACACACCTCCATTCTGTGACTTCACACACCTTTATTGTTTGACTTCACACACCCCCATTCTTTGACTTCACACACCTCCAATCCATGACTTCACACACCTCCATTCTATGAGTTCACACACCTCCATTCTATGAGTTCACACACCTCCATTTTGACTTCACACACCTCCATTCTTTGGCTTCATACACCTTCATTCTCACTTCAGAAACATCCATTCTATGACTTCACGCACCTGCATTCTATGACTTCACAAACCTCCATTCTGTGACCACACACCTCCATTCTGAGTTCCCACACCTCCATTCTGTGACTTCACCCACCTCCATCCTGACTTCACACACCTCCATTCTGACTTCACAAACCTCAATTCTTTGCCTTCACACACCTCCATTCTATGATTTCACACACTTCCATTCTATGCATTCACACATCTCCATTCTGACTTCACACACCTCCATTCTATGACTTCACACACCTCCATTCTGACTTCACACACCTCCATTCTATGACTTCACACAGCTCCATTCTGACTTCACACACCTCCATTCTGTGACTTCACACACCTCCATTATATGACTTTACACACCTCCATTCTGTGACTTCACACACCTCCATTCTATGACTTCCCACACCTCCATTCTGTGATTTCACACACCTACATTGTGACTTCATAGACCTCCATTCTATGAGTTCACACAAATGCATTGTGAATTCACACACCTCCATTCTATGACTTCACATACCTCCATTCTGACTTCACACGCCTCCATTCTGACTTCACACATCTCAATTCTGTGACTTAACACAACTGCATTCTATGATTTCACACACCTCCATTCTATGACTTCACACACGTCCATTCTATGACTTCACACACCTCCTTTCTGAGTTGACACTCCTCCATTCTATGACTTCACACACCTCCAATCTGAATTCACACACCTCCATTTTATGACTTCACACACTTCCATTCTGTGACTTCAAAAACCTCCATTCTATGACTTCACACACCTCCATTGTGACTTCACACACCATCATTCTATGAGTTCACACACCGCCATTCTTACTTCACTCACCTCCATTCTATGACTTCACACAGCTCCATTCTTACTTCACACAGCTCCATTGTATGACTTTGCACACATCTATTCTGACTTCACACACCTCCATTCTGTGACTTCACACACCTCCATTCTGATTTCACTCACCTCCATTCTCTGACGTCAAACACCTCCATTCTGTGACTTCACACACCTGCATTCTATGACTTCACACACCTCCATTCTATGACTTCACACACCCCCATTGTGTGACTTCACACACCTCCATTCTATGACTTCACACACCTCCATTCTGTGACTTCACACACCTCCATTCTGAGTTCACACACCTCCATTTTGTGATTTCACACACCTCCATTCTGTGACTTCGCACACCTCCATTCTGTGACTTCACACACCTCCATTCTATGACTTCACACACCTCCATTCTGACTTCACACACCTCCATTCTATGACTTCACACAACTCCATCTGACTTCACACACCTCCATTCCATGACTTCACACACCTCCATTCGATGAATTCACACACCTCCATTCTTTGTCTTCATGCACCTCCATTCTATGAGTTCACACACCTCCATTCTGTGACTTCACACACCTTTATTTTTTGACTTCACACACCTCCATTCTTTGACTTCACACACCTCCATTCCATGACTTCACACACCTCCATTCTATGAGTTCACACACCTCCATTCTATGAGTTCACACACCTCCATTTTGACTTCACACACCTCCATTCTTTGACTTCATACACCTTCATTCTCACTTCAGAAACATCCATTCCATGACATCACGCACCCCCATTCTATGATTTCACAAAACTCCGTTCTGGGACCACACACCTCCATTCTGAGTTCCCACATCTCCATTCTGGGACTTCACCCACCCCCATCCTGACTTCACACACCTCCATTCTGACTTCACAAACCTCAATTCTTTGACTTCACACACCTACATTCTATGATTTCACACACTTCCATTCTATGAATTCACAGACCTCCATACTATGAATTCACACACCTCATTTCTGAGTTGACACAACTCCATTCTGTGATTTCACACACCTCCAATTTGACTTCACACACCCCCGTTCTATGACTTCACACACCACCATTGTGAATTCACACACCTCCATTCTGTGACTTCACACACCTCCAATCTGACTTCACACAGCTCCATTATATGACTTCACACACCTCCATTCTGTGACTTCACACACCTCCATTCTATGACTTCACACAACTCCATTGTGACTTCACACACCTCCATTCTATGAGTTCACACACCTCCATTCTGACTTCACACACCTCCATTCTATGACTTCACACACCTCCATTCTGACTTCACACACCTCCATTCTATGACTTCACACAACTCTCTTCTGACTTCACACACCTCCATTCTGTGACTTCACACACCTCCATTATATGACTTCACACACCTCCATTCTGTGACTTCACACACCTCCATTCTATGACTTCACACACCTTTGTTCTGTGACTTCACACACGTACATTGTGACTTCACAGACAACCATTCTATGAGTTCACACAAATGCATTGTGAATTCACACACCTCCATTCTATGACTTCACACACCTCCATTCTGACTTCACACACCTCCAGTCTGACTTCATACACCTCAATTCTGTGACTTCACACACCTCCATTCTATCAGTTCACACAGCACATTTTGACTTCACACACCTCCATTCTATGACTTCACACACCTTCATCCTTACTTCAGAAACATCCATTCTATGACTTCACACACCTCCATTCTGTGACTTCACACACCTCCATTCTGAGTTCACACACCCACATTCTGTGACTTCACACACCTTCAATCTGTGACTAGACACACCTCCATTTTATTACTTCACACACCTCCATTCTATGACTTCACAAAACTCCAATATATGACTTCACATACCTCCATTCTGTGACTTCACACACCTCCATTCTATGACTTCACACACCTCCATTCTGTGACTTCACACACCTACGTTGTGACTTCACAGACATCCATTCTATGAGTTCACACAAATGCATTGTGAATTCACACATCTCCATTCTATGACTTCACACACCTCCATTCTATGACTTCACACACCACCATTCTGACTTCACACAGCTCCATTCTATGACTTCACACACCTCCATTCTGTGCCTTCACACACCTCCATTCTATGACTTAACACACCTTAATTCTTACTTAACAAACATCCATTCTATGACTTCACACACCTCCATTCTATGACTTCACACACCTCCATTCTATGACTTCACACACCTCCATTCTGTGACTTCACACACCTCAATTCTGTGACTTCACACACCTCCATTATGACTTCACACACATCCATTCTATGACTTCACACACCTCCATTCTATGACTTCACACACCTCCATTCTGTGACTTCACACACCTCCATTCTGACTTCACACACCTCCATTCTGTGACTTCACACACCTCCAATCTGACTTCACACAGCTCCATTCTATGACTTCACACACCTTCATTCTGTGACTTCACACACTTCCATTCTATAACTTCACACACCTCCATTGTGACTTCACACACCTCCATTCTATGACTTCACACACCTCCATTCTGACTTCACACACCTCCATTCCATGACTTCACACACCTCCATTCTGACTTCACACACCTCCATTCTATGACTTCACACAACTCCATTCTGACTTCACACACCTCCATTCTATGACTTTACACACCTCCATTCTGTGATTTCACACACCTACATTGTGACTTCACAGACCTCCATTCTATGAGTTCACACAAATGCATTGTGAATTCACACACCTCCATTCTATGACTTCACACACCTCCATTCTGACTTCACACACCTCCATTCTGACTTCACATACCTCAATTCTGTGACTTAACACAACTCCATTCTATGATTTCACACAACTCCATTCTATGACTTCACACACCTCCATTCTATGACTTCACACACCTCATTTCTGAGTTCACACACCTCCATTCTATGACTTCACACACCTCCATTCTATGACTTAACACACCTTCATTCTTACTTAACAAACATCCATTCTATGACTTCACACACCTCCATTTTGTGACTTCACACACCTCCATTCTATGACCTCACACACCTCCATTCTATGACTTCGCACACCTGCATTGTGACTTCACACACCTCCATTCTATGAGTTCACACACCTCCATTCTGACTTCACACACCTCCATTCTATGACTTGACACACCTCCATTCTGACTTCACACACCTCCATTCTATGACTTCACACAACTCCATCTGACTTCACACACCTCCATTCCATGACTTCACACCCCTCCATTCGATGAATTCACACACCTCCATTCTTTGACTTCATGCACCTCCATTCTATGAGTTCACACACCTCCATTCTGTGACTTCACACACCTTTATTGTTTGACTTCACACACCCCCATTCTTTGACTTCACACACCTCCAATCCATGACTTCACACACCTCCATTCTATGAGTTCACACACCTCCATTCTATGAGTTCACACACCTCCATTTTGACTTCACACACCTCCATTCTTTGGCTTCATACACCTTCATTCTCACTTCAGAAACATCCATTCTATGACTTCACGCACCTGCATTCTATGACTTCACAAACCTCCATTCTGTGACCACACACCTCCATTCTGAGTTCCCACACCTCCATTCTGTGACTTCACCCACCTCCATCCTGACTTCACACACCTCCATTCTGACTTCACAAACCTCAATTCTTTGCCTTCACACACCTCCATTCTATGATTTCACACACTCCATTCTATGCATTCACACATCTCCATTCTGACTTCACACACCTCCATTCTATGACTTCACACACCTCCATTCTGACTTCACACACCTCCATTCTATGACTTCACACAGCTCCATTCTGACTTCACACACCTCCATTCTGTGACTTCACACACCTCCATTATATGACTTTACACACCTCCATTCTGTGACTTCACACACCTCCATTCTATGACTTCCCACACCTCCATTCTGTGATTTCACACACCTACATTGTGACTTCATAGACCTCCATTCTATGAGTTCACACAAATGCATTGTGAATTCACACACCTCCATTCTATGACTTCACATACCTCCATTCTGACTTCACACGCCTCCATTCTGACTTCACACATCTCAATTCTGTGACTTAACACAACTGCATTCTATGATTTCACACACCTCCATTCTATGACTTCACACACGTCCATTCTATGACTTCACACACCTCCTTTCTGAGTTGACACTCCTCCATTCTATGACTTCACACACCTCCAATCTGAATTCACACACCTCCATTTTATGACTTCACACACTTCCATTCTGTGACTTCAAAAACCTCCATTCTATGACTTCACACACCTCCATTGTGACTTCACACACCATCATTCTATGAGTTCACACACCGCCATTCTTACTTCACTCACCTCCATTCTATGACTTCACACAGCTCCATTCTTACTTCACACAGCTCCATTGTATGACTTTGCACACATCTATTCTGACTTCACACACCTCCATTCTGTGACTTCACACACCTCCATTCTGATTTCACTCACCTCCATTCTCTGACGTCAAACACCTCCATTCTGTGACTTCACACACCTGCATTCTATGACTTCACACACCTCCATTCTATGACTTCACACACCCCCATTGTGTGACTTCACACACCTCCATTCTATGACTTCACACACCTCCATTCTGTGACTTCACACACCTCCATTCTGAGTTCACACACCTCCATTTTGTGATTTCACACACCTCCATTCTGTGACTTCGCACACCTCCATTCTGTGACTTCACACACCTCCATTCTATGACTTCACACACCTCCATTCTGACTTCACACACCTCCATTCTATGACTTCACACAACTCCATCTGACTTCACACACCTCCATTCCATGACTTCACACACCTCCATTCGATGAATTCACACACCTCCATTCTTTGTCTTCATGCACCTCCATTCTATGAGTTCACACACCTCCATTCTGTGACTTCACACACCTTTATTTTTTGACTTCACACACCTCCATTCTTTGACTTCACACACCTCCATTCCATGACTTCACACACCTCCATTCTATGAGTTCACACACCTCCATTCTATGAGTTCACACACCTCCATTTTGACTTCACACACCTCCATTCTTTGACTTCATACACCTTCATTCTCACTTCAGAAACATCCATTCCATGACATCACGCACCCCCATTCCATGATTTCACAAAACTCCGTTCTGGGACCACACACCTCCATTCTGAGTTCCCACATCTCCATTCTGGGACTTCACCCACCCCCATCCTGACTTCACACACCTCCATTCTGACTTCACAAACCTCAATTCTTTGACTTCACACACCTACATTCTATGATTTCACACACTTCCATTCTATGAATTCACAGACCTCCATACTATGAATTCACACACCTCATTTCTGAGTTGACACAACTCCATTCTGTGATTTCACACACCTCCAATTTGACTTCACACACCCCCGTTCTATGACTTCACACACCACCATTGTGAATTCACACACCTCCATTCTGTGACTTCACACACCTCCAATCTGACTTCACACAGCTCCATTATATGACTTCACACACCTCCATTCTGTGACTTCACACACCTCCATTCTATGACTTCACACAACTCCATTGTGACTTCACACACCTCCATTCTATGAGTTCACACACCTCCATTCTGACTTCACACACCTCCATTCTATGACTTCACACACCTCCATTCTGACTTCACACACCTCCATTCTATGACTTCACACAACTCTCTTCTGACTTCACACACCTCCATTCTGTGACTTCACACACCTCCATTATATGACTTCACACACCTCCATTCTGTGACTTCACACACCTCCATTCTATGACTTCACACACCTTTGTTCTGTGACTTCACACACGTACATTGTGACTTCACAGACATCCATTCTATGAGTTCACACAAATGCATTGTGAATTCACACACCTCCATTCTATGACTTCACACACCTCCATTCTGACTTCACACACCTCCAGTCTGACTTCACACACCTCAATTCTGTGACTTCACACACCTCCATTCTATCAGTTCACACAGCACCATTTTGACTTCACACACCTCCATTCTATGACTTCACACACCTTCATCCTTACTTCAGAAACATCCATTCTATGACTTCACACACCTCCATTCTGTGACTTCACACACCTCCATTCTGAGTTCACACACCCACATTCTGTGACTTCACACACCTTCAATCTGTGACTAGACACACCTCCATTCTATTACTTCACACACCTCCATTCTATGACTTCACAAAACTCCAATATATGACTTCACATACCTCCATTCTGTGACTTCACACACCTCCATTCTATGACTTCACACACCTCCATTCTGTGACTTCACACACCTACGTTGTGACTTCACAGACCTCCATTCTATGAGTTCACACAAATGCATTGTGAATTCACACATCTCCATTCTATGACTTCACACATCTCCATTCTATGACTTCACACACCACCATTCTGACTTCACACAGCTCCATTCTATGACTTCACACACCTCCATTCTGTGCCTTCACACACCTCCAGTCTATGACTTAACACACCTTAATTCTTACTTAACAAACATCCATTCTATGACTTCACACACCTCCATTCTATGACTTCACACACCTCCATTCTATGACTTCACACACCTCCATTCTGTGACTTCACACACCTCAATTCTGTGACTTCACACACCTCCATTATGACTTCACACACATCCATTCTATGACTTCACACACCTCCATTCTATGACTTCACACACCTCCATTCTGTGACTTCACACACCTCCATTCTGACTTCACACACCTCCATTCTGAGACTTCACACACCTCCAATCTGACTTCACACAGCTCCATTCTATGACTTCACACACCTTCATTCTGTGACCTCACACACTTCCATTCTATAACTTCACACACCTCCATTGTGACTTCACACACCTCCATTCTATGACTTCACACACCTCCATTCTGACTTCACACACCTCCATTCCATGACTTCACACACCTCCATTCTGACTTCACACACCTCCATTCTATGACTTCACACAACTCCATTCTGACTTCACACACCTCCATTCTATGACTTTACACACCTCCATTCTGTGATTTCACACACCTACATTGTGACTTCACAGACCTCCATTCTATGAGTTCACACAAATGCATTGTGAATTCACACACCTCCATTCTATGACTTCACACACCTCCATTCTGACTTCACACACCTCCATTCTGACTTCACACACCTCAATTCTGTGACTTAACACAACTCCATTCTATGATTTCACACAACTCCATTCTATGACTTCACACACCTCCATTCTATGACTTCACACACCTCCTTTCTGAGTTCACACACCTCCATTCTATGACTTCACACACCTCCAATCTGACTTCACACACCTCCATTTTATGACTTCACACACTTCCATTCTGTGACTTCAAAAACCTCCATTCTATGACTTCACACACCTCCATTGTGACTTCACACACCATCATTCTATGAGTTCAAACACCGCCATTCTCACTTCACTCACCTCCATTCTATGACTTCACACAGCTCCATTCTGACTTCACACATTTCCATTCTATGACTTCGCACACATCTATTCTGACTTCACACACCTCCATTCTGTGACTTCACACACCTCCATTCTGATTTCACACACCTCCATTCTCTGACGTCAAACACCTCCATTCTGTGACTTCACACACCTCCATTCTATGACTTCAAACACCTCCATTCTATGACTTCACACACCCCCATTGTGTGACTTCACACACCTCCATTCTATGACTTCACACACCTCCATTCTGTGACTTCACACACCTCCATTCTGAATTCACACACCTCCATTTTGTGATTCACACACCTCCATTCTGTGACTTCACACACCTCCATTCTAGGACTTCACACACCTAAATTCTATGACTTCACAAACCTCCATTCTATGACTTCACACACCTCCATTCTGTGACTTCACACACCTCCATTCTTTGACTTCACACACCTCCATTCTGTGACTTCACACACCTGCACTATATGACCTCACACACCTCCATTTTATGACTTCACACACCTCCATTCTGTGACTTCACACACCTCCATTCTATGACTTCACACACCTCCATTCTGTGACTTCACACACCTGCATTCTATGACCTCACACACCTCCATTCTATGACTTCACACACCTCCATTCTGTGACTTCACAAACCTCCATTCTATGACTTCACACACCTCCATTCTGTGACTTCACACACCTCCATTCTATGACTTCACAAACCTCCATTCTATGACTTCACACACCTTCATTCTACTTCAGAAACATCCATTCTATGACTTCACACACCTCCATTCTATGAATTCACAAACCTCCATTCTATGACTTCACACACCTCCATTCTGAGTTCACACACCTCAATTCCGTGACTTCACACACCTCAATTCTCACTTCACACACCTCCATTCTATCACTTCACACAATTCCATTCTATGACTTCACACACCTCCATTCTTTGACTTCACACACCTCCATTGTCAGTTCACACACCTCCATTCTGTGACTTCACACACCTCCATTCTGTGACTTTACACACCTCCATTCTGTAACTTCACGCACCTCCATTCTATGATTTCTCACACCTCCATTCTATTAATTCATACAGCTCCATTCTGTGACTTCACACAACTCCATTCTATGACTTCCCACACCTCCATTCTGTGACTTCACACACCTCCATTCTAAGTTCACAAACCTCCATTCTGTGACTTAACGCACCTTCATTCTGTGACTTCACACACCTCCATTCTATGAGTTCACACACCTGCATTCTATGACTTCACACACCTCCAGTCTTTGACTTCACACCCCACCATTCTGTGACTTCACACACCTCCATTCTACAACTTCACACACCTCCATTGTGACTTCCCACACCTGCAATCTGAGTTCACACACCTCCGTTCTGACTTCACACACTTCCATTCTATGACCTCACACACCTCCATTCTGAGACTTCACACACCTCAATTCTGTGACTTCACACGCCTCCATTATGAATTCACACACCTCCATTCTATGACTTCACACACATACATTCTATGACTTCACACACCTTGATTCTGTGACTTCACACACCTCCATTCTGAGTCCACACACCTCCATTCTGTGACTTAACACACCTCCATTCTGTGACTTCACACACCTCCATTCTGAGTTCACACACCTCCATTCTGTGACTTCACTCACCTCCATTCTGACTTCACACAGCTCCATTCTATGACTTCACACACCTCCATTCTGTGCCTTCACACAACTCCATTCTATGACTTAACACACCTTCATTCTTACTTAAAAAACATCCAATCTATGACTTCACACACCTCCATTCTATGACTTCACACACCTCCATTCTATGACTTCACACACCTCCATTCTGTGACTTCACACACCTCAATTCTGTGACTTCACACACCTCCATTATGACTTCACACACATCCATTCTATGCCTTCACACACCTCCATTCTATGACTTCACCCACCTCAGTTCTGTGACTTCACACACCTCCATTCTGAGTTCACACACCTCCATTCTGTGACTTCACACACCTCCAATCTGACTTCACACAGCTCCATTCTATGACTTCACACACCTCCATTCTGTGAATTCACACATCTCCATTCTGAGTTCAAACACCTCCGTTCTGTGACTTCACACACCTCCATTCTGTGACTTCACACACATCCAATCTGACTTCACACAGCTCCATTCTATGACTTCACACACCTCCATTCTGTGACTTCACACACCTCCATTCTATGACTTCACACACCTTCATTCTGTGATTTCGCACACCTACATTCTGACTTCACACAGCTCCATTCTCTGACTTCCCACACCTCCATTCTATGATTTCACACACCTCCATTCTATGACTTCACACACCTCCATTCTGTGACTTCACAAACCTCCATACTGACTTCAAACACCTCCGTTCTGTGACTTAACACAACTCCATTCTGTGACTTCACACACCTCCATTCTATGACTTCACAAACCTCCATTCTATGACTGCACACACCTTCACTCTACTTCAGAAACATCCATTCTATGACTTCACACACCTCCATTCTATGAATTCACAAACCTCCATTCTATGACTTCACACACCTCCATTCTGAGTTCACACACCTCAATTCCGTGACTTCACACACCTCAATTCTCACTTCACACACCTCCATTCTATCACTTCACATAATTCCATTCTATGACTTCACACACCTCCATTCTTTGACTTCACACACCTCCATTGTCAGTTCACACACCTCCATTCTGTGACTTCACACACCTCCATTCTGTGACTTTACACACCTCCATTCTGTAACTTCATGCACCTCCATTCTATGATTTCTCACACCTCCATTCTATTAATTCATACAGCTCCATTCTGTGACTTCACACAACTCCATTCTATGACTTCCCACACCTCCATTCTGTGACTTCACACACCTCCATTCTAAGTTCACAAACCTCCATTCTGTGACTTAACGCACCTTCATTCTGTGACTTCACACACCTCCATTCTATGAGTTCACACACCTCCATTCTATGACTTCACACACCTCCAGTCTTTGACTTCACACCCCACCATTCTGTGACTTCACACACCTCCATTCTACAACTTCACACACCTCCATTGTGACTTCCCACACCTGCAATCTGAGTTCACACACCTCCGTTCTGACTTCACACACTTCCATTCTATGACTTCACACACCTCCATTCTGAGACTTCACACACCTCAATTCTGTGACTTCACACGCCTCCATTATGAATTCACACACCTCCATTCTATGACTTCACACACATACATTCTATGACTTCACACACCTTGATTCTGTGACTTCTCACACCTCCATTCTGAGTCCACACACCTCCATTCTGTGACTCCACACACCTCCATTCTGAGTTCACACACCTCCATTCTGTGACTTCACACACCTCCATTCTGACTTCACACAGCTCCATTCTATGACTTCACACACCTCCATTCTGTGCCTTCACACAACTCCATTCTATGACTTAACACACCTTCATTCTTACTTAACAAACATCCAATCTATGACTTCACACACCTCCATTCTATGACTTCACACACCTCCATTCTATGACTTCACACACCTCCATTCTGTGACTTCACACACCTCAATTCTGTGACTTCACACACCTCCATTATGACTTCACACACATCCATTCTATGACTTCACACACCTCCATTCTATGACTTCACCCACCTCAGTTCTGTGACTTCACACACCTCCATTCTGAGTTCACACACCTCCATTCTGTGACTTCACACACCTCCAATCTGACTTCACACAGCTCCATTCTATGACTTCACACACCTCCATTCTGTGAATTCACACATCTCCATTCTGAGTTCAAACACCTCCGTTCTGTGACTTAACACACCTCCATTCTGTGACTTCACACACATCCATTCTGACTTCACACACCTCCATTCTGTGACTTCACACACCTCCAATCTGACTTCACACAGCTCCATTCTATGACTTCACACACCTTCATTCTGTGACTTCACACACTTCCATTCTATAACTTCACACACCTCCATTGTGACTTCACACACCTCCATTCCATGACTTCACACACCTCCATTCTGACTTCACACACCTCCATTCCATGACTTCACACACCTCCATTCTGACTTCACACACCTCCATTCTATGACTTCACACAACTCCATTCTGACTTCACACACCTCCATTCTATGACTTTACACACCTCCATTCTGTGATTTCACACACCTACATTGTGACTTCACAGACCTCCATTCTATGAGTTCACACAAATGCATTGTGAATTCACACACCTCCATTCTATGACTTCACACACCTCCATTCTGACTTCACACACCTCCATTCTGACTTCACACACCTCAATTCTGTGACTTAACACAACTCCATTCTATGATTTCACACAACTCCATTCTATGACTTCACACACCTCCATTCTATGACTTCACACACCTCATTTCTGAGTTCACACACCTCCATTCTATGACTTCACACACCTCCATTCTATGACTTAACACACCTTCATTCTTACTTAACAAACATCCATTCTATGACTTCACACACCTCCATTCTGTGACTTCACACACCTCCATTCTATGACCTCACACACCTCCATTCTATGACTTCGCACACCTGCATTGTGACTTCACACACCTCCATTCTATGAGTTCACACACCTCCATTCTGACTTCACACACCTCCATTCTATGACTTGACACACCTCCATTCTGACTTCACACACCTCCATTCTATGACTTCACACAACTCCATCTGACTTCACACACCTCCATTCGATGACTTCACACCCCTCCATTCGATGAATTCACACACCTCCATTCTTTGACTTCATGCACCTCCATTCTATGAGTTCACACACCTCCATTCTGTGACTTCACACACCTTTATTGTTTGACTTCACACACCCCCATTCTTTGACTTCACACACCTCCAATCCATGACTTCACACACCTCCATTCTATGAGTTCACACACCTCCATTCTATGAGTTCACACACCTCCATTTTGACTTCACACACCTCCATTCTTTGGCTTCATACACCTTCATTCTCACTTCAGAAACATCCATTCTATGACTTCACGCACCTGCATTCTATGACTTCACAAACCTCCATTCTGTGACCACACACCTCCATTCTGAGTTCCCACACCTCCATTCTGTGACTTCACCCACCTCCATCCTGACTTCACACACCTCCATTCTGACTTCACAAACCTCAATTCTTTGCCTTCACACACCTCCATTCTATGATTTCACACACTTCCATTCTATGCATTCACACATCTCCATTCTGACTTCACACACCTCCATTCTATGACTTCACACACCTCCATTCTGACTTCACACACCTCCATTCTATGACTTCACACAGCTCCATTCTGACTTCACACACCTCCATTCTGTGACTTCACACACCTCCATTATATGACTTTACACACCTCCATTCTGTGACTTCACACACCTCCATTCTATGACTTCCCACACCTCCATTCTGTGATTTCACACACCTACATTGTGACTTCATAGACCTCCATTCTATGAGTTCACACAAATGCATTGTGAATTCACACACCTCCATTCTATGACTTCACATACCTCCATTCTGACTTCACACGCCTCCATTCTGACTTCACACATCTCAATTCTGTGACTTAACACAACTCCATTCTATGATTTCACACACCTCCATTCTATGACTTCACACACGTCCATTCTATGACTTCACACACCTCCTTTCTGAGTTGACACTCCTCCATTCTATGACTTCACACACCTCCAATCTGAATTCACACACCTCCATTTTATGACTTCACACACTTCCATTCTGTGACTTCAAAAACCTCCATTCTATGACTTCACACACCTCCATTGTGACTTCACACACCATCATTCTATGAGTTCACACACCGCCATTCTTACTTCACTCACCTCCATTCTATGACTTCACACAGCTCCATTCTTACTTCACACAGCTCCATTGTATGACTTTGCACACATCTATTCTGACTTCACACACCTCCATTCTGTGACTTCACACACCTCCATTCTGATTTCACTCACCTCCATTCTCTGACGTCAAACACCTCCATTCTGTGACTTCACACACCTGCATTCTATGACTTCACACACCTCCATTCTATGACTTCACACACCCCCATTGTGTGACTTCACACACCTCCATTCTATGACTTCACACACCTCCATTCTGTGACTTCACACACCTCCATTCTGAGTTCACACACCTCCATTTTGTGATTTCACACACCTCCATTCTGTGACTTCGCACACCTCCATTCTGTGACTTCACACACCTCCATTCTATGACTTCACACACCTCCATTCTGACTTCACACACCTCCATTCTATGACTTCACACAACTCCATCTGACTTCACACACCTCCATTCCATGACTTCACACACCTCCATTCGATGAATTCACACACCTCCATTCTTTGTCTTCATGCACCTCCATTCTATGAGTTCACACACCTCCATTCTGTGACTTCACACACCTTTATTTTTTGACTTCACACACCTCCATTTTTTGACTTCACACACCTCCATTCCATGACTTCACACACCTCCATTCTATGAGTTCACACACCTCCATTCTATGAGTTCACACACCTCCATTTTGACTTCACACACCTCCATTCTTTGACTTCATACACCTTCATTCTCACTTCAGAAACATCCATTCCATGACATCACGCACCCCCATTCTATGATTTCACAAAACTCCGTTCTGGGACCACACACCTCCATTCTGAGTTCCCACATCTCCATTCTGGGACTTCACCCACCCCCATCCTGACTTCACACACCTCCATTCTGACTTCACAAACCTCAATTCTTTGACTTCACACACCTACATTCTATGATTTCACACACTTCCATTCTATGAATTCACAGACCTCCATACTATGAATTCACACACCTCATTTCTGAGTTGACACAACTCCATTCTGTGATTTCACACACCTCCAATTTGACTTCACACACCCCCGTTCTATGACTTCACACACCACCATTGTGAATTCACACACCTCCATTCTGTGACTTCACACACCTCCAATCTGACTTCACACAGCTCCATTATATGACTTCACACACCTCCATTCTGTGGCTTCACACACCTCCATTCTATGACTTCACACAACTCCATTGTGACTTCACACACCTCCATTCTATGAGTTCACACACCTCCATTCTGACTTCACACACCTCCATTCTATGACTTCACACACCTCCATTCTGACTTCACACACCTCCATTCTATGACTTCACACAACTCTCTTCTGACTTCACACACCTCCATTCTGTGACTTCACACACCTCCATTATATGACTTCACACACCTCCATTCTGTGACTTCACACACCTCCATTCTATGACTTCACACACCTTTGTTCTGTGACTTCACACACGTACATTGTGACTTCACAGACATCCATTCTATGAGTTCACACAAATGCATTGTGAATTCACACACCTCCATTCTATGACTTCACACACCTCCATTCTGACTTCACACACCTCCAGTCTGACTTCACACACCTCAATTCTGTGACTTCACACACCTCCATTCTATCAGTTCACACAGCACCATTTTGACTTCACACACCTCCATTCTATGACTTCACACACCTTCATCCTTACTTCAGAAACATCTATTCTATGACTTCACACACCTCCATTCTGTGACTTCACACACCTCCATTCTGAGTTCACACACCCACATTCTGTGACTTCACACACCTTCAATCTGTGACTAGACACACCTCCATTCTATTACTTCACACACCTCCATTCTATGACTTCACAAAACTCCAATATATGACTTCACATACCTCCATTCTGTGACTTCACACACCTCCATTCTATGACTTCACACACCTCCATTCTGTGACTTCACACACCTACGTTGTGACTTCACAGACCTCCATTCTATGAGTTCACACAAAGGCATTGTGAATTCACACATCTCCATTCTATGACTTCACACACCTCCATTCTATGACTTCACACACCACCATTCTGACTTCACACAGCTCCATTCTATGACTTCACACACCTCCATTCTGTGCCTTCACACACCTCCATTCTATGACTTAACACACCTTAATTCTTACTTAACAAACATCCATTCTATGACTTCACACACCTCCATTCTATGACTTCACACACCTCCATTCTATGACTTCACACACCTCCATTCTGTGACTTCACACACCTCCATTCTGTGACTTCACACACCTCCATTCTGACTTCACACACCTCCATTCTGAGACTTCACACACCTCCAATCTGACTTCACACAGCTCCATTCTATGACTTCACACACCTTCATTCTGTGACTTCACACACTTCCATTCTATAACTTCACACATCTCCATTGTGACTTCACACACCTCCATTCTATGACTTCACACACCTCCATTCTGACTTCACACACCTCCATTCCATGACTTCACACACCTCCATTCTGACTTCACACACCTACATTCTATGACTTCACACAACTCCATTCTGACTTCACACACCTCCATTCTATGACTTTACACACCTCCATTCTGTGATTTCACACACCTACATTGTGACTTCACAGACCTCCATTCTATGAGTTCACACAAATGCATTGTGAATTCACACACCTCCATTCTATGACTTCACACACCTCCATTCTGACTTCACACACCTCCATTCTGACTTCACACACCTCAATTCTGTGACTTAACACAACTCCATTCTATGATTTCACACAACTCCATTCTATGACTTCACACACCTCCATTCTATGACTTCACACACCTCCTTTCTGAGTTCACACACCTCCATTCTATGACTTCACACACCTCCAATCTGACTTCACCACCTCCATTTTATGACTTCACACACTTCCATTCTGTGACTTCAAAAACCTCCATTCTATGACTTCACACACCTCCATTGTGACTTCACACACCATCATTCTATGAGTTCAAACACCGCCATTCTCACTTCACTCACCTCCATTCTATGACTTCACACAGCTCCATTCTGACTTCACACATTTCCATTCTATGACTTCGCACACATCTATTCTGACTTCACACACCTCCATTCTGTGACTTCACACACCTCCATTCTGATTTCACACACCTCCATTCTCTGACGTCAAACACCTCCATTCTGTGACTTCACACACCTCCATTCTATGACTTCAAACACCTCCATTCTATGACTTCACACACCCCCATTGTGTGACTTCACACACCTCCATTCTATGACTTCACACACCTCCATTCTGTGACTTCACACACCTCCATTCTGAATTCACACACCTCCATTTTGTGATTCACACACCTCCATTCTGTGACTTCACACACCTCCATTCTAGGACTTCACACACCTAAATTCTATGACTTCACAAACCTCCATTCTATGACTTCACACACCTCCATTCTGTGACTTCACACACCTCCATTCTATGACTTCACACACCTCCATTCTGTGACTTCACACACCTGCACTCTATGACCTCACACACCTCCATTTTATGACTTCACACACCTCCATTCTGTGACTTCACACACCTCCATTCTATGACTTCACACACCTCCATTCTGTGACTTCACACACCTGCATTCTAGTACCTCACACACCTCCATTCTATGACTTCACACACCTCC
The DNA here is from genome assembly GCA_024803745.1 of Megascapheus bottae. NCBI lineage: Eukaryota > Metazoa > Chordata > Mammalia > Rodentia > Geomyidae > Megascapheus > Megascapheus bottae. The sequence goes on along the minus strand of JANJXV010001039.1, from coordinate 58,449 downwards.
ATTCTGTGACTTCACAAACCTCCATTCTATGACTTCACACACCTCCATTCTGTGACTTCACACACCTCCATTCTATGACTTCACAAACCTCCATTCTATGACTTCACACACCTTCATTCTACTTCAGAAACATCCATTCTATGACTTCACACACCTCCATTCTATGAATTCACAAACCTCCATTCTATGACTTCACACACCTCCATTCTGAGTTCACACACCTCAATTCCGTGACTTCACACACCTCAATTCTCACTTCACACACCTCCATTCTATCACTTCACACAATTCCATTCTATGACTTCACACACCTCCATTCTTTGACTTCACACACCTCCATTGTCAGTTCACACACCTCCATTCTGTGACTTCACACACCTCCATTCTGTGACTTTACACACCTCCATTCTGTAACTTCACGCACCTCCATTCTATGATTTCTCACACCTCCATTCTATTAATTCATACAGCTCCATTCTGTGACTTCACACAACTCCATTCTATGACTTCCCACACCTCCATTCTGTGACTTCACACACCTCCATTCTAAGTTCACAAACCTCCATTCTGTGACTTAACGCACCTTCATTCTGTGACTTCACACACCTCCATTCTATGAGTTCACACACCTCCATTCTATGACTTCACACACCTCCAGTCTTTGACTTCACACCCCACCATTCTGTGACTTCACACACCTCCATTCTACAACTTCACACACCTCCATTGTGACTTCCCACACCTGCAATCTGAGTTCACACACCTCCGTTCTGACTTCACACACTTCCATTCTATGACCTCACACACCTCCATTCTGAGACTTCACACACCTCAATTCTGTGACTTCACACGCCTCCATTATGAATTCACACACCTCCATTCTATGACTTCACACACATACATTCTATGACTTCACACACCTTGATTCTGTGACTTCACACACCTCCATTCTGAGTCCACACACCTCCATTCTGTGACTTAACACACCTCCATTCTGTGACTTCACACACCTCCATTCTGAGTTCACACACCTCCATTCTGTGACTTCACTCACATCCATTCTGACTTCACACAGCTCCATTCTATGACTTCACACACCTCCATTCTGTGCCTTCACACAACTCCATTCTATGACTTAACACACCTTCATTCTTACTTAACAAACATCCAATCTATGACTTCACGCACCTCCATTCTATGACTTCACACACCTCCATTCTATGACTTCACACACCTCCATTCTGTGACTTCACACACCTCAATTCTGTGACTTCACACACCTCCATTATGACTTCACACACATCCATTCTATGCCTTCACACACCTCCATTCTATGACTTCACCCACCTCAGTTCTGTGACTTCACACACCTCCATTCTGAGTTCACACACCTCCATTCTGTGACTTCACACACCTCCAATCTGACTTCACACAGCTCCATTCTATGACTTCACACACCTCCATTCTGTGAATTCACACATCTCCATTCTGAGTTCAAACACCTCCGTTCTGTGACTTCACACACCTCCATTCTGTGACTTCACACACATCCAATCTGACTTCACACAGCTCCATTCTATGACTTCACACACCTCCATTCTGTGACTTCACACACCTCCATTATGAATTCACACACGTCCATTCTATGACTTCACACACCTCCATTCTATGACTTCACACACCTTCATTCTGTGATTTCGCACACCTCCATTCTGACTTCACACAGCTCCATTCTCTGACTTCCCACACCTCCATTCTATGATTTCACACATCTACATTCTATGACTTCACACACCTCCATTCTGTGACTTCACAAACCTCCATTCTGACTTCAAACACCTCCGTTCTGTGACTTAACACAACTCCATTCTGTGACTTCACACACCTCCATTCTATGACTTCACAAACCTCCATTCTATGACTGCACACACCTTCACTCTACTTCAGAAACATCCATTCTATGACTTCACACACCTCCATTCTATGAATTCACAAACCTCCATTCTTTGACTTCACACACCTCCATTCTGAGTTCACACACCTCAATTCCGTGACTTCACACACCTCAATTCTCACTTCACACACCTCCATTCTATCACTTCACACAATTCCATTCTACGACTTCACACACCTCCATTCTTTGACTTCACACACCTCCATTGTCAGTTCACACACCTCCATTCTGTGACTTCACACACCTCCATTCTGTGACTTTACACACCTCCATTCTGTAACTTCATGCACCTCCATTCTATGATTTCTCACACCTCCATTCTATTAATTCATACAGCTCCATTCTGTGACTTCACACAACTCCATTCTATGACTTCCCACACCTCCATTCTGTGACTTCACACACCTCCATTCTAAGTTCACAAACCTCCATTCTGTGACTTAACGCACCTTCATTCTGTGACTTCACACACCTCCATTCTATGAGTTCACACACCTGCATTCTATGACTTCACACACCTCCAGTCTTTGACTTCACACCCCACCATTCTGTGACTTCACACACCTCCATTCTACAACTTCACACACCTCCATTGTGACTTCCCACACCTGCAATCTGAGTTCACACACCTCCGTTCTGACTTCACACACTTCCATTCTATGACTTCACACACCTCCATTCTGAGACTTCACACACCTCAATTCTGTGACTTCACACGCCTCCATTATGAATTCACACACCTCCATTCTATGACTTCACACACATACATTCTATGACTTCACACACCTTGATTCTGTGACTTCTCACACCTCCATTCTGAGTCCACACACCTCCATTCTGTGACTCCACACACCTCCATTCTGAGTTCACACACCTCCATTCTGTGACTTCACACACCTCCATTCTGACTTCACACAGCTCCATTCTATGACTTCACACACCTCCATTCTGTGCCTTCACACAACTCCATTCTATGACTTAACACACCTTCATTCTTACTTAACAAACATCCAATCTATGACTTCACACACCTCCATTCTATGACTTCACACACCTCCATTCTATGACTTCACACACCTCCATTCTGTGACTTCACACACCTCAATTCTGTGACTTCACACACCTCCATTATGACTTCACACACATCCATTCTATGACTTCACACACCTCCATTCTATGACTTCACCCACCTCAGTTCTGTGACTTCACACACCTCCATTCTGAGTTCACACACCTCCATTCTGTGACTTCACACACCTCCAATCTGACTTCACACAGCTCCATTCTATGACTTCACACACCTCCATTCTGTGAATTCACACATCTCCATTCTGAGTTCAAACACCTCCGTTCTGTGACTTAACACACCTCCATTCTGTGACTTCACACACATCCAATCTGACTTCACACAGCTCCATTCTATGACTTCACACACCTCCATTCTGTGACTTCACACACCTCCATTATGACTTCACACACATCCATTCTATGACTTCACACACCTCCATTCTATGACTTCACACACCTTCATTCTGTGATTTCGCACACCTCCATTCTGACTTCACACAGCTCCATTCTCTGACTTCCCACACCTCCATTCTATGATTCACACACCTCCATTCTATGACTTCACACACCTCCATTCTGTGACTTCACAAACCTCCATTCTGACTTCAAACACCTCCGTTCTGTGACTTAACACAACTCCATTCTGTGACTTCACACACCTCCATTCTGAGTTCACACACCTCCATTCTGTGACTTCACACACCTCCATTCTGACTTCACACAGCTCCATTCTATGACTTCACACACCTCCATTCTGTGCCTTCACACACCTCCATTCTATGACTTCAAACAACTCCATCTGACTTCACACACCTCCATTCCATGACTTCACACACCTCCATTCGATGTATTCACACACCTCCATTCTTTGACTTCATGCACCTCCATTCTATGAGTTCACACACCTCCATTCTGTGACTTCACACACCTTTATTGTTTGACTTCACACACCCCCATTCTTTGACTTCACACACCTCCAATCCATGACTTCACACACCTCCATTCTATGAGTTCACACACCTCCATTCTATGAGTTCACACACCTCCATTTTGACTTCACACACCTCCATTCTTTGACTTCATACACCTTCATTCTCACTTCAGAAACATCCATTCTATGACTTCACGCACCTGCATTCTATGACTTCACAAACCTCCGTTCTGTGACCACACACCTCCATTCTTAGTTCCCACACCTCCATTCTGTGTCTTCACCCACCTCCATCCTGACTTCACACACCTCCATTCTGACTTCACAAACCTCAATTCTTTGACTTCACACACCTCCATTCTATGATTTCACACACTTCCATTCTATGAATTTACACACCTCCATTCTATGACATCACACACCTCATTTCTGAGTTGACACACCTCCATTCTGTGATTTCACACGCCTCCAATTTGACTTCACACACCTCCATTCTATGACTTCACACACCCCCACTGTGACTTCACACACTCCATTCTATGAGTTCACACACCTCCATTCTGACTTTACACACCTCCATTCTGACTTCAAACACCTCCGTTCTATGACTTAACACAACTCCATTCTGTGACTTCACACACCTCCATTCTATGACTTCACAAACCTCCATTCTATGACTGCACACACCTTCACTCTACTTCAGAAACATCCATTCTATGACTTCACACACCTCCATTCTATGAATTCACAAACCTCCATTCTATGACTTCACACACCTCCATTCTGAGTTCACACACCTCAATTCCGTGACTTCACACACCTCAATTCTCACTTCACACACCTCCATTCTATCACTTCACACAATTCCATTCTATGACTTCACACACCTCCATTCTTTGACTTCACACACCTCCATTGTCAGTTCACACACCTCCATTCTGTGACTTCACACACCTCCATTCTGTGACTTCACACACCTCCATTCTGTGACTTCACACACCTGCACTCTATGACCTCACACACCTCCATTTTATGACTTCACACACCTCCATTCTGTGACTTCACACACCTCCATTCTATGACTTCACACACCTCCATTCTGTGACTTCACACACCTGCATTCTATGACCTCACACACCTCCATTCTATGACTTCACACACCTCCATTCTGTGACTTCACAAACCTCCATTCTATGACTTCACACACCTCCATTCTGTGACTTCACACACCTCCATTCTATGACTTCACAAACCTCCATTCTATGACTTCACACACCTTCATTCTACTTCAGAAACATCCATTCTATGACTTCACACACCTCCATTCTATGAATTCACAAACCTCCATTCTATGACTTCACACACCTCCATTCTGAGTTCACACACCTCAATTCCGTGACTTCACACACCTCAATTCTCACTTCACACACCTCCATTCTATCACTTCACACAATTCCATTCTATGACTTCACACACCTCCATTCTTTGACTTCACACACCTCCATTGTCAGTTCACACACCTCCATTCTGTGACTTCACACACCTCCATTCTGTGACTTTACACACCTCCATTCTGTAACTTCACGCACCTCCATTCTATGATTTCTCACACCTCCATTCTATTAATTCATACAGCTCCATTCTGTGACTTCACACAACTCCATTCTATGACTTCCCACACCTCCATTCTGTGACTTCACACACCTCCATTCTAAGTTCACAAACCTCCATTCTGTGACTTAACGCACCTTCATTCTGTGACTTCACACACCTCCATTCTATGAGTTCACACACCTCCATTCTATGACTTCACACACCTCCAGTCTTTGACTTCACACCCCACCATTCTGTGACTTCACACACCTCCATTCTACAACTTCACACACCTCCATTGTGACTTCCCACACATGCAATCTGAGTTCACACACTTCCGTTCTGACTTCACACACTTCCATTAATGACTTCACACACCTCCATTCTGAGACTTCACACACCTCAATTCTGTGACTTCACACGCCTCCATTATGAATTCACACACCTCCATTCTATGACTTCACACACATACATTCTATGACTTCACACACCTTGATTCTGTGACTTCACACACCTCCATTCTGAGTCCACACACCTCCATTCTGTGACTTAACACACCTCCATTCTGTGACTTCACACACCTCCATTCTGAGTTCACACACCTCCATTCTGTGACTTCACACACCTCCATTCTGACTTCACACAGCTCCATTCTATGACTTCACACACCTCCATTCTGTGCCTTCACACAACTCCATTCTATGACTTAACACACCTTCATTCTTACTTAACAAACATCCAATCTATGACTTCACACACCTCCATTCTATGACTTCACACACCTCCATTCTATGACTTCACACACCTCCATTCTGTGACTTCACACACCTCAATTCTGTGACTTCACACACCTCCATTATGACTTCACACACATCCATTCTATGACTTCACACACCTCCATTCTATGACTTCACCCACCTCAGTTCTGTGACTTCACACACCTCCATTCTGAGTTCACACACCTCCATTCTGTGACTTCACACACCTCCAATCTGACTTCACACAGCTCCATTCTATGACTTCACACACCTCCATTCTGTGAATTCACACATCTCCATTCTGAGTTCAAACACCTCCGTTCTGTGACTTAACACACCTCCATTCTGTGACTTCACACACATCCAATCTGACTTCACACAGCTCCATTCTATGACTTCACACACCTCCATTCTGTGACTTCACACACCTCCATTATGACTTCACACACATCCATTCTATGACTTCACACACCTCCATTCTATGACTTCACACACCTTCATTCTGTGATTTCGCACACCTCCATTCTGACTTCACACAGCTCCATTCTCTGACTTCCCACACCTCCATTCTATGATTTCACACACCTCCATTCTATGACTTCACACACCTCCATTCTGTGACTTCACACACCTCCATTCTGACTTCAAACACCTCCGTTCTGTGACTTAACACAACTCCATTCTGTGACTTCACACACCTCCATTCTATGACTTCACAAACCTCCATTCTATGACTTCACACACCTTCATTCTACTTCAGAAACATCCATTCTATGACTTCACACACCTCCATTCTATGAATTCACAAACCTCCATTCTATGACTTCACACACCTCCATTCTGAGTTCACACACCTCAATTCCGTGACTTCACACACCTCAATTCTCACTTCACACACCTCCATTCTATCACTTCACACAATTCCATTCTATGACTTCACACACCTCCATTCTTTGACTTCACACAACTCCATTGTCAGTTCACACACCTCCATTCTGTGACTTCACACACCTCCATTCTGTGACTTTACACACCTCCATTCTGTAACTTCACGCACCTCCATTCTATGATTTCTCACACCTCCATTCTATTAATTCATACAGCTCCATTCTGTGACTTCACACACCTCCATTCTAAGTTCACAAACCTCCATTCTGTGACTTAACGCACCTTCATTCTGTGACTTCACACACCTCCATTCTATGAGTTCACACACCTCCATTCTATGACTTCACACACCTCCAGTCTTTGACTTCACACCCCACCATTCTGTGACTTCACACACCTCCATTCTACAACTTCACACACCTCCATTGTGACTTCCCACACCTGCAATCTGAGTTCACACACCTCCGTTCTGACTTCACACACTTCCATTCTATGACTTCACACACCTCCATTCTGAGACTTCACACACCTCAATTCTGTGACTTCACACGCCTCCATTATGAATTCACACACCTCCATTCTATGACTTCACACACATACATTCTATGACTTCACACACCTTGATTCTGTGACTTCACACACCTCCATTCTGAGTCCACACACCTCCATTCTGTGACTCCACACACCTCCATTCTGAGTTCACACACCTCCATTCTGTGACTTCACACACCTCCATTCTGACTTCACACAGCTCCATTCTATGACTTCACACACCTCCATTCTGTGCCTTCACACAACTCCATTCTATGACTTAACACACCTTCATTCTTACTTAACAAACATCCAATCTATGACTTCACACACCTCCATTCTATGACTTCACACACCTCCATTCTATGACTTCACACACCTCCATTCTGTGACTTCACACACCTCAATTCTGTGACTTCACACACCTCCATTATGACTTCACACACATCCATTCTATGACTTCACACACCTCCATTCTATGACTTCACCCACCTCAGTTCTGTGACTTCACACACCTCCATTCTGAGTTCACACACCTCCATTCTGTGACTTCACACACCTCCAATCTGACTTCACACAGCTCCATTCTATGACTTCACACACCTCCATTCTGTGAATTCACACATCTCCATTCTGAGTTCAAACACCTCCGTTCTGTGACTTCACACACCTCCATTCTGTGACTTCACACACATCCAATCTGACTTCACACAGCTCCATTCTATGACTTCACACACCTCCATTCTGTGACTTCACACACCTCCATTATGAATTCACACACGTCCATTCTATGACTTCACACACCTCCATTCTATGACTTCACACACCTTCATTCTGTGATTTCGCACACCTCCATTCTGACTTCACACAGCTCCATTCTCTGACTTCCCACACCTCCATTCTATGATTTCACACATCTACATTCTATGACTTCACACACCTCCATTCTGTGACTTCACAAACCTCCATTCTGACTTCAAACACCTCCGTTCTGTGACTTAACACAACTCCATTCTGTGACTTCACACACCTCCATTCTATGACTTCACAAACCTCCATTCTATGACTGCACACACCTTCACTCTACTTCAGAAACATCCATTCTATGACTTCACACACCTCCATTCTATGAATTCACAAACCTCCATTCTTTGACTTCACACACCTCCATTCTGAGTTCACACACCTCAATTCCGTGACTTCACACACCTCAATTCTCACTTCACACACCTCCATTCTATCACTTCACACAATTCCATTCTACGACTTCACACACCTCCATTCTTTGACTTCACACACCTCCATTGTCAGTTCACACACCTCCATTCTGTGACTTCACACACCTCCATTCTGTGACTTTACACACCTCCATTCTGTAACTTCATGCACCTCCATTCTATGATTTCTCACACCTCCATTCTATTAATTCATACAGCTCCATTCTGTGACTTCACACAACTCCATTCTATGACTTCCCACACCTCCATTCTGTGACTTCACACACCTCCATTCTAAGTTCACAAACCTCCATTCTGTGACTTAACGCACCTTCATTCTGTGACTTCACACACCTCCATTCTATGAGTTCACACACCTGCATTCTATGACTTCACACACCTCCAGTCTTTGACTTCACACCCCACCATTCTGTGACTTCACACACCTCCATTCTACAACTTCACACACCTCCATTGTGACTTCCCACACCTGCAATCTGAGTTCACACACCTCCGTTCTGACTTCACACACTTCCATTCTATGACTTCACACACCTCCATTCTGAGACTTCACACACCTCAATTCTGTGACTTCACACGCCTCCATTATGAATTCACACACCTCCATTCTATGACTTCACACACATACATTCTATGACTTCACACACCTTGATTCTGTGACTTCTCACACCTCCATTCTGAGTCCACACACCTCCATTCTGTGACTCCACACACCTCCATTCTGAGTTCACACACCTCCATTCTGTGACTTCACACACCTCCATTCTGACTTCACACAGCTCCATTCTATGACTTCACACACCTCCATTCTGTGCCTTCACACAACTCCATTCTATGACTTAACACACCTTCATTCTTACTTAACAAACATCCAATCTATGACTTCACACACCTCCATTCTATGACTTCACACACCTCCATTCTATGACTTCACACACCTCCATTCTGTGACTTCACACACCTCAATTCTGTGACTTCACACACCTCCATTATGACTTCACACACATCCATTCTATGACTTCACACACCTCCATTCTATGACTTCACCCACCTCAGTTCTGTGACTTCACACACCTCCATTCTGAGTTCACACACCTCCATTCTGTGACTTCACACACCTCCAATCTGACTTCACACAGCTCCATTCTATGACTTCACACACCTCCATTCTGTGAATTCACACATCTCCATTCTGAGTTCAAACACCTCCGTTCTGTGACTTAACACACCTCCATTCTGTGACTTCACACACATCCAATCTGACTTCACACAGCTCCATTCTATGACTTCACACACCTCCATTCTGTGACTTCACACACCTCCATTATGACTTCACACACATCCATTCTATGACTTCACACACCTCCATTCTATGACTTCACACACCTTCATTCTGTGATTTCGCACACCTCCATTCTGACTTCACACAGCTCCATTCTCTGACTTCCCACACCTCCATTCTATGATTCACACACCTCCATTCTATGACTTCACACACCTCCATTCTGTGACTTCACAAACCTCCATTCTGACTTCAAACACCTCCGTTCTGTGACTTAACACAACTCCATTCTGTGACTTCACACACCTCCATTCTGAGTTCACACACCTCCATTCTGTGACTTCACACACCTCCATTCTGACTTCACACAGCTCCATTCTATGACTTCACACACCTCCATTCTGTGCCTTCACACACCTCCATTCTATGACTTCAAACAACTCCATCTGACTTCACACACCTCCATTCCATGACTTCACACACCTCCATTCGATGTATTCACACACCTCCATTCTTTGACTTCATGCACCTCCATTCTATGAGTTCACACACCTCCATTCTGTGACTTCACACACCTTTATTGTTTGACTTCACACACCCCCATTCTTTGACTTCACACACCTCCAATCCATGACTTCACACACCTCCATTCTATGAGTTCACACACCTCCATTCTATGAGTTCACACACCTCCATTTTGACTTCACACACCTCCATTCTTTGACTTCATACACCTTCATTCTCACTTCAGAAACATCCATTCTATGACTTCACGCACCTGCATTCTATGACTTCACAAACCTCCGTTCTGTGACCACACACCTCCATTCTTAGTTCCCACACCTCCATTCTGTGTCTTCACCCACCTCCATCCTGACTTCACACACCTCCATTCTGACTTCACAAACCTCAATTCTTTGACTTCACACACCTCCATTCTATGATTTCACACACTTCCATTCTATGAATTTACACACCTCCATTCTATGACATCACACACCTCATTTCTGAGTTGACACACCTCCATTCTGTGATTTCACACGCCTCCAATTTGACTTCACACACCTCCATTCTATGACTTCACACACCCCCACTGTGACTTCACACACTCCATTCTATGAGTTCACACACCTCCATTCTGACTTTACACACCTCCATTCTGACTTCAAACACCTCCGTTCTATGACTTAACACAACTCCATTCTGTGACTTCACACACCTCCATTCTATGACTTCACAAACCTCCATTCTATGACTGCACACACCTTCACTCTACTTCAGAAACATCCATTCTATGACTTCACACACCTCCATTCTATGAATTCACAAACCTCCATTCTATGACTTCACACACCTCCATTCTGAGTTCACACACCTCAATTCCGTGACTTCACACACCTCAATTCTCACTTCACACACCTCCATTCTATCACTTCACATAATTCCATTCTATGACTTCACACACCTCCATTCTTTGACTTCACACACCTCCATTGTCAGTTCACACACCTCCATTCTGTGACTTCACACACCTCCATTCTGTGACTTCACACACCTCCATTCTGTGACTTCACACACCTGCACTCTATGACCTCACACACCTCCATTTTATGACTTCACACACCTCCATTCTGTGACTTCACACACCTCCATTCTATGACTTCACACACCTCCATTCTGTGACTTCACACACCCGCATTCTATGACCTCACACACCTCCATTCTATGACTTCACACACCTCCATTCTGTGACTTCACAAACCTCCATTCTATGACTTCACACACCTCCATTCTGTGACTTCACACACCTCCATTCTATGACTTCACAAACCTCCATTCTATGACTTCACACACCTTCATTCTACTTCAGAAACATCCATTCTATGACTTCACACACCTCCATTCTATGAATTCACAAACCTCCATTCTATGACTTCACACACCTCCATTCTGAGTTCACACACCTCAATTCCGTGACTTCACACACCTCAATTCTCACTTCACACACCTCCATTCTATCACTTCACACAATTCCATTCTATGACTTCACACACCTCCATTCTTTGACTTCACACACCTCCATTGTCAGTTCACACACCTCCATTCTGTGACTTCACACACCTCCATTCTGTGACTTTACACACCTCCATTCTGTAACTTCACGCACCTCCATTCTATGATTTCTCACACCTCCATTCTATTAATTCATACAGCTCCATTCTGTGACTTCACACAACTCCATTCTATGACTTCCCACACCTCCATTCTGTGACTTCACACACCTCCATTCTAAGTTCACAAACCTCCATTCTGTGACTTAACGCACCTTCATTCTGTGACTTCACACACCTCCATTCTATGAGTTCACACACCTCCATTCTATGACTTCACACACCTCCAGTCTTTGACTTCACACCCCACCATTCTGTGACTTCACACACCTCCATTCTACAACTTCACACACCTCCATTGTGACTTCCCACACATGCAATCTGAGTTCACACACTTCCGTTCTGACTTCACACACTTCCATTAATGACTTCACACACCTCCATTCTGAGACTTCACACACCTCAATTCTGTGACTTCACACGCCTCCATTATGAATTCACACACCTCCATTCTATGACTTCACACACATACATTCTATGACTTCACACACCTTGATTCTGTGACTTCACACACCTCCATTCTGAGTCCACACACCTCCATTCTGTGACTTAACACACCTCCATTCTGTGACTTCACACACCTCCATTCTGAGTTCACACACCTCCATTCTGTGACTTCACACACCTCCATTCTGACTTCACACAGCTCCATTCTATGACTTCACACACCTCCATTCTGTGCCTTCACACAACTCCATTCTATGACTTAACACACCTTCATTCTTACTTAACAAACATCCAATCTATGACTTCACACACCTCCATTCTATGACTTCACACACCTCCATTCTATGACTTCACACACCTCCATTCTGTGACTTCACACACCTCAATTCTGTGACTTCACACACCTCCATTATGACTTCACACACATCCATTCTATGACTTCACACACCTCCATTCTATGACTTCACCCACCTCAGTTCTGTGACTTCACACACCTCCATTCTGAGTTCACACACCTCCATTCTGTGACTTCACACACCTCCAATCTGACTTCACACAGCTCCATTCTATGACTTCACACACCTCCATTCTGTGAATTCACACATCTCCATTCTGAGTTCAAACACCTCCGTTCTGTGACTTAACACACCTCCATTCTGTGACTTCACACACATCCAATCTGACTTCACACAGCTCCATTCTATGACTTCACACACCTCCATTCTGTGACTTCACACACCTCCATTATGACTTCACACACATCCATTCTATGACTTCACACACCTCCATTCTATGACTTCACACACCTTCATTCTGTGATTTCGCACACCTCCATTCTGACTTCACACAGCTCCATTCTCTGACTTCCCACACCTCCATTCTATGATTTCACACACCTCCATTCTATGACTTCACACACCTCCATTCTGTGACTTCACACACCTCCATTCTGACTTCAAACACCTCCGTTCTGTGACTTAACACAACTCCATTCTGTGACTTCACACACCTCCATTCTATGACTTCACAAACCTCCATTCTATGACTTCACACACCTTCATTCTACTTCAGAAACATCCATTCTATGACTTCACACACCTCCATTCTATGAATTCACAAACCTCCATTCTATGACTTCACACACCTCCATTCTGAGTTCACACACCTCAATTCCGTGACTTCACACACCTCAATTCTCACTTCACACACCTCCATTCTATCACTTCACACAATTCCATTCTATGACTTCACACACCTCCATTCTTTGACTTCACACAACTCCATTGTCAGTTCACACACCTCCATTCTGTGACTTCACACACCTCCATTCTGTGACTTTACACACCTCCATTCTGTAACTTCACGCACCTCCATTCTATGATTTCTCACACCTCCATTCTATTAATTCATACAGCTCCATTCTGTGACTTCACACACCTCCATTCTAAGTTCACAAACCTCCATTCTGTGACTTAACGCACCTTCATTCTGTGACTTCACACACCTCCATTCTATGAGTTCACACACCTCCATTCTATGACTTCACACACCTCCAGTCTTTGACTTCACACCCCACCATTCTGTGACTTCACACACCTCCATTCTACAACTTCACACACCTCCATTGTGACTTCCCACACCTGCAATCTGAGTTCACACACCTCCGTTCTGACTTCACACACTTCCATTCTATGACTTCACACACCTCCATTCTGAGACTTCACACACCTCAATTCTGTGACTTCACACGCCTCCATTATGAATTCACACACCTCCATTCTATGACTTCACACACATACATTCTATGACTTCACACACCTTGATTCTGTGACTTCACACACCTCCATTCTGAGTCCACACACCTCCATTCTGTGACTCCACACACCTCCATTCTGAGTTCACACACCTCCATTCTGTGACTTCACACACCTCCATTCTGACTTCACACAGCTCCATTCTATGACTTCACACACCTCCATTCTGTGCCTTCACACAACTCCATTCTATGACTTAACACACCTTCATTCTTACTTAACAAACATCCAATCTATGACTTCACACACCTCCATTCTATGACTTCACACACCTCCATTCTATGACTTCACACACCTCCATTCTGTGACTTCACACACCTCAATTCTGTGACTTCACACACCTCCATTATGACTTCACACACATCCATTCTATGACTTCACACACCTCCATTCTATGACTTCACCCACCTCAGTTCTGTGACTTCACACACCTCCATTCTGAGTTCACACACCTCCATTCTGTGACTTCACACACCTCCAATCTGACTTCACACAGCTCCATTCTATGACTTCACACACCTCCATTCTGTGAATTCACACATCTCCATTCTGAGTTCAAACACCTCCGTTCTGTGACTTCACACACCTCCATTCTGTGACTTCACACACATCCAATCTGACTTCACACAGCTCCATTCTATGACTTCACACACCTCCATTCTGTGACTTCACACACCTCCATTATGACTTCACACACGTCCATTCTATGACTTCACACACCTCCATTCTATGACTTCACACACCTTCATTCTGTGATTTCGCACACCTCCATTCTGACTTCACACAGCTCCATTCTCTGACTTCCCATACCTCCATTCTATGATTTCACACACCTCCATTCTATGACTTCACACACCTCCATTCTGTGACTTCACAAACCTCCATTCTGACTTCAAACACCTCCGTTCTGTGACTTAACACAACTCCATTCTGTGACTTCACACACCTCCATTCTATGACTTCACAAACCTCCATTCTATGACTGCACACACCTTCACTCTACTTCAGAAACATCCATTCTATGACTTCACACACCTCCATTCTATGAATTCACAAACCTCCATTCTATGACTTCACACACCTCCATTCTGAGTTCACACACCTCAATTCCGTGACTTCACACACCTCAATTCTCACTTCACACACCTCCATTCTATCACTTCACACAATTCCATTCTATGACTTCACACACCTCCATTCTTTGACTTCACACACCTCCATTGTCAGTTCACACACCTCCATTCTGTGACTTCACACACCTCCATTCTGTGACTTCACACACCTCCATTCTGTGACTTCACACACCTGCACTCTATGACCTCACACACCTCCATTTTATGACTTCACACACCTCCATTCTGTGACTTCACACACCTCCATTCTATGACTTCACACACCTCCATTCTGTGACTTCACACACCTGCATTCTATGACCTCACACACCTCCATTCTATGACTTCACACACCTCCATTCTGTGACTTCACAAACCTCCATTCTATGACTTCACACACCTCCATTCTGTGACTTCACACACCTCCATTCTATGACTTCACAAACCTCCATTCTATGACTTCACACACCTTCATTCTACTTCAGAAACATCCATTCTATGACTTCACACACCTCCATTCTATGAATTCACAAACCTCCATTCTATGACTTCACACACCTCCATTCTGAGTTCACACACCTCAATTCCGTGACTTCACACACCTCAATTCTCACTTCACACACCTCCATTCTATCACTTCACACAATTCCATTCTATGACTTCACACACCTCCATTCTTTGACTTCACACACCTCCATTGTCAGTTCACACACCTCCATTCTGTGACTTCACACACCTCCATTCTGTGACTTTACACACCTCCATTCTGTAACTTCACGCACCTCCATTCTATGATTTCTCACACCTCCATTCTATTAATTCATACAGCTCCATTCTGTGACTTCACACAACTCCATTCTATGACTTCCCACACCTCCATTCTGTGACTTCACACACCTCCATTCTAAGTTCACAAACCTCCATTCTGTGACTTAACGCACCTTCATTCTGTGACTTCACACACCTCCATTCTATGAGTTCACACACCTCCATTCTATGACTTCACACACCTCCAGTCTTTGACTTCACACCCCACCATTCTGTGACTTCACACACCTCCATTCTACAACTTCACACACCTCCATTGTGACTTCCCACACCTGCAATCTGAGTTCACACACCTCCGTTCTGACTTCACACACTTCCATTCTATGACCTCACACACCTCCATTCTGAGACTTCACACACCTCAATTCTGTGACTTCACACGCCTCCATTATGAATTCACACACCTCCATTCTATGACTTCACACACATACATTCTATGACTTCACACACCTTGATTCTGTGACTTCACACACCTCCATTCTGAGTCCACACACCTCCATTCTGTGACTCCACACACCTCCATTCTGAGTTCACACACCTCCATTCTGTGACTTCACACACCTCCATTCTGACTTCACACAGCTCCATTCTATGACTTCACACACCTCCATTCTGTGCCTTCACACAACTCCATTCTATGACTTAACACACCTTCATTCTTACTTAACAAACATCCAATCTATGACTTCACACACCTCCATTCTATGACTTCACACACCTCCATTCTATGACTTCACACACCTCCATTCTGTGACTTCACACACCTCAATTCTGTGACTTCACACACCTCCATTATGACTTCACACACATCCATTCTATGACTTCACACACCTCCATTCTATGACTTCACCCACCTCAGTTCTGTGACTTCACACACCTCCATTCTGAGTTCACACACCTCCATTCTGTGACTTCACACACCTCCAATCTGACTTCACACAGCTCCATTCTATGACTTCACACACCTCCATTCTGTGAATTCACACATCTCCATTCTGAGTTCAAACACCTCCGTTCTGTGACTTCACACACCTCCATTCTGTGACTTCACACACATCCAATCTGACTTCACACAGCTCCATTCTATGACTTCACACACCTCCATTCTGTGACTTCACACACCTCCATTATGACTTCACACACGTCCATTCTATGACTTCACACACCTCCATTCTATGACTTCACACACCTTCATTCTGTGATTTCGCACACCTCCATTCTGACTTCACACAGCTCCATTCTCTGACTTCCCATACCGCCATTCTATGATTTCACACACCTCCATTCTATGACTTCACACACCTCCATTCTGTGACTTCACAAACCTCCATTCTGACTTCAAACACCTCCGTTCTATGACTTAACACAACTCCATTCTGTGACTTCACACACCTCCATTCTATGACTTCACAAACCTCCATTCTATGACTGCACACACCTTCACTCTACTTCAGAAACATCCATTCTATGACTTCACACACCTCCATTCTATGAATTCACAAACCTCCATTCTATGACTTCACACACCTCCATTCTGAGTTCACACACCTCAATTCCGTGTCTTCACACACCTCAATTCTCACTTCACACACCTCCATTCTATCACTTCACACAATTCCATTCTATGACTTCACACACCTCCATTCTTTGACTTCACACACCTCCATTGTCAGTTCACACACCTCCATTCTGTGACTTCACACACCTCCATTCTGTGACTTCACACACCTCCATTCTGTGACTTCACACACCTGCACTCTATGACCTCACACACCTCCATTTTATGACTTCACACACCTCCATTCTGTGACTTCACACACCTCCATTCTATGACTTCACACACCTCCATTCTGTGACTTCACACACCTGCATTCTATGACCTCACACACCTCCATTCTATGACTTCACACACCTCCATTCTGTGACTTCACAAACCTCCATTCTATGACTTCACACACCTCCATTCTGTGACTTCACACACCTCCATTCTATGACTTCACAAACCTCCATTCTATGACTTCACACACCTTCATTCTACTTCAGAAACATCCATTCTATGACTTCACACACCTCCATTCTATGAATTCACAAACCTCCATTCTATGACTTCACACACCTCCATTCTGAGTTCACACACCTCAATTCCGTGACTTCACACACCTCAATTCTCACTTCACACACCTCCATTCGATCACTTCACACAATTCCATTCTATGACTTCACACACCTCCATTCTTTGACTTCACACACCTCCATTGTCAGTTCACACACCTCCATTCTGTGACTTCACACACCTCCATTCTGTGACTTTACACACCTCCATTCTGTAACTTCACGCACCTCCATTCTATGATTTCTCACACCTCCATTCTATTAATTCATACAGCTCCATTCTGTGACTTCACACAACTCCATTCTATGACTTCCCACACCTCCATTCTGTGACTTCACACACCTCCATTCTAAGTTCACAAACCTCCATTCTGTGACTTAACGCACCTTCATTCTGTGACTTCACACACCTCCATTCTATGAGTTCACACACCTCCATTCTATGACTTCACACACCTCCAGTCTTTGACTTCACACCCCACCATTCTGTGACTTCACACACCTCCATTCTACAACTTCACACACCTCCATTGTGACTTCCCACACCTGCAATCTGAGTTCACACACCTCCGTTCTGACTTCACACACTTCCATTCTATGACCTCACACACCTCCATTCTGAGACTTCACACACCTCAATTCTGTGACTTCACACGCCTCCATTATGAATTCACACACCTCCATTCTATGACTTCACACACATACATTCTATGACTTCACACACCTTGATTCTGTGACTTCACACACCTCCATTCTGAGTCCACACACCTCCATTCTGTGACTTAACACACCTCCATTCTGTGACTTCACACACCTCCATTCTGAGTTCACACACCTCCATTCTGTGACTTCACTCACCTCCATTCTGACTTCACACAGCTCCATTCTATGACTTCACACACCTCCATTCTGTGCCTTCACACAACTCCATTCTATGACTTAACACACCTTCATTCTTACTTAACAAACATCCAATCTATGACTTCACACACCTCCATTCTATGACTTCACACACCTCCATTCTATGACTTCACACACCTCCATTCTGTGACTTCACACACCTCAATTCTGTGACTTCACACACCTCCATTATGACTTCACACACATCCATTCTATGCCTTCACACACCTCCATTCTATGACTTCACCCACCTCAGTTCTGTGACTTCACACACCTCCATTCTGAGTTCACACACCTCCATTCTGTGACTTCACACACCTCCAATCTGACTTCACACAGCTCCATTCTATGACTTCACACACCTCCATTCTGTGAATTCAGACATCTCCATTCTGAGTTCAAACACCTCCGTTCTGTGACTTCACACACCTCCATTCTGTGACTTCACACACATCCAATCTGACTTCACACAGCTCCATTCTATGACTTCACACACCTCCATTCTGTGACTTCACACACCTCCATTATGACTTCACACACGTCCATTCTATGACTTCACACACCTCCATTCTATGACTTCACACACCTTCATTCTGTGATTTCGCACACCTCCATTCTGACTTCACACAGCTCCATTCTCTGACTTCCCACACCTCCATTCTATGATTTCACACACCTCCATTCTATGACTTCAAACACCTCCATTCTGTGACTTCACAAACCTCCATTCTGACTTCAAACACCTCCGTTCTGTGACTTAACACAACTCCATTCTGTGACTTCACACACCTCCATTCTATGACTTCACAAACCTCCATTCTATGACTGCACACACCTTCACTCTACTTCAGAAACATCCATTCTATGACTTCACACACCTCCATTCTATGAATTCACAAACCTCCATTCTATGACTTCACACACCTCCATTCTGAGTTCACACACCTCAATTCCGTGACTTCACACACCTCAATTCTCACTTCACACACCTCCATTCTATCACTTCACACAATTCCATTCTATGACTTCACACACCTCCATTCTTTGACTTCACACACCTCCATTGTCAGTTCACACACCTCCATTCTGTGACTTCACACACCTCCATTCTGTGACTTTACACACCTCCATTCTGTAACTTCATGCACCTCCATTCTATGATTTCTCACACCTCCATTCTATTAATTCATACAGCTCCATTCTGTGACTTCACACAACTCCATTCTATGACTTCCCACACCTCCATTCTGTGACTTCACACACCTCCATTCTAAGTTCACAAACCTCCATTCTGTGACTTAACGCACCTTCATTCTGTGACTTCACACACCTCCATTCTATGAGTTCACACACCTCCATTCTATGACTTCACACACCTCCAGTCTTTGACTTCACACCCCACCATTCTGTGACTTCACACACCTCCATTCTACAACTTCACACACCTCCATTGTGACTTCCCACACCTGCAATCTGAGTTCACACACCTCCGTTCTGACTTCACACACTTCCATTCTATGACTTCACACACCTCCATTCTGAGACTTCACACACCTCAATTCTGTGACTTCACACGCCTCCATTATGAATTCACACACCTCCATTCTATGACTTCACACACCTCCATTCTATGACTTCACACACCTAGATTCTGTGACTTCACACACCTCCATTCTGGTTTCACACACCTCCATTCTGTGACTTCACACACCTCCAATCTGACTTCACACAGCTCCATTCTATGACTTCACACACCTCCATTCTGTGAATTCACACACCTCCATTCTCTGACTTCACACACATCCAATCTGACTTCACACAGCTCCATTCTATGACTTCACACACCTCCATTCTGTGACTTCACACACATCCAATCTGACTTTACACAGCTCCATTCTATGACTTCACACACCTCCATTCTATGACTTCACACACCTTCATTCTGTGACTTCGCACACCTCCATTCTGACTTCCCACACCTCCATTCTATGATTTCACACACATCCATTCTATGACTTCACACACCTCCATTCTATGACTTCACACACATACATTCTATGACTTCACACACCTTGATTCTGTGACTTCTCACACCTCCATTCTGAGTCCACACACCTCCATTCTGTGACTCCACACACCTCCATTCTGAGTTCACACACCTCCATTCTGTGACTTCACACACCTCCATTCTGACTTCACACAGCTCCATTCTATGACTTCACACACCTCCATTCTGTGCCTTCACACAACTCCATTCTATGACTTAACACACCTTCATTCTTACTTAACAAACATCCAATCTATGACTTCACACACCTCCATTCTATGACTTCACACACCTCCATTCTATGACTTCACACACCTCCATTCTGTGACTTCACACACCTCAATTCTGTGACTTCACACACCTCCATTATGACTTCACACACATCCATTCTATGACTTCACACACCTCCATTCTATGACTTCACCCACCTCAGTTCTGTGACTTCACACACCTCCATTCTGGTTTCACACACCTCCATTCTGTGACTTCACACACCTCCAATCTGACTTCACACAGCTCCATTCTATGACTTCACACACCTCCATTCTGTGAATTCACACATCTCCATTCTGAGTTCAAACACCTCCGTTCTGTGACTTAACACACCTCCATTCTGTGACTTCACACACATCCAATCTGACTTCACACAGCTCCATTCTATGACTTCACACACCTCCATTCTGTGACTTCACACACCTCCATTATGACTTCACACACATCCATTCTATGACTTCACACACCTCCATTCTATGACTTCACACACCTTCATTCTGTGATTTCGCACACCTCCATTCTGACTTCACACAGCTCCATTCTCTGACTTCCCACACCTCCATTCTATGATTTCACACACCTCCATTCTATGACTTCACACACCTCCATTCTGTGACTTCACAAACCTCCATTCTGACTTCAAACACCTCCGTTCTGTGACTTAACACAGCTCCATTCTGTGACTTCACACACCTCCATTCTGAGTTCACACACCTCCATTCTGTGACTTCACACACCTCCATTCTGACTTCACACAGCTCCATTCTATGACTTCACACACCTCCATTCTGTGCCTTCACACACCTCCATTCTATGACTTCAAACAACTCCATCTGACTTCACACACCTCCATTCCATGACTTCACACACCTCCATTCGATGTATTCACACACCTCCATTCTTTGACTTCATGCACCTCCATTCTATGAGTTCACACACCTCCATTCTGTGACTTCACACACCTTTATTGTTTGACTTCACACACCCCCATTCTTTGACTTCACACACCTCCAATCCATGACTTCACACACCTCCATTCTATGAGTTCACACACCTCCATTCTATGAGTTCACACACCTCCATTTTGACTTCACACACCTCCATTCTTTGACTTCATACACCTTCATTCTCACTTCAGAAACATCCATTCTATGACTTCACGCACCTGCATTCTATGACTTCACAAACCTCCGTTCTGTGACCACACACCTCCATTCTTAGTTCCCACACCTCCATTCTGTGTCTTCACCCACCTCCATCCTGACTTCACACACCTCCATTCTGACTTCACAAACCTCAATTCTTTGACTTCACACACCTCCATTCTATGATTTCACACACTTCCATTCTATGAATTTACACACCTCCATTCTATGACATCACACACCTCATTTCTGAGTTGACACACCTCCATTCTGTGATTTCACACGCCTCCAATTTGACTTCACACACCTCCATTCTATGACTTCACACACCCCCACTGTGACTTCACACACTCCATTCTATGAGTTCACACACCTCCATTCTGACTTTACACACCTCCATTCTATGGCTTTACACAGGTGCATTCTGACTTCAGACACCTTCATTCTGTGACTTCACACACCTCCATTTTGACTTCACACACTTCCATTCTTTGACTTAACACACCTGCATTCTGTGACTTCACACACCACCATTGTTTGACTTCACACACCTATATTCTTGGACTTCACACACCTCCATTCCATGACTTCACACATCTCCATTTTATGTGTTCACACACCTCCATTTTGACTTCACACACCTCCATTCTATGACTTCACACACCTTCACTCTACTTCAGAAACATCCATTCTATGACTTCACACACCTCCATTCTATGACTTCACAAACCTCCATTCTGTGACTTCACACATCTCCATTCTGAGTTCACACACCTCAATTCTCACTTCACACACCTCCATTCTATGACTTCACACAATTCCATTCTACGACTTCACACACCTCCATTCTTTGACTTCACACACCTCCGTTGTGAGTTCACACACCTCCATTCTGTGACTTCACACACCTCCATTCGGTGAGTTCACACACCTCCATTCTGTGACTTCACACACCTCCATTCTATGACTTCTCACACCTCCATTCTATTAATTCACACACCTCCATTCTGGGACTTCACACAACTCCATTCTATGACTTCCCACACCTCCATTCTGTGACTTCACACACCTCCATTCTAAGTTCACAAACCTCCATTCTGTGACTTAACGCACCTTCATTCTGTGACTTCACACACCTCCATTCTATGAGTTCACACACCTCCATTCTATGACTTCACACACCTCCAGTCTTTGACTTCATACCCCTCCATTCTGTGACTTCACACACCTACATTCTATAACTTCACACACCTCCATTGTGACTTCCCACACCTCCAATCTGAGTTCACACACCTCCGTTCTGACTTCACACACTTCCATTCTATGACTTCATACACCTCCATTCTGTGACTTCACACACCTCAATTCTGTGACTTCACACGCCTCCATTATGACTTCACACACCTCCATTCTATGACTTCACACACCTCCATTCTATGACTTCACACACCTCAGTTCTGTGACTTCACACACCTCCATTCTGGTTTCACACACCTCCATTCTGTGACTTCACACACCTCCAATCTGACTTCACACAGCTCCATTCTATGACTTCACACACCTCCATTCTGTGAATTCACACACCTCCATTCTGAGTTCAAACACCTCCGTTCTGTGACTTAACACACCTCCATTCTCTGACTTCACACACATCCAATCTGACTTCACACAGCTCCATTCTATGACTTCACACACCTCCATTCTGTGACTTCACACACATCCAATCTGACTTTACACAGCTCCATTCTATGACTTCACACACCTCCATTCTATGACTTCACACACCTTCATTCTGTGACTTCGCACACCTCCATTCTGACTTCCCACACCTCCATTCTATGATTTCACACACCTCCATTCTATGACTTCACACACCTCCATTCTGTGACTTCACACACCTCCATTCTGACTTCAAACACCTCCGTTCTGTGACTTAACACACCTCCATTCTATGACTTCACACACCTCCATTCTGAGTTCACACACCTCCATTCTGTGACTTCACACACCTCCATTCTGACTTCACACACCTCCATTCTATGACTTCACACACCTCCATTCTGTGCCTTCACACACCTCCATTCTATGACTTAACACACCTTCATTCTTACTTAACAAACATCCAATCTATGACTTCACACACCTCCATTCTGTGACTTCACACACTTCCATTCTATGACCTCACACACCTCCATTCTATGACTTCGCACACCTGCATTGTGACTTCACACACCTCCATTCTATGAGTTCACACACCTCCATTCTGACTTCACACACCTCCATTCTATGACTTGACACACCTCCATTCTGACTTCACACACCTCCATTCTATGACTTCACACAACTCCATCTGACTTCACACACCTCCATTCCATGACTTCACACACCTCCATTCGATGAATTCACACACCTCCATTCTTTGACTTCGTGCACCTCCATTCTATGAGTTCACACACCTCCATTCTGTGACTTCACACACCTTTATTGTTTGATTTCACACACCCCCATTCTTTGACTTCACACACCTCCAATCCATGACTTCACACACCTCCATTCTTTGAGTTCACACACCTCCATTCTATGAGTTCACACACCTCCATTTTGACTTCACACACCTCCATTCTTTGGCTTCATACACCTTCATTCTCACTTCAGAAACATCCATTCTATGACTTCACGCACCTGCATTCTATGACTTCACAAACATCCGTTCTGTGACCACACACCTCCATTCTGAGTTCCCACACCTCCATTCTGTGACTTCACACACCTCCATCCTGACTTCACACACCTCCATTCTGACTTCACAAACCTCAATTCTTTGACTTCACACACCTTCATTCTATGATTTCACACACTTCCATTCTATGAATTCACACACCTCCATTCTATGACTTCACACACCTCATTTCTGAGTTGACACACCTCCATTCTGTGATTTCACACACCTCCAATTTGACTTCACACACCCCCATTCTATGACTTCACACACCCCCATTGTGACTTCACACACTCCATTCTATGAGTTCACACACCTCCATTCTGACTTTACACACCTCCATTCTATG
The DNA here is from genome assembly GCA_024803745.1 of Megascapheus bottae. Lineage (NCBI taxonomy): Eukaryota > Metazoa > Chordata > Mammalia > Rodentia > Geomyidae > Megascapheus > Megascapheus bottae. The sequence goes on along the minus strand of JANJXV010001039.1, from coordinate 32,289 downwards.
GCTTCACACAGGTGTATTCTGACTTCAGAAACCTTCATTCTGTGACTTCACACACCTCCATTCTGTGACTCCACACACCTACATTTTGACTTCGCACACTTCCATTCTTTGACTTAACACACCTGCAATCTGTGACTTCACACACCACCATTGTTTGACTTCACACACCTATATTCTTGGACTTCACACACCTCCATTCCATGACTTCACACATCTCCATTTTATGAGTTCACACACCTCCATTTTGACTTCACACACCTCCATTCTATGACTTCACAAACCTCCATTCTGTGACTTCACACACCTCCATTCTGAGTTCACACACCTCAATTCCGTGACTTCACACACCCCAATTCTCACTTCACACACCTCCATTCTATGACTTCACACAATTCCATTCTACAACTTCACACACCTCCATTCTTTGACTTCACACACCTCCATTGTGAGTTCACACACCTCCATTGTGTGACTTCACACACCTCCATTCCGTGACTTCACACACCTCCATTCTGTGACTTCACACACCTCCATTCTATGATTTCTCACACCTCCATTCCTTTAATTCACACACCTCCATTCTGTGACTTCACACAACTCCATTCTATGACTTCCCACACCTCCATTCTGTGACTTCACACACCTCCATTCTGAGTTCACAAACCTCCATTCTGTGACTTAACGCACCTTCATTCTGTGACTTCACACACCTCCATTCTATGAGTTCACACACCTCCATTCTATGACTTCACAAACCTCCGATCTGTGACCACAAACCTCCATTCTGAGTTCCCACACCTCCATTCTGTGACTTCACCCACCTCCATCCTGACTTCACACACCTCCATTCTGACTTCACAAACCTCAATTCTTTGACTTCACACACCTCCATTCTATGATTTCACACACTTCCATTCTATGAATTCACACACCTCCATTCTATGACTTCACACACCTCATTTCTGAGTTGACACACCTCCATTCTGTGATTTCACACACCTCCAATTTGACTTCACACACCCCCATTCTATGACTTCACACACCCCCATTGTGACTTCACACAATCCATTCTATGAGTTCACACACCTCCATTCTGACTTTACACACCTCCATTCTATGGCTTCACACAGGTGCATTCTGACTTCAGAAACCTTCATTCTGTGACTTCACACACCTCCATTCTGTGACTCCACACACCTACATTTTGACTTCACACGCTTCCATTCTTTGACTTAACACACCTGCAATCTGTGACTTCACACACCACCATTGTTTGACTTCACACACCAATATTCTTGGACTTCACACACCTCCATTCCATTACTTCACACATCTCCATTTTATGAGTTCACACACCTCCATTTTGACTTCACACACCTCCATTCTATGACTTCACACACCTTCGTTCTACTTCAGAAACATCCATTCTATGACTTCACACACCTCCATTCTATGACTTCACAAACCTCCATTCTGTGACTTCACACACCTCCATTCTGAGTTCACACACCTCAATTCCGTGACTTCACACACCCCAATTCTCACTTCACACACCTCCATTCTATGACTTCACACAATTCCATTCTACGACTTCACACACCTCCATTCTTTGACTTCACACACCTCCATTGTGAGTTCACACACCTCCATTGTGTGACTTCACACACCTCCATTCCGTGACTTCACACACCTCCATTCTGTGACTTCACACACCTCCATTCTATGATTTCTCACACCTCCATTCCTTTAATTCACACACCTCCATTCTGTGACTTCACACAACTCCATTCTATGACTTCCCACACCTCCATTCTGTGACTTCACACACCTCCATTCTGAGTTCACAAACCTCCATTCTGTGACTTAACGCACCTTCATTCTGTGACTTCACACACCTCCATTCTATGAGTTCACACACCTCCATTCTATGACTTCACAAACCTCCGATCTGTGACCACACACCTCCATTCTGAGTTCCCACACCTCCATTCTGTGACTTCACCCACCTCCATCCTGACTTCACACACCTCCATTCTGACTTCACAAACCTCAATTCTTTGACTTCACACACCTCCATTCTATGATTTCACACACTTCCATTCTATGAATTCACACACCTCCATTCTATGACTTCACACACCTCATTTCTGAGTTGACACACCTCCATTCTGTGATTTCACACACCTCCAATTTGACTTCACACACCCCCATTCTATGACTTCACACACCTCCATTCTTTGACTTCACACACCTCCATTGTCAGTTCACACACCTCCATTCTGTGACTTCACACACCTCCATTCTGTGACTTTACACACCTCCATTCTGTAACTTCATGCACCTCCATTCTATGATTTCTCACACCTCCATTCTATTAATTCATACAGCTCCATTCTGTGACTTCACACAACTCCATTCTATGACTTCCCACACCTCCATTCTGTGACTTCACACACCTCCATTCTAAGTTCACAAACCTCCATTCTGTGACTTAACGCACCTTCATTCTGTGACTTCACACACCTCCATTCTATGAGTTCACACACCTCCATTCTATGACTTCACACACCTCCAGTCTTTAACTTCACACCCCACCATTCTGTGACTTCACACACCTCCATTCTACAACTTCACACACCTCCATTGTGACTTCCCACACCTCCAATCTGAGTTCACACACCTCCGTTCTGACTTCACACACTTCCATTCTATGACTTCATACACCTCCATTCTGTGACTTCACACACCTCAATTCTGTGACTTCACACGCCTCCATTATGACTTCACACACCTCCATTCTATGACTTCACACACCTCCATTCTATGACTTCACACACCTCAGTTCTGTGACTTCACACACCTCCATTCTGGTTTCACACACCTCCATTCTGTGACTTCACACACCTCCAATCTGACTTCACACAGCTCCATTCTATGACTTCACACACCTCCATTCTGTGAATTCACACACCTCCATTCTGAGTTCAAACACCTCCGTTCTGTGACTTAACACACCTCCATTCTCTGACTTCACACACATCCAATCAGACTTCACACAGCTCCATTCTATGACTTCACACACCTCCATTCTGTGACTTCACACACATCCAATCTGACTTTACACAGCTCCATTCTATGACTTCACACACCTCCATTCTATGACTTCACACACCTTCATTCTGTGACTTCGCACACCTCCATTCTGACTTCCCACACCTCCATTCTATGATTTCACACACCTCCATTCTATGACTTCACACACCTCCATTCTGTGACTTCACACACCTCCATTCTGACTTCAAACACCTCAGTTCTGTGACTTAACACACCTCCATTCTATGACTTCACACACCTCCATTCTGAGTTCACACACCTCCATTCTGTGACTTCACACACCTCCATTCTGACTTCACACACCTCCATTCTATAACTTCACACACCTCCATTCTATGACTTAACACACCTTCATTCTTACTTAACAAACATCCAATCTATGACTTCACACACCTCCATTCTGTGACTTCACACACTTCCATTCTATGACCTCACACACCTCCATTCTATGACTTCGCACACCTGCATTGTGACTTCACACACCTCCATTCTATGAGTTCACACACCTCCATTCTGACTTCACACACCTCCATTCTATGACTTGACACACCTCCATTCTGACTTCACACACCTCCATTCTATGACTTCACACAACTCCATCTGACTTCACACACCTCCATTCCATGACTTCACACACCTCCATTCGATGAATTCACACACCTCCATTCTTTGACTTCGTGCACCTCCATTCTATGAGTTCACACACCTCCATTCTGTGACTTCACACACCTTTATTGTTTGATTTCACACACCCCCATTCTTTGACTTCACACACCTCCAATCCATGACTTCACACACCTCCATTCTTTGAGTTCACACACCTCCATTCTATGAGTTCACACACCTCCGTTTTGACTTCACACACCTCCATTCTTTGGCTTCATACACCTTCATTCTCACTTCAGAAACATCCATTCTATGACTTCACGCACCTGCATTCTATGACTTCACAAACATCCGTTCTGTGACCACACACCTCCATTCTGAGTTCCCACACCTCCATTCTGTGACTTCACACACCTCCATCCTGACTTCACACACCTCCATTCTGACTTCACAAACCTCAATTCTTTGACTTCACACACCTCCATTCTATGATTTCACACACTTCCATTCTATGAATTCACACACCTCCATTCTATGACTTCACACACCTCATTTCTGAGTTGACACACCTCCATTCTGTGATTTCACACACCTCCAATTTGACTTCACACACCCCCATTCTATGACTTCACACACCCCCATTGTGACTTCACACACTCCATTCTATGAGTTCACACACCTCCATTCTGACTTTACACACCTCCATTCTATGGCTTCACACAGGTGTATTCTGACTTCAGAAACCTTCATTCTGTGACTTCACACACCTCCATTCTGTGACTCCACACACCTACATTTTGACTTCGCACACTTCCATTCTTTGACTTAACACACCTGCAATCTGTGACTTCACACACCACCATTGTTTGACTTCACACACCTATATTCTTGGACTTCACACACCTCCATTCCATGACTTCACACATCTCCATTTTATGAGTTCACACACCTCCATTTTGACTTCACACACCTCCATTCTATGACTTCACAAACCTCCATTCTGTGACTTCACACACCTCCATTCTGAGTTCACACACCTCAATTCCCTGACTTCACACACCCCAATTCTCACTTCACACACCTCCATTCTATGACTTCACACAATTCCATTCTACAACTTCACACACCTCCATTCTTTGACTTCACACACCTCCATTGTGAGTTCACACACCTCCATTGTGTGACTTCACACACCTCCATTCCGTGACTTCACACACCTCCATTCTGTGACTTCACACACCTCCATTCTATGATTTCTCACACCTCCATTCCTTTAATTCACACACCTCCATTCTGTGACTTCACACAACTCCATTCTATGACTTCCCACACCTCCATTCTGTGACTTCACACACCTCCATTCTGAGTTCACAAACCTCCATTCTGTGACTTAACGCACCTTCATTCTGTGACTTCACACACCTCCATTCTATGAGTTCACACACCTCCATTCTATGACTTCACAAACCTCCGATCTGTGACCACAAACCTCCATTCTGAGTTCCCACACCTCCATTCTGTGACTTCACCCACCTCCATCCTGACTTCACACACCTCCATTCTGACTTCACAAACCTCAATTCTTTGACTTCACACACCTCCATTCTATGATTTCACACACTTCCATTCTATGAATTCACACACCTCCATTCTATGACTTCACACACCTCATTTCTGAGTTGACACACCTCCATTCTGTGATTTCACACACCTCCAATTTGACTTCACACACCCCCATTCTATGACTTCACACACCCCCATTGTGACTTCACACAATCCATTCTATGAGTTCACACACCTCCATTCTGACTTTACACACCTCCATTCTATGGCTTCACACAGGTGCATTCTGACTTCAGAAACCTTCATTCTGTGACTTCACACACCTCCATTCTGTGACTCCACACACCTACATTTTGACTTCACACGCTTCCATTCTTTGACTTAACACACCTGCAATCTGTGACTTCACACACCACCATTGTTTGACTTCACACACCAATATTCTTGGACTTCACACACCTCCATTCCATTACTTCACACATCTCCATTTTATGAGTTCACACACCTCCATTTTGACTTCACACACCTCCATTCTATGACTTCACACACCTTCGTTCTACTTCAGAAACATCCATTCTATGACTTCACACACCTCCATTCTATGACTTCACAAACCTCCATTCTGTGACTTCACACACCTCCATTCTGAGTTCACACACCTCAATTCCGTGACTTCACACACCCCAATTCTCACTTCACACACCTCCATTCTATGACTTCACACAATTCCATTCTACGACTTCACACACCTCCATTCTTTGACTTCACACACCTCCATTGTGAGTTCACACACCTCCATTGTGTGACTTCACACACCTCCATTCCGTGACTTCACACACCTCCATTCTGTGACTTCACACACCTCCATTCTATGATTTCTCACACCTCCATTCCTTTAATTCACACACCTCCATTCTGTGACTTCACACAACTCCATTCTATGACTTCCCACACCTCCATTCTGTGACTTCACACACCTCCATTCTGAGTTCACAAACCTCCATTCTGTGACTTAACGCAGCTTCATTCTGTGACTTCACACACCTCCATTCTATGAGTTCACACACCTCCATTCTATGACTTCACAAACCTCCGATCTGTGACCACACACCTCCATTCTGAGTTCCCACACCTCCATTCTGTGACTTCACCCACCTCCATCCTGACTTCACACACCTCCATTCTGACTTCACAAACCTCAATTCTTTGACTTCACACACCTCCATTCTATGATTTCACACACTTCCATTCTATGAATTCACACACCTCCATTCTATGACTTCACACACCTCATTTCTGAGTTGACACACCTCCATTCTGTGATTTCACACACCTCCAATTTGACTTCACACACCCCCATTCTATGACTTCACACACCTCCATTCTTTGACTTCACACACCTCCATTGTCAGTTCACACACCTCCATTCTGTGACTTCACACACCTCCATTCTGTGACTTTACACACCTCCATTCTGTAACTTCATGCACCTCCATTCTATGATTTCTCACACCTCCATTCTATTAATTCATACAGCTCCATTCTGTGACTTCACACAACTCCATTCTATGACTTCCCACACCTCCATTCTGTGACTTCACACACCTCCATTCTAAGTTCACAAACCTCCATTCTGTGACTTAACGCCACCTTCATTCTGTGACTTCACACACCTCCATTCTATGAGTTCACACACCTCCATTCTATGACTTCACACACCTCCAGTCTTTGACTTCACACCCCACCATTCTGTGACTTCACACACCTCCATTCTACAACTTCACACACCTCCATTGTGACTTCCCACACCTGCAATCTGAGTTCACACACCTCCGTTCTGACTTCACACACTTCCATTCTATGACTTCACACACCTCCATTCTGAGACTTCACACACCTCAATTCTGTGACTTCACACGCCTCCATTATGAATTCACACACCTCCATTCTATGACTTCACACACCTCCATTCTATGACTTCACACACCTAGATTCTGTGACTTCACACACCTCCATTCTGGTTTCACACACCTCCATTCTGTGACTTCACACACCTCCAATCTGACTTCACACAGCTCCATTCTATGACTTCACACACCTCCATTCTGTGAATTCACACATCTCCATTCTGAGTTCAAACACCTCCGTTCTGTGACTTAACACACCTCCATTCTCTGACTTCACACACATCCAATCTGACTTCACACAGCTCCATTCTATGACTTCACACACCTCCATTCTGTGACTTCACACACATCCAATCTGACTTTACACAGCTCCATTCTATGACTTCACACACCTCCATTCTATGACTTCACACACCTTCATTCTGTGACTTCGCACACCTCCATTCTGACTTCCCACACCTCCATTCTATGATTTCACACACCTCCATTCTATGACTTCACACACCTCCATTCTATGACTTCACACACATACATTCTATGACTTCACACACCTTGATTCTGTGACTTCTCACACCTCCATTCTGAGTCCACACACCTCCATTCTGTGACTCCACACACCTCCATTCTGAGTTCACACACCTCCATTCTGTGACTTCACACACCTCCATTCTGACTTCACACAGCTCCATTCTATGACTTCACACACCTCCATTCTGTGCCTTCACACAACTCCATTCTATGACTTAACACACCTTCATTCTTACTTAACAAACATCCAATCTATGACTTCACACACCTCCATTCTATGACTTCACACACCTCCATTCTATGACTTCACACACCTCCATTCTGTGACTTCACACACCTCAATTCTGTGACTTCACACACCTCCATTATGACTTCACACACATCCATTCTATGACTTCACACACCTCCATTCTATGACTTCACCCACCTCAGTTCTGTGACTTCACACACCTCCATTCTGACTTCACACACCTCCATTCTGTGACTTCACACACCTCCAATCTGACTTCACACAGCTCCATTCTATGACTTCACACACCTCCATTCTGTGAATTCACACATCTCCATTCTGAGTTCAAACACCTCCGTTCTGTGACTTAACACACCTCCATTCTGTGACTTCACACACATCCAATCTGACTTCACACAGCTCCATTCTATGACTTCACACACCTCCATTCTGTGACTTCACACACCTCCATTATGACTTCACACACATCCATTCTATGACTTCACACACCTCCATTCTATGACTTCACACACCTTCATTCTGTGATTTCGCACACCTCCATTCTGACTTCACACAGCTCCATTCTCTGACTTCCCACACCTCCATTCTATGATTTCACACACCTCCATTCTATGACTTCACACACCTCCATTCTGTGACTTCACAAACCTCCATTCTGACTTCAAACACCTCCGTTCTGTGACTTAACACAACTCCATTCTGTGACTTCACACACCTCCATTCTGAGTTCACACACCTCCATTCTGTGACTTCACACACCTCCATTCTGACTTCACACAGCTCCATTCTATGACTTCACACACCTCCATTCTGTGCCTTCACACACCTCCATTCTATGACTTCAAACAACTCCATCTGACTTCACACACCTCCATTCCATGACTTCACACACCTCCATTCGATGTATTCACACACCTCCATTCTTTGACTTCATGCACCTCCATTCTATGAGTTCACACACCTCCATTCTGTGACTTCACACACCTTTATTGTTTGACTTCACACACCCCCATTCTTTGACTTCACACACCTCCAATCCATGACTTCACACACCTCCATTCTATGAGTTCACACACCTCCATTCTATGAGTTCACACACCTCCATTGTGACTTCCCACACCTGCAATCTGAGTTCACACACCTCCGTTCTGACTTCACACACTTCCATTCTATGACTTCACACACCTCCATTCTGAGACTTCACACACCTCAATTCTGTGACTTCACACGCCTCCATTATGAATTCACACACCTCCATTCTATGACTTCACACACCTCCATTCTATGACTTCACACACCTAGATTCTGTGACTTCACACACCTCCATTCTGGTTTCACACACCTCCATTCTGTGACTTCACACACCTCCAATCTGACTTCACACAGCTCCATTCTATGACTTCACACACCTCCATTCTGTGAATTCACACACCTCCATTCTGAGTTCAAACACCTCCGTTCTGTGACTTAACACACCTCCATTCTCTGACTTCACACACATCCAATCTGACTTCACACAGCTCCATTCTATGACTTCACACACCTCCATTCTGTGACTTCACACACATCCAATCTGACTTTACACAGCTCCATTCTATGACTTCACACACCTCCATTCTATGACTTCACACACCTTCATTCTGTGACTTCGCACACCTCCATTCTGACTTCCCACACCTCCATTCTATGATTTCACACACCTCCATTCTATGACTTCACACACCTCCATTCTATGACTTCACACACATACATTCTATGACTTCACACACCTTGATTCTGTGACTTCTCACACCTCCATTCTGAGTCCACACACCTCCATTCTGTGACTCCACACACCTCCATTCTGAGTTCACACACCTCCATTCTGTGACTTCACACACCTCCATTCTGACTTCACACAGCTCCATTCTATGACTTCACACACCTCCATTCTGTGCCTTCACACAACTCCATTCTATGACTTAACACACCTTCATTCTTACTTAACAAACATCCAATCTATGACTTCACACACCTCCATTCTATGACTTCACACACCTCCATTCTATGACTTCACACACCTCCATTCTGTGACTTCACACACCTCAATTCTGTGACTTCACACACCTCCATTATGACTTCACACACATCCATTCTATGACTTCACACACCTCCATTCTATGACTTCACCCACCTCAGTTCTGTGACTTCACACACCTCCATTCTGAGTTCACACACCTCCATTCTGTGACTTCACACACCTCCAATCTGACTTCACACAGCTCCATTCTATGACTTCACACACCTCCATTCTGTGAATTCACACATCTCCATTCTGAGTTCAAACACCTCCGTTCTGTGACTTAACACACCTCCATTCTGTGACTTCACACACATCCAATCTGACTTCACACAGCTCCATTCTATGACTTCACACACCTCCATTCTGTGACTTCACACACCTCCATTATGACTTCACACACATCCATTCTATGACTTCACACACCTCCATTCTATGACTTCACACACCTTCATTCTGTGATTTCGCACACCTCCATTCTGACTTCACACAGCTCCATTCTCTGACTTCCCACACCTCCATTCTATGATTTCACACACCTCCATTCTATGACTTCACACACCTCCATTCTGTGACTTCACAAACCTCCATTCTGACTTCAAACACCTCCGTTCTGTGACTTAACACAACTCCATTCTGTGACTTCACACACCTCCATTCTGAGTTCACACACCTCCATTCTGTGACTTCACACACCTCCATTCTGACTTCACACAGCTCCATTCTATGACTTCACACACCTCCATTCTGTGCCTTCACACACCTCCATTCTATGACTTCAAACAACTCCATCTGACTTCACACACCTCCATTCCATGACTTCACACACCTCCATTCGATGTATTCACACACCTCCATTCTTTGACTTCATGCACCTCCATTCTATGAGTTCACACACCTCCATTCTGTGACTTCACACACCTTTATTGTTTGACTTCACACACCCCCATTCTTTGACTTCACACACCTCCAATCCATGACTTCACACACCTCCATTCTATGAGTTCACACACCTCCATTCTATGAGTTCACACACCTCCATTGTGACTTCCCACACCTGCAATCTGAGTTCACACACCTCCGTTCTGACTTCACACACTTCCATTCTATGACTTCACACACCTCCATTCTGAGACTTCACACACCTCAATTCTGTGACTTCACACGCCTCCATTATGAATTCACACACCTCCATTCTATGACTTCACACACCTCCATTCTATGACTTCACACACCTAGATTCTGTGACTTCACACACCTCCATTCTGGTTTCACACACCTCCATTCTGTGACTTCACACACCTCCAATCTGACTTCACACAGCTCCATTCTATGACTTCACACACCTCCATTCTGTGAATTCACACACCTCCATTCTGAGTTCAAACACCTCCGTTCTGTGACTTAACACACCTCCATTCTCTGACTTCACACACATCCAATCTGACTTCACACAGCTCCATTCTATGACTTCACACACCTCCATTCTGTGACTTCACACACATCCAATCTGACTTTACACAGCTCCATTCTATGACTTCACACACCTCCATTCTATGACTTCACACACCTTCATTCTGTGACTTCGCACACCTCCATTCTGACTTCCCACACCTCCATTCTATGATTTCACACACCTCCATTCTATGACTTCACACACCTCCATTCTATGACTTCACACACATACATTCTATGACTTCACACACCTTGATTCTGTGACTTCTCACACCTCCATTCTGAGTCCACACACCTCCATTCTGTGACTCCACACACCTCCATTCTGAGTTCACACACCTCCATTCTGTGACTTCACACACCTCCATTCTGACTTCACACAGCTCCATTCTATGACTTCACACACCTCCATTCTGTGCCTTCACACAACTCCATTCTATGACTTAACACACCTTCATTCTTACTTAACAAACATCCAATCTATGACTTCACACACCTCCATTCTATGACTTCACACACCTCCATTCTATGACTTCACACACCTCCATTCTGTGACTTCACACACCTCAATTCTGTGACTTCACACACCTCCATTATGACTTCACACACATCCATTCTATGACTTCACACACCTCCATTCTATGACTTCACCCACCTCAGTTCTGTGACTTCACACACCTCCATTCTGAGTTCACACACCTCCATTCTGTGACTTCACACACCTCCAATCTGACTTCACACAGCTCCATTCTATGACTTCACACACCTCCATTCTGTGAATTCACACATCTCCATTCTGAGTTCAAACACCTCCGTTCTGTGACTTAACACACCTCCATTCTGTGACTTCACACACATCCAATCTGACTTCACACAGCTCCATTCTATGACTTCACACACCTCCATTCTGTGACTTCACACACCTCCATTATGACTTCACACACATCCATTCTATGACTTCACACACCTCCATTCTATGACTTCACACACCTTCATTCTGTGATTTCGCACACCTCCATTCTGACTTCACACAGCTCCATTCTCTGACTTCCCACACCTCCATTCTATGATTTCACACACCTCCATTCTATGACTTCACACACCTCCATTCTGTGACTTCACAAACCTCCATTCTGACTTCAAACACCTCCGTTCTGTGACTTAACACAACTCCATTCTGTGACTTCACACACCTCCATTCTGAGTTCACACACCTCCATTCTGTGACTTCACACACCTCCATTCTGACTTCACACAGCTCCATTCTATGACTTCACACACCTCCATTCTGTGCCTTCACACACCTCCATTCTATGACTTCAAACAACTCCATCTGACTTCACACACCTCCATTCCATGACTTCACACACCTCCATTCGATGTATTCACACACCTCCATTCTTTGACTTCATGCACCTCCATTCTATGAGTTCACACACCTCCATTCTGTGACTTCACACACCTTTATTGTTTGACTTCACACACCCCCATTCTTTGACTTCACACACCTCCAATCCATGACTTCACACACCTCCATTCTATGAGTTCACACACCTCCATTCTATGAGTTCACACACCTCCATTTTGACTTCACACACCTCCATTCTTTGACTTCATACACCTTCATTCTCACTTCAGAAACATCCATTCTATGACTTCACGCACCTGCATTCTATGACTTCACAAACCTCCGTTCTGTGACCACACACCTCCATTCTTAGTTCCCACACCTCCATTCTGTGTCTTCACCCACCTCCATCCTGACTTCACACACCTCCATTCTGACTTCACAAACCTCAATTCTTTGACTTCACACACCTCCATTCTATGATTTCACACACTTCCATTCTATGAATTTACACACCTCCATTCTATGACATCACACACCTCATTTCTGAGTTGACACACCTCCATTCTGTGATTTCACACGCCTCCAATTTGACTTCACACACCTCCATTCTATGACTTCACACACCCCCACTGTGACTTCACACACTCCATTCTATGAGTTCACACACCTCCATTCTGACTTTACACACCTCCATTCTATGGCTTTACACAGGTGCATTCTGACTTCAGACACCTTCATTCTGTGACTTCACACACCTCCATTCTGTGACTTCACACACCTCCATTTTGACTTCACACACTTCCATTCTTTGACTTAACACACCTGCATTCTGTGACTTCACACACCACCATTGTTTTACTTCACACACCTATATTCTTGGACTTCACACACCTCCATTCCATGACTTCACACATCTCCATTTTATGTGTTCACACACCTCCATTTTGACTTCACACACCTCCATTCTATGACTTCACACACCTTCACTCTACTTCAGAAACATCCATTCTATGACTTCACACACCTCCATTCTATGACTTCACAAACCTCCATTCTGTGACTTCACACATCTCCATTCTGAGTTCACACACCTCAATTCTCACTTCACACACCTCCATTCTATGACTTCACACAATTCCATTCTACGACTTCACACACCTCCATTCTTTGACTTCACACACCTCCGTTGTGAGTTCACACACCTCCATTCTGTGACTTCACACACCTCCATTCGGTGAGTTCACACACCTCCATTCTGTGACTTCACACACCTCCATTCTATGACTTCTCACACCTCCATTCTATTAATTCACACACCTCCATTCTGGGACTTCACACAACTCCATTCTATGACTTCCCACACCTCCATTCTGTGACTTCACACACCTCCATTCTAAGTTCACAAACCTCCATTCTGTGACTTAACGCACCTTCATTCTGTGACTTCACACACCTCCATTCTATGAGTTCACACACCTCCATTCTATGGCTTCACACACCTCCAGTCTTTGACTTCATACCCCTCCATTCTGTGACTTCACACACCTACATTCTATAACTTCACACACCTCCATTGTGACTTCCCACACCTCCAATCTGAGTTCACACACCTCCGTTCTGACTTCACACACTTCCATTCTATGACTTCATACACCTCCATTCTGTGACTTCACACACCTCAATTCTGTGACTTCACACGCCTCCATTATGACTTCACACACCTCCATTCTATGACTTCACACACCTCCATTCTATGACTTCACACACCTCAGTTCTGTGACTTCACACACCTCCATTCTGGTTTCACACACCTCCATTCTGTGACTTCACACACCTCCAATCTGACTTCACACAGCTCCATTCTATGACTTCACACACCTCCATTCTGTGAATTCACACACCTCCATTCTGAGTTCAAACACCTCCGTTCTGTGACTTAACACACCTCCATTCTCTGACTTCACACACATCCAATCTGACTTCACACAGCTCCATTCTATGACTTCACACACCTCCATTCTGTGACTTCACACACATCCAATCTGACTTTACACAGCTCCATTCTATGACTTCACACACCTCCATTCTATGACTTCACACACCTTCATTCTGTGACTTCGCACACCTCCATTCTGACTTCCCACACCTCCATTCTATGATTTCACACACCTCCATTCTATGACTTCACACACCTCCATTCTGTGACTTCACACACCTCCATTCTGACTTCAAACACCTCCGTTCTGTGACTTAACACACCTCCATTCTATGACTTCACACACCTCCATTCTGAGTTCACACACCTCCATTCTGTGACTTCACACACCTCCATTCTGACTTCACACACCTCCATTCTATGACTTCACACACCTCCATTCTGTGCCTTCACACACCTCCATTCTATGACTTAACACACCTTCATTCTTACTTAACAAACATCCAATCTATGACTTCACACACCTCCATTCTGTAACTTCACACACTTCCATTCTATGACCTCACACACCTCCATTCTATGACTTCGCACACCTGCATTGTGACTTCACACACCTCCATTCTATGAGTTCACACACCTCCATTCTGACTTCACACACCTCCATTCTATGACTTGACACACCTCCATTCTGACTTCACACACCTCCATTCTATGACTTCACACAACTCCATCTGACTTCACACACCTCCATTCCATGACTTCACACACCTCCATTCGATGAATTCACACACCTCCATTCTTTGACTTCGTGCACCTCCATTCTATGAGTTCACACACCTCCATTCTGTGACTTCACACACCTTTATTGTTTGATTTCACACACCCCCATTCTTTGACTTCACACACCTCCAATCCATGACTTCACACACCTCCATTCTTTGAGTTCACACACCTCCATTCTATGAGTTCACACACCTCCATTTTGACTTCACACACCTCCATTCTTTGGCTTCATACACCTTCATTCTCACTTCAGAAACATCCATTCTATGACTTCACGCACCTGCATTCTATGACTTCACAAACATCCGTTCTGTGACCACACACCTCCATTCTGAGTTCCCACACCTCCATTCTGTGACTTCACACACCTCCATCCTGACTTCACACACCTCCATTCTGACTTCACAAACCTCAATTCTTTGACTTCACACACCTCCATTCTATGATTTCACACACTTCCATTCTATGAATTCACACACCTCCATTCTATGACTTCACACACCTCATTTCTGAGTTGACACACCTCCATTCTGTGATTTCACACACCTCCAATTTGACTTCACACACCCCCATTCTATGACTTCACACACCCCCATTGTGACTTCACACACTCCATTCTATGAGTTCACACACCTCCATTCTGACTTTACACACCTCCATTCTATGGCTTCACACAGGTGTATTCTGACTTCAGAAACCTTCATTCTGTGACTTCACACACCTCCATTTGTGACTCCACACACCTACATTTTGACTTCGCACACTTCCATTCTTTGACTTAACACACCTGCAATCTGTGACTTCACACACCACCATTGTTTGACTTCACACACCTATATTCTTGGACTTCACACACCTCCATTCCATGACTTCACACATCTCCATTTTATGAGTTCACACACCTCCATTTTGACTTCACACACCTCCATTCTATGACTTCACAAACCTCCATTCTGTGACTTCACACACCTCCATTCTGAGTTCACACACCTCAATTCCGTGACTTCACACACCCCAATTCTCACTTCACACACCTCCATTCTATGACTTCACACAATTCCATTCTACAACTTCACACACCTCCATTCTTTGACTTCACACACCTCCATTGTGAGTTCACACACCTCCATTGTGTGACTTCACACACCTCCATTCCGTGACTTCACACACCTCCATTCTGTGACTTCACACACCTCCATTCTATGATTTCTCACACCTCCATTCCTTTAATTCACACACCTCCATTCTGTGACTTCACACAACTCCATTCTATGACTTCCCACACCTCCATTCTGTGACTTCACACACCTCCATTCTGAGTTCACAAACCTCCATTCTGTGACTTAACGCACCTTCATTCTGTGACTTCACACACCTCCATTCTATGAGTTCACACACCTCCATTCTATGACTTCACAAACCTCCGATCTGTGACCACAAACCTCCATTCTGAGTTCCCACACCTCCATTCTGTGACTTCACCCACCTCCATCCTGACTTCACACACCTCCATTCTGACTTCACAAACCTCAATTCTTTGACTTCACACACCTCCATTCTATGATTTCACACACTTCCATTCTATGAATTCACACACCTCCATTCTATGACTTCACACACCTCATTTCTGAGTTGACACACCTCCATTCTGTGATTTCACACACCTCCAATTTGACTTCACACACCCCCATTCTATGACTTCACACACCCCCATTGTGACTTCACACAATCCATTCTATGAGTTCACACACCTCCATTCTGACTTTACACACCTCCATTCTATGGCTTCACACAGGTGCATTCTGACTTCAGAAACCTTCATTCTGTGACTTCACACACCTCCATTCTGTGACTCCACACACCTACATTTTGACTTCACACGCTTCCATTCTTTGACTTAACACACCTGCAATCTGTGACTTCACACACCACCATTGTTTGACTTCACACACCAATATTCTTGGACTTCACACACCTCCATTCCATTACTTCACACATCTCCATTTTATGAGTTCACACACCTCCATTTTGACTTCACACACCTCCATTCTATGACTTCACACACCTTCGTTCTACTTCAGAAACATCCATTCTATGACTTCACACACCTCCATTCTGTGACTTCACACACCTCAATTCTGTGACTTCACACGCCTCCATTATGACTTCACACACCTCCATTCTATGACTTCACACACCTCCATTCTATGACTTCACACACCTCAGTTCTGTGACTTCACACACCTCCATTCTGGTTTCACACACCTCCATTCTGTGACTTCACACACCTCCAATCTGACTTCACACAGCTCCATTCTATGACTTCACACACCTCCATTCTGTGAATTCACACACCTCCATTCTGAGTTCAAACACCTCCGTTCTGTGACTTAACACACCTCCATTCTCTGACTTCACACACATCCAATCTGACTTCACACAGCTCCATTCTATGACTTCACACACCTCCATTCTGTGACTTCACACACATCCAATCTGACTTTACACAGCTCCATTCTATGACTTCACACACCTCCATTCTATGACTTCACACACCTTCATTCTGTGACTTCGCACACCTCCATTCTGACTTCCCACACCTCCATTCTATGATTTCACACACCTCCATTCTATGACTTCACACACCTCCATTCTGTGACTTCACACACCTCCATTCTGACTTCAAACACCTCCGTTCTGTGACTTAACACACCTCCATTCTATGACTTCACACACCTCCATTCTGAGTTCACACACCTCCATTCTGTGACTTCACACACCTCCATTCTGACTTCACACACCTCCATTCTATGACTTCACACACCTCCATTCTGTGCCTTCACACACCTCCATTCTATGACTTAACACACCTTCATTCTTACTTAACAAACATCCAATCTATGACTTCACACACCTCCATTCTGTAACTTCACACACTTCCATTCTATGACCTCACACACCTCCATTCTATGACTTCGCACACCTGCATTGTGACTTCACACACCTCCATTCTATGAGTTCACACACCTCCATTCTGACTTCACACACCTCCATTCTATGACTTGACACACCTCCATTCTGACTTCACACACCTCCATTCTATGACTTCACACAACTCCATCTGACTTCACACACCTCCATTCCATGACTTCACACACCTCCATTCGATGAATTCACACACCTCCATTCTTTGACTTCGTGCACCTCCATTCTATGAGTTCACACACCTCCATTCTGTGACTTCACACACCTTTATTGTTTGATTTCACACACCCCCATTCTTTGACTTCACACACCTCCAATCCATGACTTCACACACCTCCATTCTTTGAGTTCACACACCTCCATTCTATGAGTTCACACACCTCCATTTTGACTTCACACACCTCCATTCTTTGGCTTCATACACCTTCATTCTCACTTCAGAAACATCCATTCTATGACTTCACGCACCTGCATTCTATGACTTCACAAACATCCGTTCTGTGACCACACACCTCCATTCTGAGTTCCCACACCTCCATTCTGTGACTTCACACACCTCCATCCTGACTTCACACACCTCCATTCTGACTTCACAAACCTCAATTCTTTGACTTCACACACCTCCATTCTATGATTTCACACACTTCCATTCTATGAATTCACACACCTCCATTCTATGACTTCACACACCTCATTTCTGAGTTGACACACCTCCATTCTGTGATTTCACACACCTCCAATTTGACTTCACACACCCCCATTCTATGACTTCACACACCCCCATTGTGACTTCACACACTCCATTCTATGAGTTCACACACCTCCATTCTGACTTTACACACCTCCATTCTATGGCTTCACACAGGTGTATTCTGACTTCAGAAACCTTCATTCTGTGACTTCACACACCTCCATTTGTGACTCCACACACCTACATTTTGACTTCGCACACTTCCATTCTTTGACTTAACACACCTGCAATCTGTGACTTCACACACCACCATTGTTTGACTTCACACACCTATATTCTTGGACTTCACACACCTCCATTCCATGACTTCACACATCTCCATTTTATGAGTTCACACACCTCCATTTTGACTTCACACACCTCCATTCTATGACTTCACAAACCTCCATTCTGTGACTTCACACACCTCCATTCTGAGTTCACACACCTCAATTCCGTGACTTCACACACCCCAATTCTCACTTCACACACCTCCATTCTATGACTTCACACAATTCCATTCTACAACTTCACACACCTCCATTCTTTGACTTCACACACCTCCATTGTGAGTTCACACACCTCCATTGTGTGACTTCACACACCTCCATTCCGTGACTTCACACACCTCCATTCTGTGACTTCACACACCTCCATTCTATGATTTCTCACACCTCCATTCCTTTAATTCACACACCTCCATTCTGTGACTTCACACAACTCCATTCTATGACTTCCCACACCTCCATTCTGTGACTTCACACACCTCCATTCTGAGTTCACAAACCTCCATTCTGTGACTTAACGCACCTTCATTCTGTGACTTCACACACCTCCATTCTATGAGTTCACACACCTCCATTCTATGACTTCACAAACCTCCGATCTGTGACCACAAACCTCCATTCTGAGTTCCCACACCTCCATTCTGTGACTTCACCCACCTCCATCCTGACTTCACACACCTCCATTCTGACTTCACAAACCTCAATTCTTTGACTTCACACACCTCCATTCTATGATTTCACACACTTCCATTCTATGAATTCACACACCTCCATTCTATGACTTCACACACCTCATTTCTGAGTTGACACACCTCCATTCTGTGATTTCACACACCTCCAATTTGACTTCACACACCCCCATTCTATGACTTCACACACCCCCATTGTGACTTCACACAATCCATTCTATGAGTTCACACACCTCCATTCTGACTTTACACACCTCCATTCTATGGCTTCACACAGGTGCATTCTGACTTCAGAAACCTTCATTCTGTGACTTCACACACCTCCATTCTGTGACTCCACACACCTACATTTTGACTTCACACGCTTCCATTCTTTGACTTAACACACCTGCAATCTGTGACTTCACACACCACCATTGTTTGACTTCACACACCAATATTCTTGGACTTCACACACCTCCATTCCATTACTTCACACATCTCCATTTTATGAGTTCACACACCTCCATTTTGACTTCACACACCTCCATTCTATGACTTCACACACCTTCGTTCTACTTCAGAAACATCCATTCTATGACTTCACACACCTCCATTCTATGACTTCACAAACCTCCATTCTGTGACTTCACACACCTCCATTCTGAGTTCACACACCTCAATTCCGTGACTTCACACACCCCAATTCTCACTTCACACACCTCCATTCTATGACTTCACACAATTCCATTCTACGACTTCACACACCACCATTCTTTGACTTCACACACCTCCATTGTGAGTTCACACACCTCCATTGTGTGACTTCACACACCTCCATTCCGTGACTTCACACACCTCCATTCTGTGACTTCACACACCTCCATTCTATGATTTCTCACACCTCCATTCCTTTAATTCACACACCTCCATTCTGTGACTTCACACAACTCCATTCTATGACTTCCCACACCTCCATTCTGTGACTTCACACACCTCCATTCTGAGTTCACAAACCTCCATTCTGTGACTTAACGCACCTTCATTCTGTGACTTCACACACCTCCATTCTATGAGTTCACACACCTCCATTCTATGACTTCACAAACCTCCGATCTGTGACCACACACCTCCATTCTGAGTTCCCACACCTCCATTCTGTGACTTCACCCACCTCCATCCTGACTTCACACACCTCCATTCTGACTTCACAAACCTCAATTCTTTGACTTCACACACCTCCATTCTATGATTTCACACACTTCCATTCTATGAATTCACACACCTCCATTCTATGACTTCACACACCTCATTTCTGAGTTGACACACCTCCATTCTGTGATTTCACACACCTCCAATTTGACTTCACACACCCCCATTCTATGACTTCACACACCCCCATTGTGACTTCACACACTCCATTCTATGAGTTCACACACCTCCATTCTGACTTTACACACCTCCATTCTATGGCTTCACACAGGTGCATTCTGACTTCAGAAACCTTCATTCTGTGACTTCACACACCTCCATTCTGTGACTCCACACACCTACATTTTGACTTCACACACTTCCATTCTTTGACTTAACACACCTGCAATCTGTGACTTCACACACCACAATTGTTTGACTTCACACACCTATATTCTTGGACTTCACACACCTCCATTCCATTACTTCACACATCTCCATTTTATGAGTTCACACACCTCCATTTTGACTTCACACACCTCCATTCTACTTCAGAAACATCCATTCTATGACTTCACACACCTCCATTCTATGACTTCACAAACCTCCATTCTGTGAGTTCACACACCTCCATTCTGAGTTCACACACCTCAATTCCGTGACTTCACACACCCCAATTCTCACTTCACACACCTCCATTCTATGACTTCACACAACTCCATTCTACGACTTCACACACCTCCATTCTTTGACTTCACACACCTCCATTGTGAGTTCACACACCTCCATTGTGTGACTTCACACACCTCCATTCCGTGAGTTCACACACCTCCATTCTGTGACTTCACACACCTCCATTCTATGATTTCTCACACCTCCATTCCTTTAATTCACACACCTCCATTCTGTGACTTCACACAACTCCATTCTATGACTTCCCACACCTCCATTCTGTGACTTCACACACCTCCATTCTGAGTTCACAAACCTCCATTCTGTGACTTAACGCACCTTCATTCTGTGACTTCACACACCTCCATTCTATGAGTTCACACACCTCCATTCTATGACTTCACAAACCTCCGATCTGTGACCACACACCTCCATTCTGAGTTCCCACACCTCCATTCTGTGACTTCACCCACCTCCATCCTGACTTCACACACCTCCATTCTGACTTCACAAACCTCAATTCTTTGACTTCACACACCTCCATTCTATGATTTCACACACTTCCATTCTATGAATTCACACACCTCCATTCTATGACTTCACACACCTCATTTCTGAGTTGACACACCTCCATTCTGTGATTTCACACACCTCCAATTTGACTTCACACACCCCCATTCTATGACTTCACACACCCCCATTGTGACTTCACACACTCCATTCTATGAGTTCACACACCTCCATTCTGACTTTACACACCTCCATTCTATGGCTTCACACAGGTGCATTCTGACTTCAGAAACCTTCATTCTGTGACTTCACACACCTCCATTCTGTGACTCCACACACCTACATTTTGACTTCACACACTTCCATTCTTTGACTTAACACACCTGCAATCTGTGACTTCACACACCACAATTGTTTGACTTCACACACCTATATTCTTGGACTTCACACACCTCCATTCCATTACTTCACACATCTCCATTTTATGAGTTCACACACCTCCATTTTGACTTCACACACCTCCATTCTACTTCAGAAACATCCATTCTATGACTTCACACACCTCCATTCTATGACTTCACAAACCTCCATTCTGTGAGTTCACACACCTCCATTCTGAGTTCACACACCTCAATTCCGTGACTTCACACACCCCAATTCTCACTTCACACACCTCCATTCTATGACTTCACACAACCCCATTCTACGACTTCACACACCTCCATTCTTTGACTTCACACACCTCCATTGTGAGTTCACACACCTCCATTGTGTGACTTCACACACCTCCATTCCGTGACTTCACACACCTCCATTCTGTGACTTCACACACCTCCATTCTTTGATTTCTCACACCTCCATTCCTTTAATTCACACACCTCCATTCTGTGACTTCACACACCTCCATTCTATGACTTCACACACCTTTGTTCTGTGACTTCACACACGTACATTGTGACTTCACAGACCTCCATTCTATGAGTTCACACAAATGCATTGTGAATTCACACACCTCCATTCTATGACTTCACACACCTCCATTCTGACTTCACACACCTCCATTCTGACTTCACACACCTCAATTCTGTGACTTCACACACCTCCATTCTATCAGTTCACACACCACCATTTTGACTTCACACACTTCCATTCTATGACTTCACACACCTTCATCCTTACTTCAGAAACATCCATTCTATGACTTCACACACCTCCATTCTGTGACTTCACACACCTCCATTCTGAGTTCACACACCCCCATTCTGTGACTTCACACACCTTCAATCTGTGACTAGACACACCTCCATTCTATTACTTCACACACCTCCATTCTATGACTTCACAAAAATCCAATATATGACTTCACATACCTCCATTCTGTGACTTCACACATCTCCATTCTATGACTTCACACACCTCCATTCTGTGACTTCACACACCTACGTTGTGACTTCACAGACCTCCATTCTATGAGTTCACACAAATGCATTGTGAATTCACACATCTCCATTCTATGACTTCACACACCTCCATTCTATGACTTCACACACCACCATTCTGACTTCACACAGCTCCATTCTATGACTTCACACACCTCCATTCTGTGCCTTCACACACCTCCATTCTATGACTTAACACACATTAATTCTTACTTAACAAACATCCATTCTATGACTTCACACACCTCCATTCTATGACTTCACACACCTCCATTCTATGACTTCACACACCTCCATTCTGTGACTTCACACACCTCAATTCTGTGACTTCACACACCTCCATTGTGACTTCACACACATCCATTCTATGACTTCACACACCTCCATTCTATGACTTCACACACCTCCATTCTGTGACTTCACACACCTCCATTCTGAGTTCACACACCTCCATTCTGTGACTTCACACACCTCCAATCTGACTTCACACAGCTCCATTCTATGACTTCACACACCTTCATTCTGTGACTTCACACGCTTCCATTCTATAACTTCACACACCTCCATTGTGACTTCACACACCTCCATTCTATGACTTCACACACCTCCATTCTGACTTCACACACCTCCATTCCATGACTTCACACACCTCCATTCTGACTTCACAAACCTCCATTCTATGACTTCACACAACTCCATTCTGACTTAACACACCTCCATTCTATGACTTCACACACCTCCATTCTGTGATTTCACACACCTACATTGTGACTTCACAGACCTCCATTCTATGAGTTCACACAAATGCATTGTGAATTCACACACCTCCATTCTATGACTTCACACACCTCCATTCTGACTTCACACACCTCCATTCTGACTTCACACACTTCAATTCTGTGACTTAACACAACTCCATTCTATGATTTCACACAACTCCATTCTATGACTTCACACACCTCCATTCTATGACTTCACACACCTCCTTTCTGAGTTCACACACCTCCATTCTATGACTTCACACACCTCCAATCTGACTTCACACACCTCCATTTTATGACTTCACACACTTCCATTCTGTGACTTCAAAAACCTCCATTCTATGACTTCACACACCTCCATTGTGACTTCACACACCATCATTCTATGAGTTCAAACACCGCCATTCTCACTTCACTCACCTCCATTCTATGACTTCACACAGCTCCATTCTGACTTCACACATTTCCATTCTATGACTTCGCACACATCTATTCTGACTTCACACACCTCCATTCTGTGACTTCACACACCTCCATTCTGATTTCACACACCTCCATTCTCTGACGTCAAACACCTCCATTCTGTGACTTCACACACCTCCATTCTATGACTTCAAACACCTCCATTCTATGACTTCACACACCCCCATTGTGTGACTTCACACACCTCCATTCTATGACTTCACACACCTCCATTCTGTGACTTCACACACCTCCATTCTGAATTCACACACCTCCATTTTGTGATTCACACACCTCCATTCTGTGACTTCACACACCTCCATTCTAGGACTTCACACACCTAAATTCTATGACTTCACAAACCTCCATTCTATGACTTCACACACCTCCATTCTGTGACTTCACACACCTCCATTCTATGACTTCACACACCTCCATTCTGTGACTTCACACACCTGCACTCTATGACCTCACACACCTCCATTTTATGACTTCACACACCTCCATTCTGTGACTTCACACACCTCCATTCTATGACTTCACACACCTCCATTCTGTGACTTCACACACCTGCATTCTATGACCTCACACACCTCCATTCTATCACTTCACACACCTCCATTCTGTGACTTCACAAACCTCCATTCTATGACTTCACACACCTCCATTCTGTGACTTCCCACACCTCCATTCTATGACTTCACAAACCTCCATTCTATGACTTCACACACCTTCATTCTACTTCAGAAACATCCATTCTATGACTTCACACACCTCCATTCTATGAATTCACAAACCTCCATTCTATGACTTCACACACCTCCATTCTGAGTTCACACACCTCAATTCCGTGACTTCACACACCTCAATTCTCACTTCACACACCTCCATTCTATCACTTCACACAATTCCATTCTATGACTTCACACACCTCCATTCTTTGACTTCACACACCTCCATTGTCAGTTCACACACCTCCATTCTGTGACTTCACACACCTCCATTCTGTGACTTTACACACCTCCATTCTGTAACTTCACGCACCTCCATTCTATGATTTCTCACACCTCCATTCTATTAATTCATACAGCTCCATTCTGTGACTTCACACAACTCCATTCTATGACTTCCCCCACCTCCATTCTGTGACTTCACACACCTCCATTCTAAGTTCACAAACCTCCATTCTGTGACTTAACGCACCTTCATTCTGTGACTTCACACACCTCCATTCTATGAGTTCACACACCTCCATTCTATGACTTCACACACCTCCAGTCTTTGACTTCACACCCCACCATTCTGTGACTTCACACACCTCCATTCTACAACTTCACACACCTCCATTGTGACTTCCCACACATGCAATCTGAGTTCACACACTTCCGTTCTGACTTCACACACTTCCATTAATGACTTCACACACCTCCATTCTGAGACTTCACACACCTCAATTCTGTGACTTCACACGCCTCCATTATGAATTCACACACCTCCATTCTATGACTTCACACACATACATTCTATGACTTCACACACCTTGATTCTGTGACTTCACACACCTCCATTCTGAGACCACACACCTCCATTCTGTGACTTAACACACCTCCATTCTGTGACTTCACACACCTCCATTCTGAGTTCACACACCTTGATTCTGTGACTTCACACACCTCCATTCTGAGACCACACACCTCCATTCTGTGACTTAACACACCTCCATTCTGTGACTTCACACACCTCCATTCTGAGACTTCACACACCTCAATTCTGTGACTTCACACGCCTCCATTATGAATTCACACACCTCCATTCTATGACTTCACACACATACATTCTATGACTTCACACACCTTGATTCTGTGACTTCACACACCTCCATTCTGAGTCCACACACCTCCATTCTGTGACTCCACACACCTCCATTCTGAGTTCACACACCTCCATTCTGTGACTTCACACACCTCCATTCTGACTTCACACAGCTCCATTCTATGACTTCACACACCTCCATTCTGTGCCTTCACACAACTCCATTCTATGACTTAACACACCTTCATTCTTACTTAACAAACATCCAATCTATGACTTCACACACCTCCATTCTATGACTTCACACACCTCCATTCTATGACTTCACACACCTCCATTCTGTGACTTCACACACCTCAATTCTGTGACTTCACACACCTCCATTATGACTTCACACACATCCATTCTATGACTTCACACACCTCCATTCTATGACTTCACCCACCTCATTTCTGTGACTTCACACACCTCCATTCTGAGTTCACACACCTCCATTCTGTGACTTCACACACCTCCAATCTGACTTCACACAGCTCCATTCTATGACTTCACACACCTCCATTCTGTGAATTCACACATCTCCATTCTGAGTTCAAACACCTCCGTTCTGTGACTTAACACACCTCCATTCTGTGACTTCACACATATCCAATCTGACTTCACACAGCTCCATTCTATGACTTCACACACCTCCATTCTTTGACTTCACACACCTCCATTATGACTTCACACACATCCATTCTATGACTTCACACACCTCCATTCTATGACTTCACACACCTTCATTCTGTGATTTCGCACACCTCCATTCTGACTTCACACAGCTCCATTCTCTGACTTCCCACACCTCCATTCTATGATTTCACACACCTCCATTCTATGACTTCACACACCTCCATTCTGTGACTTCACAAACCTCCATTCTGACTTCAAACACTTCCGTTCTGTGACTTAACACAACTCCATTCTGTGACTTCACACACCTCCATTCTGAGTTCACACACCTCCATTCTGTGACTTCACACACCTCCATTCTGACTTCACACAGCTCCATTCTATGACTTCACACACCTCCATTCTGTGCCTTCACACACCTCCATTCTATGACTTCACACAACTCCATCTGACTTCACACACCTCCATTCCATGACTTCACACACCTCCATTCGATGTATTCACACACCTCCATTCTTTGACTTCATGCACCTCCATTCTATGAGTTCACACACCTCCATTCTGTGACTTCACACACCTTTATTGTTTGACTTCACACACCCCCATTCTTTGACTTCACACACCTCCAATCCATGACTTCACACACCTCCATTCTATGAGTTCACACACCTCCATTCTATGAGTTCACACACCTCCATTTTGACTTCACACACCTCCATTCTTTGACTTCATACACCTTCATTCTCACTTCAGAAACATCCATTCTATGACTTCACGCACCTGCATTCTATGACTTCACAAACCTCCGTTCTGTGACCACACACCTCCATTCTTAGTTCCCACACCTCCATTCTGTGTCTTCACCCACCTCCATCCTGACTTCACACACCTCCATTCTGACTTCACAAACCTCAATTCTTTGACTTCACACACCTCCATTCTATGATTTCACACACTTCCATTCTATGAATTTACACACCTCCATTCTATGACATCACACACCTCATTTCTGAGTTGACACACCTCCATTCTGTGATTTCACACGCCTCCAATTTGACTTCACACACCTCCATTCTATGACTTCACACACCCCCACTGTGACTTCACACACTCCATTCTATGAGTTCACACACCCCCATTCTGACTTTACACACCTCCATTCTACGGCTTCACACAGGTGCATTCTGACTTCAGACACCTTCATTCTGTGACTTCACACACCTCCATTCTGTGACTTCACACACCTCCATTTTGACTTCACACACTTCCATTCTTTGACTTAACACACCTGCATTCTGTGACTTCACACACCACCATTGTTTGACTTCACACACCTATATTCTTGGACTTCACACACCTCCATTCCATGACTTCACACATCTCCATTTTATGTGTTCACACACCTCCATTTTGACTTCACACAACTCCATTCTATGACTTCACACACCTTCACTCTACTTCAGAAACATCCATTCTATGACTTCACACACCTCCATTCTATGACTTCACAAACCTCCATTCTGTGACTTCACACATCTCCATTCTGAGTTCACACACCTCAATTCTCACTTCACACACCTCCATTCTATGACTTCACACAATTCCATTCTACGACTTCACACACCTCCATTCTTTGACTTCACACACCTCCATTGTGAGTTCACACACCTCCATTCTGTGACTTCACACACCTCCATTCTATGACTTCACACACCTTCACTCTACTTCAGAAACATCCATTCTATGACTTCACACACCTCCATTCTGACTTCACAAACCTCCATTCTGTGACTTCACACATCTCCATTCTGAGTTCACACACCTCAATTCTCACTTCACACACCTCCATTCTATGACTTCACACAATTCCATTCTACGACTTCACACACCTCCATTCTTTGACTTCACACACCTCCATTGTGAGTTCACACACCTCCATTCTGTGACTTCACACACCTCCATTCGGTGAGTTCACACACCTCCATTCTGTGACTTCACACACCTCCATTCTATGACTTCTCACACCTCCATTCTATTAATTCACACACCTCCATTCTGGGACTTCACACAACTCCATTCTATGACTTCCCACACCTCCATTCTGTGACTTCACACACCTCCATTCTAAGTTCACAAACCTCCATTCTGTGACTTAACGCACCTTCATTCTGTGACTTCACACACCTCCATTCTATGAGTTCACACACCTCCATTCTATGACTTCACACACCTCCAGTCTTTGACTTCATACCCCTCCATTCTGTGACTTCACACACCTCCATTCTATAACTTCACACACCTCCATTTTGACTTCCCACAGCTCCAATCCTAGTTCACACACCTCCGTTCTGACTTCACACACTTCCATTCTATGACTTCATACACCTCCATTCTGTGACTTCACACACCTCAATTCTGTGACTTCACACGCCTCCATTATGACTTCACACACCTCCATTCTATGACTTCACACACCTCCATTCTATGACTTCACACACCTAGATTCTGTGACTTCACACACCTCCATTCTGGGTTCACACACCTCCATTCTGTGACTTCACACACCTCCAATCTGACTTCACACAGCTCCATTCTATGACTTCACACACCTCCATTCTGTGAATTCACACACCTCCATTCTGAGTTCAAACACCTCCGTTCTGTGACATAACACACCTCCATTCTCTGACTTCACACACATCCAATCTGACTTCACACAGCTCCATTCTATGACTTCACACACCTCCATTCTGTGACTTCACACACATCCAATCTGACTTCACACAGCTCCATTCTATGACTTCCCACACCTCCATTCTATGACTTCACACACCTTCATTCTGTGACTTCGCACACCTCCATTCTGACTTCACACAGCTCCATTCTCTGACTTCCCACACCTCCATTCTATGATTTCACATACCTCCATTCTATGACTTCACACACCTCCATTCTGTGACTTCACACACCTCCATTCTGACTTCAAACACATCCGTTCTGTGACTTAACACACCTCCATTCTATGACTTCAACACCTCCATTCTGAGTTCACACACCTCCATTTTGTGACTTCACACACCTCCATTCTGACTTCACACAGCTCCATTCTATGACTTCACACACCTCCATTCTGTGCCTTCACACACCTCCATTCTATGACTTAACACACCTTCATTCTTACTTAACAAACATCCAATCTATGACTTCACACACCTCCATTCTGTGACTTCACACACCTCCATTCTATGACCTCACACACCTCCATTCTATGACTTTGCACACCTGCATTGTGACTTCACACACCTCCATTCTATGAGTTCACACACCTCCATTCTGACTTCACACACCTCCATTCTATGACTTGACACACCTCCATTCTGACTTCACACACCTCCATTCTATGACTTCACACAACTCCATCTGACTTCACACACCTCCATTCCATGACTTCACACACCTCCATTCGATGAATTCACACACCTCCATTCTTTGACTTCATGCACCTCCATTCTATGAGTTCACACACCTCCATTCTGTGACTTCACACACCTTTATTGTTTGATTTCACACACCCCCATTCTTTGACTTCACACACCTCCATTCTATGACTTGACACACCTCCATTCTGACTTCACACACCTCCATTCTATGACTTCACACAACTCCATCTGACTTCACACACCTCCATTCCATGACTTCACACACCTCCAATCCATGACTTCACACACTTCCATTCTTTGAGTTCACACACCTCCATTCTATGAGTTCACACACCTCCATTTTGACTTCACACACCTCCATTCTTTGGCTTCATACACCTTCATTCTCACTTCAGAAACATCCATTCTATGACTTCACGCACCTGCATTCTATGACTTCACAAACCTCCGTTCTGTGACCACACACCTCCATTCTGAGTTCCCACACCTCCATTCTGTGACTTCACACACCTCCATCCTGACTTCACACACCTCCATTCTGACTTCACAAACCTCAATTCTTTGACTTCACACACCTCCATTCTATGATTTCACACACTTCCATTCTATGAATTCACACACCTCCATTCTATGACTTCACACACCTCATTTCTGAGTTGACACACCTCCATTCTGTGATTTCACACACCTCCAATTTGACTTCACACACCCCCATTCTATGACTTCACACACCCCCATTGTGACTTCACACACTCCATTCTATGAGTTCACACACCTCCATTCTGACTTTACACACCTCCATTCTATGGCTTCACACAGGTGCATTCTGACTTCAGAAACCTTCATTCTGTGACTTCACACACCTCCATTCTGTGACTCCACACACCTACATTTTGACTTCGCACACTTCCATTCTTTGACTTAACACACCTGCAATCTGTGACTTCACACACCACCATTGTTTGACTTCACACACCTATATTCTTGGACTTCACACACCTCCATTCCATGACTTCACACATCTCCATTTTATGAGTTCACACACCTCCATTTTGACTTCACACACCTCCATTCTATGACTTCACAAACCTCCATTCTGTGACTT
>JANJXV010001038.1:0-221318 GCA_024803745.1 Megascapheus bottae | reverse complement strand
GGCACACCTCCATTCTATGACTTCACACACCTCCAATCTGAATTCACACACCTCCATTCTATGACTTCACCCACCTCCATTCTATGACTTCACACACCTCCATTCTCCTAATTCACATTCCTCTAATTTGATTTCTCATACCTCCATTCTATGACTTCACAAACCTCCCTTCGGTGACTTCACAATACTCCATTCTATGACTTCACACATCTACATTCTATGACTTCACACACCTCAATTCTGACTCACACAACTCCATTCTGTGACTTCACAAAACTCCATTCTATGATTTCACATATCTGCATAATATGACTTCACACACCTCCATCTATGACTTCACACACCTCCATTCTGAGTTCACACACCTCCATTCTGTGACTTCACACACCTCCATTCTGACTTCACACACCTCCATTGTATGACTTCCCACACCTAAGTTCTATGACTTCACCCACCTCCATTCTATGACTTCACACACCTCCATTCTGACTTCATACACCTCCATTCTATGACTTCTCACACCCTCATTCTATGATTTCACACACCTCCATTCTGTGACTTCACACAACTCCATTCTATGACTACACACACCTCCATTCTGTGACTTCACACACCTCCATTCTGAGTTCACACATCTCAGTTCTGTGACTTCTCACACCTCGATTCTGTGACTTCACACACCACCAATCTGTGACTTCACACACTTCCATTCTATGACTTCACACACCTCCATTCTATGACTTCACACACCTCCATTCTGTGACTTCACACACCTCCATTCTATGATTTCACACACCCTCATTCTATGACTTCACACACCTCCATTCTATGACTTCACACATCCATGTTGATTTCACACACCTCCAATATATGACTTCAAACACCTCAATTCTGTGACTTCACACACCTCCATTCTATGACTAAATACCGTCCATTCTGTGCCTTCACACACCTCCATTCTATAACTTCACACACTTCCATTCCATGACTTCACACACCTCCATTCTGTGACTTTACACACCTCCATTCTGGGTTCACACACCTCTATTCTGTGACTTCACACTCCTGCAATTTGTGACTTCCCACACCTCCATTCTGTGACTTCACACACGTCCATTCTATGACTTCACACACCTCCATTCTGACTTCACACACCTCCATTCTATGACTTCACACACCTCCATTCTGAATTCACACAGCTCAATTCTGTGACTTCACAAAATTCCCTTCTGACTTCACACACATCCATTGCATGAATTAACACACCTCCATTCTGTGACTTCACACACTTCCATTGTGATGTCACACACCTCCATTCTATGAGTTCACACACCTCCATTCTATGACTTCACACACCTCCATTCTGACTTCACAAACCTCTATTCTATGACTTCGCACACCTCCATTCTGACATCACACACCTCCAATCTATGACTTCACAGACATCGAATCTGTGACTTCACTCACCTCCACTCTATGACTTCACACTACTCCATTCTATGACTTCCCACACCTCCTTTCTATGACTTCACCCACCTTCATTCTATGACTTGACACCTCCATTCTGACTTCACACACTTCCATTCAGTGACTTCACACACCTCCATTCAATGGCTTCACACTCCTCCATTCTATGACTTCACACACCTTCATTCTTTCTTCAGAAACATCCATTCTATGACCTCACACAACTCCATCTATGACTTCACGAAGCTCCATTCTGTGACCTCACACACCTCCATACTGAGTTCACAAAACTACATTCGGTGACTTAACACACCTCCATTCTGACTTCACACACGTCCATTCTATGACTTCACACACTTCCATTCTATGACTTCACACACCTCCATTCTGTGCCTTCACACACCTCCATTCTGAGTTCACACACCTCCATTCTGTGACTTCACACACCTCCATTCTATGACTTCACCCACCTACATTCTATGACTTCACACATCCATTTTGACTTCACACACCTCCAATATATGACTTCAAACAGCTCAATTCTCTGACTTCACACACCTCTATTCTATGACTTTAAGCTCGTCCATTCAGTGACTTCACACACCTCCATTCTATGACTTCACCCACCTCCATTCTATGACTTCACACATCTACATTCTATGACTTCACACACCTACATTCTCCGACTTCACACCCCTCTAATTTGATTTATCATACCTCCATTCTATGACTTCACAAACCTCACTTCGGTGACTTCACAATACTCCATTCTATGACTTCACACATCTACATTCTATGACTTCACACATTTCAATTCTGACTCACACAACTCCATTCTGTGACTTCACAAAACTCCATTGTATGATTTCACATATCTCCATACTATGACTTTACACACCTCCATCTATGACTTCACACACCTCCATTCTGAGTTCACACACCTCCATTCTGTGACTTCACACACCTCCATACTGACTTCACACACCTCCATTGTATGACTTCACACACCTCCATTCTAAGACTTCACAAACCTCAATTCTATGACTTCACTCACCTCCATTCTATGACTTCACACACCTCCTTTCTGAGTTGACACACCTCCATTCTATGACTTCACACACCTCCAATCTGAATTCACACACCTCCATTCTATGACTTCACCCACCTCCATTCTATGACTTCACACAACTCCATTCTCCTACTTCACACCCCTCTAATTTGATTTCTCATACCTCCATTCTATGACTACACAAACCTCCCTTCTGTGAATTCACAATACTCCATTCTATGACTTCACACATCTACATTCCATGACTTCACACACCTCAATTCTGACTCACACAACTTCATTCTGTGACTTCACAAAACTCCATTCTATGATTTCACATATCTCCATACTATGACTTCACACACCTCCATCTATGACTTCACACACCTCCTTTCTATGAATTCACCCACCTCCAATCTATGACTACACACCTTCATTCTGAATTCACACACCTCCATTCTGTGACTTCACACACCTCCGTTCTATGACTTCACACACCTCCATTCTGTGACTTCACTCACCTCCATTCTATGACTTCACACATCTCCATTGTGACTACACACACCTCCATTCTATGAGTTCACACACCTCCATTCTGACTTCACACACCTCCATTCTATGACTTCACACACCTCCATTCTGAATTCACACAGCTCAATTCTGTGACTTCACAAAATTCCATTCTGACTTCACACTCCTCCATTGTATGAATTCACACACCTCCATTCTGTGACTTCACACATGCATTTTGACTTCACACACCTCCAATATATGAGTTCAAACACCTCAATTTTGTGACTTCACACAGCTCCATTCTATGACTTCATAACCTCCATTCTGTGACTTCACACACTTCCATTCTATGACTTCACACACCTCCATTCTGTGCCTTTACACACCTCCATTCTGAGTTCACACACCTCCATTCTGTGACGTCACACACCTCTATTCTGTCACTTCCCACACCTCCATTCTGTGACTTCACACACCTCCATTCTATGACTTCACACACCTCTATTCTGACTTCACACACCTCCATTCTATGACTTCATACACCTCCATTCTGACTTCACACACCTCCATTCTATGACTTCGCACACCTCTCTTCTGATTTCACACACCTCCATTCTGTGACTTCACACACCTCCATTCAATGACTTCACACACCTACATTCTTTGACTTCATACACCTCCAATCTGACATCACACACCTCCATTCTATGATTTTACAAACCTCGAATCTGTGACTTCACTCACCTGCACTCTCTGACTACCCACACCTCTTTCTATGACTTCACCCACCTCCAATCTTTGACTACACACCTCCATTCTGACTTCACACACCTCCATTCTGTGACTTCGCACACCTCCATTCTATGATTTCACACACCTCCATTCTATGACTTCACACATCCATTTTGACTTCACACACCTCCAATATATGACTTCAAACACCTCAATTTTGTGACTGCACACACCTCCATTCTATGATTTCAAACCGTCCATTCTGTGACTTCACACACCTCCATTTTATGACTTCACACACTTCCATTCTATGACTTCACACACCTCCATTCTGTGACTTTACACACCTCCATTCTGAGTTCACACACCTCAATTCTGGAACTTCACACACCTCCAATCTGTGACTTCCCACACCTCCATTCTGTGACTTCACACACCTCCATTCTATGACTTCACACACCTCCATTCTATGACTTCACACACGTCCATTCTGTGACTTCACACACCTGCATTGTATGAGTTCACACACCTCCCTTTTGACTACACACACTACCATTCTATGAGTTCACATATCTCCATTCTGACTACACACACCTCCATTCTATGACTTCACACACCTCCATTCTATGACTTCACACACCTCCTTTCTATGACTTCACCCAACTCCATTCTATGACTTCACACCTCCATTCTGACTTCACACACCTCCATTCTGTGACTTCACACACCTCCATTATATGACTTCACACACCTCCATTCTATGACTTAACACACCTCCATTCTATGCCTTCACACACCTCCATTCTGTGACTTCACACACCTCCATTCTATGCCTTCACACACCTTCATTCTTACTTCACAAACATATATT
This sequence comes from Megascapheus bottae, assembly GCA_024803745.1. NCBI lineage: Eukaryota > Metazoa > Chordata > Mammalia > Rodentia > Geomyidae > Megascapheus > Megascapheus bottae. The sequence continues at coordinate 216,687 of JANJXV010001038.1, read as the reverse complement.
CTATGACTTCACACACCTCCATTCCTTGACTTCATACACCTCCATTCTATGTCTTCACACACCTCCATTCTTTGACTTCACACACCTAAATTCTGAGTTGACACATCTCCATTCTGTGACTTCACACACCTCCATTCTGACTTCACACATCTCCATTCTATGACTTCACACACCTTCATTTTTACTTTACAAACATCCATTCTATAACTTCACACACCTCCATTCTATGACTTCACACACCCTCATTCTATGATTTCACACACCTCCATTCTATGAGTTCACACACCTCCATTCTGACTTCACACACCTCCATTCTATGACTTCACACACCTTCATTTTTACTTTACAAATATCCATTCTATAACTTCACACACCTCCATTCTATGACTTCACACACCTCCATTCAGTGACTTCACACACCTCAATTCTATGACTTCACACACCTCCATTCTGTGACTTCACACACCTCCATTCTATGACTTCACACACTTCCATTGTGACGTCACACACCTCCATTCTTTGAGTTCACACACCTCCATTCTGACTTCACACACCTCCATTCTATGACTTCACACACCTCCATTCTGAATTCACATAGCTCCATTCTGTGCCTTCACAAAACTCTATTCTATGATTTCACACAACTCCATACTATGACTTCACACAACTCCATCTATGACTTCACACACCTCCATTCTGACATCACACACCTCCATTCTATGACTTCACAGACCTTGAATCTGTGATTTCACTCACATGCATTCTATGACTTCACACTGCTCCATTCTATGACTTCCCACACCTCCATTCTATGACTTCACCCACCTCCAATCGATGACTACACACCTCCATTCTGACTTCACACACCTCCATTCTGTGACTTCACACACCCCCATTCTATGAGTTCACATACCTCCATTCTATGCCTTCACACACCTTCATTCTTACTTCAGAAACATCAGTTCTATGACTTCACACACATCCATTCCATGACTTCACAAACCTCCATTCTGTGACTTCCCACACCTAATTTCTGTGACTTCACCCACCTCCATTCTATGACTTCACACCTCCATTCTGACTTCACACACCTCCATTCTATGACTTCACACACCTCCATTCTGACTTCACACACCTCCATTCTGTGACTTCACAAAACTCCATTCTATGATTTCACATATCTCCATACTATGACTTCACACACCTCCATCTATGAATTCACACACCTCCATTCCGGCTTCACACACCTCCATTGTATGACTTCACACACCTCCATTCTCTGACTTCACACACCTGCATTCTATGACTTCACAAACTTCCATTGTGACGTCACACACCTCCATTCTATGAGTTCACACACCTCCATTCTATGACTTCACACACCTCCATTCTGACTTCACACACCTCTATTCTATGACTTGCAACACCTCCATTCTGACTTCCCACACCTCCATTCTATGACTTCACAGACCACGAATCTGTGACTTCACTCAACTCCACTCTATGACTTCACACTTCTGCATTCTGTGACTTCCCACACCTAATTTCTGTCACTTCACCCACCTCCATTCTATGACTTCACACCTCCATTCTGACTTCACACACCTCCATTCTATGACTTCACACACCTCCATTCTGACTTCACACACCTCCATTCTGTGACTTCACACACCTCATTCTATGTTTTCACACACCTCCATTCTGTGACTTCACACACCTGAATTCTATGACTTCACACACCTCCATTCTGTGACTTCACACACCTCCATTCTATGACTTCACACACCTCCATTCTATGACTTCATACACCTACATTTTGACTGCACACACCTCCATTCTATGAGTTAACACACCTGCATTGTGACTTTACACACCTCCATTCTATGACTTCACACACCTCCATTCTGACCTCACACACCTCCATTCTGACTTCACACATCTAAATTCTTTGACTTCACACACCTCCATTGTATGATTTCACACACCTCCATTCTATAAGTTCACTCACCTCCATTCTATGACTTCACACACCTCCTTTCTCTGTTGACACACCTCCATTCTATGACTTCACACACCACCAATCTGAATTCACACACCTCCATTCTATGACTTCACCCACCTCGATTCTATGACTTCACACACCTCCATTCTCCGAATTCACACCCCTCTAATTTGATATCTCATACCTCCATTCTATGACTTCACAAACCTCCCTTCGGTGACTTCACAATACTCCATTCTATGACTTCACATATCTACATTCTATGACTTCACACACCTCAATTTTGAGTCACACATCTCCATTCTGTGACTTCACAAAACTCCATTCTATGATTTCACATATCTCCATACTATGACTTCACACACCTCCATCTATGACTTCACACACCTCCATTCTGAGTTCACACACCTCAATTCTGTGACTTCACACACCTCCATTCTGACTTCACACACCTTCATTGTATGACTTCACACACCTCCATTCTGTGACTTCACACACCTCCATTCTATGACTTCACAGACCTCGAATCTGTGACTTCACTCACCTCCACTCTGTGACTTCACACTTCTCAATTCTATGACTTCCCACACCTAAGTTCTATGACTTCACCCACCTACATTCTATGACTTCACACCTCCATTCTGACTTCACACACCTCCATTCTATGGCTTCACACACCTCCATTCTGACTTCACCCACCTCCATTCTGTGACTTCACACACCTCCATTCTATGATTTCACACACCTCCATTCTGTGACTTCACACACCTCCATTGTTTGACTTCACACACCTCCATTCTGTGACTTCACACACCTCCATTCTGAGTTCACACACCTCCATGCTTTGACTTCCCACACCTCTATTCTGTGACTTCACACACCTCCAATCTGTGACTACACACACTTCCATTCTATAACTTCACACACCTCCATTCTATGACTTCACACACCTCCATTCTGTGACTTCACACACCTCCCTTCTATGACCTCACACACCCTCATTCTGTGATTTCATACACCTCCATTCTATGACTTCATACCGTCCATTCTGTGACTTCACACACCTCCATTCTATGACTTCACACACTTCCATTCTATGACTTCACACACCTCCATTCTGTGACTTTACACACCTCTATTCTGGGTTCACACACCTCCATTCTGTGACTTCACACTCCTTCAATCTGTGACTTCGCACACCTCCATTCTGTGACTTCACACACATCCATTCTATGACTTCACACACCTTCATTCTTACTTCACAAACACCCATGCTATGACTTCACACACCTCCATTCTATGACTTCACACACCTCCATTCTGTGACTTCACACACCTCCATTCTATGACTTCACGCACCTCCATTGTGACTACACACACCTCCATTCTATGAGTTCACACACCGCCATTCTGACTTCACACACCTCCGTTCTATGATTTCACATACCTCCATTCTGAATTCACACACCTCCATTCTGTGACTTCACACACTTCCATTGTGACGTCACACACCTCCAATCTATGAGTTCACACACCTCCATTCTATGACTTCACACACCTCCATTCTGACTTCACAAACCTCTATTCTATGACTTCGCACACCTCCATTCTGACATCACACACATCCACTCTATGACTTCACACTCCTCCATTCTATGACTTCCCATACCTCCTTTCTATGACTTCACCCACCTTCATTCTATGACCTCACACCTCCATTCTGACTTCACACACTTACATTCAGTGACTTCACACACCTCCATTCAATGACTTCACACACCTCCATTCTATGACTTCACACACCTTCATTCTTACTTCAGAAACATCCATTCTATGACTTCACACACCTCCATTCTGAATTCACATAGCTCCATTCTGTGCCTTCACAAAACTCTATTCTATGATTTCACACAACTACATACTATGACTTCACACAACTCCATCTATGACTTCACACACCTCCATTCTGACATCACACACCTCCATTCTATGACTTCACAGACCTTGAATCTGTGATTTCACTCACATGCATTCTATGACTTCACACTCCTCCATTCTATGACTTCCCACACCTCCATTCTATGACTTCACCCACCTCCAATCGATGACTACACACCTCCATTCTGACTTCACACACCCCCATTCTATGAGTTCACATACCTCCATTCTATGCCTTCACACACCTTCATTCTTACTTCAGAAACATCAGTTCTATGACTTCACACACCTCCATTCCATGACTTCACAAACCTCCATTCTGTGACTTCCCACACCTAATTTCTGTGACTTCACCCACCTCCATTCTATGACTTCACACCTCCATTCTGACTTCACACACCTCCATTCTATGACTTCACACACCTCCATTCTGACTTCACACACCTCCATTCTGTGACTTCACAAAACTCCATTCTATGATTTCACATATCTCCATACTATGACTTCACACACCTCCATCTATGAATTCACACACCTCCATTCTGAGTTCACACACCTCCATTCTGTGACTTCACACACCTCCATTCCGGCTTCACACACCTCCATTGTATGACTTCACACACCTCCATTCTCTGACTTCACACACCTGCATTCTATGACTTCACAAACTTCCATTGTGACGTCACACACCTCCATTCTATGAGTTCACACACCTCCATTCTATGACTTCACACACCTCCATTCTGACTTCACACACCTCTATTCTATGACTTGCAACACCTCCATTCTGACTTCCCACACCTCCATTCTATGACTTCACAGACCACGAATCTGTGACTTCACTCACCTCCACTCTATGACTTCACACTTCTCCATTCTGTGACTTCCCACACCTAATTTCTGTCACTTCACCCACCTCCATTCTATGACTTCACACCTCCATTCTGACTTCACACACCTCCATTCTATGACTTCACACACCTCCATTCTGACTTCACACACCTCCATTCTGTGACTTCACACACCTCATTCTATGATTTCACACACCTCCATTCTGTGACTTCACACACCTGAATTCTATGACTTCACACACCTCCATTCTGTGACTTCACACACCTCCATTCTATGACTTCACACACCTCCATTCTATGACTTCACACACCTACATTTTGACTGCACACACCTCCATTCTATGAGTTAACACACCTGCATTGTGACTTTACACACCTCCATTCTATGACTTCACACACCTCCATTCTGACCTCACACACCTCCATTCTGACTTCACACATCTAAATTCTTTGACTTCACACACCTCCATTGTATGATTTCACACACCTCCATTCTATAAGTTCACTCACCTCCATTCTATGACTTCACACACCTCCTTTCTGTGTTGACACACCTCCATTCTATGACTTCACACACCACCAATCTGAATTCACACACCTCCATTCTATGACTTCACCCACCTCCATTCTATGACTTCACACACCTCCATTCTCCGAATTCACACCCCTCTAATTTGATATCTCATACCTCCATTCTATGACTTCACAAACCTCCCTTCGGTGACTTCACAATACTCCATTCTATGACTTCACACATCTACATTCTATGACTTCACACACCTCAATTTTGAGTCACACATCTCCATTCTGTGACTTCACAAAACTCCATTCTATGATTTCACATATCTCCATACTATGACTTCACACACCTCCATCTATGACTTCACACACCTCCATTCTGAGTTCACACACCTCAATTCTGTGACTTCACACACCTCCATTCTGACTTCACACACCTTCATTGTATGACTTCACACACCTCCATTCTGTGACTTCACACACCTCCATTCTATGACTTCACAGACCTCGAATCTGTGACTTCACTCACCTCCACTCTGTGACTTCACACTTCTCAATTCTATGACTTCCCACACCTAAGTTCTATGACTTCACCCACCTACATTCTATGACTTCACACCTCCATTCTGACTTCACACACCTCCATTCTATGGCTTCACACACCTCCATTCTGACTTCACCCACCTCCATTCTGTGACTTCACACACCTCCATTCTATGATTTCACACACCTCCATTCTGTGACTTCACACACCTCCATTGTTTGACTTCACACACCTCCATTCTGTGACTTCACACACCTCCATTCTGAGTTCACACACCTCCATGCTTTGACTTCCCACACCTCTATTCTGTGACTTCACACACCTCCAATCTGTGACTACACACACTTCCATTCTATAACTTCACACACCTCCATTCTATGACTTCACACACCTCCATTCTGTGACTTCACACACCTCCCTTCTATGACCTCACACACCCTCATTCTGTGATTTCATACACCTCCATTCTATGACTTCATACCGTCCATTCTGTGACTTCACACACCTCCATTCTATGACTTCACACACTTCCATTCTATGACTTCACACATCTCCATTCTGTGACTTTACACACCTCTATTCTGGGTTCACACACCTCCATTCTGTGACTTCACACTCCTTCAATCTGTGACTTCGCACACCTCCATTCTGTGACTTCACACACCTCCATTCTATGACTTCACACACCTTCATTCTTACTTCACAAACACCCATGCTATGACTTCACACACCTCCATTCTATGACTTCACACACCTCCATTCTGTGACTTCACACACCTCCATTCTATGACTTCACGCACCTCCATTGTGACTACACACACCTCCATTCTATGAGTTCACACACCGCCATTCTGACTTCACACACCTCCGTTCTATGATTTCACATACCTCCATTCTGAATTCACACACCTCCATTCAGTGACTTCACACACTTCCATTGTGACGTCACACACCTCCAATCTATGAGTTCACACACCTCCATTCTATGACTTCACACACCTCCATTCTGACTTCACAAACCTCTATTCTATGACTTCGCACACCTCCATTCTGACATCACACACCTCCACTCTATGACTTCACACTCCTCCATTCTATGACTTCCCATACCTCCTTTCTATGACTTCACCCACCTTCATTCTATGACCTCACACCTCCATTCTGACTTCACACACTTCCATTCAGTGACTTCACACACCTCCATTCAATGACTTCACAAACCTCCATTCTGTGACTTCACACACCTCCATACTGAGTTCACAAAACTCCATTCGGTGACTTAACACACATCCATTTTGATTTCACACACCTCCAATATATGACTTCAAACAGCTCAATTCTCTGACTTTACACACCTCCATTCTATGACTTTAAACCCGTCCATTCTGTGCCTTCACACACCGCCATTCTATGACTTCATACACCTCCATTCTATGACTTCACACACCTCCATTCTATGACTTCACACACCTCCATTCTATGACTTCACAGATCTCGAGTCTGTGACTTCACTCACCTCTACTCTATGACTTCACACTTCTCGATTCTATGACTTCCCACACCTAAGTTCTATTACTTCATCCACCTCCATTCAATGACTTCACACCTCGATTCTGACTTCACACACCTGCATTCTATGACTTCACACACCTCCATTGTGACTTCACCCACCTCCATTCTATGACTTCACACACCTCGATTCTCCGAATTCACACCCCTCTAATTTGATTTCTCATACCTCCATTCTATGACTTCTCAAACCTCCCTTCGGTGACTTCACAATACTCCATTCTATGACTTCACACATCTACATTCTATGACTTCACACACCTCAATTCTGACTCACACAACTCCATTCTGTGACTTCACAAAACTCCATTCTATGATTTCACATATCTCCATACTATGACTTCACACACCTCCATCTATGATTGCACACACCTCCATTCTGAGTTCACACACCTCCATTCTGTGACTTCACACACCTCCATTCTGACTTCACACATCTCCATTGTATGACTTCACACACCTCCATTCTGTGACTTCACACACCTCTATTCTATGCCTTCACAAACTTCCATTGTGACGTCACACACCTCCATTTTATGAGTTCACACAACTCCATTCTATGACTTCACACACCTCCATTCTGACTTCACACACCTCTATTCTATGACTTCGAACACCTATATTCTGACTTCACACACCTCCATTCTCTGACTTCACACACCTCCATTCAATGACTTCACACACCTATATTCTTTGACTTCACCCACCTCCAATCTATGACTAAACACCTCCATTCTGACTTCATACACCTACATTCTCTGACTTCACACACCTCCATTCTATAACTTCACACACCTCCATTCTATGACTTCACACACCTCCATTCTGAATTCACACAGCTCCATTCTGTGACTTCACAAAACTCCATTCTATGATTTCACACACCTCCATACTATGACTTCACACAACTCCATCTATGACTTCACACACCTCCATTCTGACTTCACACACCTCTATTCTATGACTTCCCACACCTCCATTCTGACATCACACACCTCCATTCTATGACTTCACAGACCTCGAATCTGTGACTTCAGTAACCTCACTCTATGACTTCACACTCCTCCATTCTATGACTTCACCCACCTCCAATCTATGACTCCACACCTCCATTCTGTGACTTCACACACCTCCATACCATGACTTCACACACCTTCATTTTTACATCAGAAACATTCACACACCTCCATTCTATGACTTCACAAACCTCCATTCTGTGACTTCACACATGCATTTTGACTTCACACACCTCCAATATATGACTTCAAACACCTCAATTCTGTGACTTCACACCGCTCCATTCTATGACTTCATAACGTCCATTCTGTGACTTCACACACCTCCATTCTATGACTTCACACACCTCTATTCTGACTTCACACACCTCCATTCCATGACTTCATACACCTCCATTCTGACTTCACACACCTCCATTCTATGATTTCAAACCGTCCATTCTGTGACTTCACACACCTCCATTTTATGACTTCACACACTTCCATTCTATGACTTCACACACCTCCATTCTGTGACTTTACACACCTCCATTCTGAGTTCACACACCTCAATTCTGGAACTTCACACACCTCCAATATGTGACTTCCCACAACTCCATTCTGTCACCTCACACACCTCCATTCTATGACTTCACACACCTCTATTCTATGACTACACACACGTCCATTCTGTGATTTCACACACCTCCATTCTATGAGTTCACACACCTCCATTGTGACTACACACCCTACCATTCTATGAGTTCACACACCTCCATTCTGAATTCAACACCTCCATTCTATGACTTCACACACCTGCATTCTATGACTTCAGACACCTCCTTTCTATGACTTCACCCAACTCCATTCTATGACTTCACACCTCCATTCTGACTTCACACACCTCCATTCTGTGACTTCACACACCTCCATTATATGACTTCACACACCTCCATTCTATGACTTAACACACCTCCATTCTATGCCTTCACACACCTCCATTCTGTGACTTCACACACCTCCATTCTATGCCTTCACACACCTTCATTCTTACTTCACAAACATATATTCTATGACTTCACACACTTCCATTCTTTGACTTCATACACCTCCATTCTATGTCTTCACACACCTCCATTATTTGACTTCACACGACTAAATTCTGAGTTGACACATCTCCATTCTGTGACTTCAAACACCTCCATTCTGACTTCACACATCTCCATTCTATGACTTCACACACCTTCATTTTTATTTTACAAACATCCATTCTATAACTTCACACACCTCCATTCTGTGACTTCACACACCTCCTTTCTATGACTTCACCCAACTCCATTCTATGACTTCACACCTCCATTCTGACTTCACACACATCCATTCTATGACTTCACACACCTTCATTTTTACTTTACAAACATCCATTCTATAACTTCACACACCTCCATTCTATGACTTCACACACCTCCATTCAGTGACTTCACACACCTCAATTCTATGACTTCACACACCTCCATTGTGTGACTTCACACACCTCCATTCTATGACTTCACACACTTCCATTGTGACGTCACACACCTCCATTCTTTGAGTTCACACACCTCCATTCTGACTTCACACACCTCCACTCTATGACTTCACACACCTCCATTCTGAATTCACACAGCTCCATTCTGTGCCTTCACAAAACTCTATTCTATGATTTCACACAACTCCATACTATGACTTCACACAACTGCATCTATGACTTCACACACCTCCATTCTGACATCACACACCTCCATTCTATGACTTCACAGACCTCGAATCTGTGATTTCACTCATATGCACTCTATGACTTCACACTCCTCCATTCTATGACTTCCCACACCTCCTTTCTATGACTTCACCCACCTCCAATCGATGACTACACACCTCCATTCCGACTTCACACACCTCCATTCTGTGACTTCACACACCCCCATTCTATGAGTTCACATACCTCCATTCTATGACTTCACAAACCTCCATTCTGTGACTTCACACACCTCCTTTCTGAGTTCACACAACTCCATTCTGTGACTTCTCACACCTCGATTCTGTGACTTCACACAGCTCCAAACTGTGACTTCACACACCTCCATTCTGACTTCACACACCTCCATTCTATGACTTCACACACTTCCATTCTATGACTTCATACACCTCCATTCTTTGACTTCACACACCTCCATTCTGAGTTCACACAACTCCATTCTGTGACTTCTCACACCTCGATTCTGTGACTTCACACAGCTCCAAACTGTGACTTCACACACCTCCATTCTATGAGTTCACACACCTCCATTCTGTGACTTCACACACCTCCATTCTATGACCTCACACACCCTCATTCTCTGATTTCACACACCTCCATTCTATGAGTTCACACACCTCCATTCTGACTTCACACACCTCCATTCATTGACTTCACAAACTTCCATTGTGACGTCACACACCTCCATTCTATGAGTTCACACACCTACATTCTATGACATCACACACCTCCATTCTGACTTCACACACCTCTATTCTATGACTTGCAACACCTACATTCTGACTTCCCACACCTCCATTCTATGACTTCACAGACCTCGAATCTGTGACTTCACTCACGTCCACTCTATGACTTCACACTTCTTCATTCTATGACTTCCCACACCTAATTTCTGTGACTTCACCCACCTCCATTCTCTGACTTCACACCTCCATTCTGACTTCACACACCTCCATTCTATGACTTCACACACCTCCATTCTGACTTCACACACCTCCATTCTGTGACTTCACAAAACTCCATTCTATGATTTCACATATCTCCATACTATGACTTCACACACCTCCATCTATGAATTCACACACCTCCATTCTGAGTTCACACACCTCCATTCTGTGACTTCACACACCTCCATTCCGGCTTCACACACCTCCATTGTATGACTTCACACACCTCCATTCTGTGACTTCACACACCTGTATTCTATGACTTCACAAACTTCCATTTTGATGTCACACACCTCCATTCTATGAGTTCACACACCTCCATTCTATGACTTCACACACCTCCATTCTGATTTCACACACCTCTATTCTATGACTTGCAACACCTACATTCTGACTTCCCACACCTCCATTCTGTGACTTCACACACCTCCATTCCGGCTTCACACACCTCCATTGTATGACTTCACAAACCTCCATTCTGTGACTTCACACACCTCCTTTCTGAGTTCACACAACTCCATTCTGTGACTTCTCACACCTCGATTCTGTGACTTCACACAGCTCCAAACTGTGACTTCACAAACCTCCATTCTGACTTCACACACCTCCATTCTATGACTTCACACACTTCCATTCTATGACTTCATACACCTCCATTCTTTGACTTCACACACCTCCATTCTGAGTTCACACAACTCCATTCTGTGACTTCTCACACCTCGATTCTGTGACTTCACACAGCTCCAAACTGTGACTTCACACACCTCCATTCTATGAGTTCACACACCTCCATTCTGTGACTTCACACACCTCCATTCTATGACCTCACACACCCTCATTCTATGATTTCACACATCTCCATTCTATGAGTTCACACACCTCCATTCTGACTTCACACACCTCCATTCTATGACTTCACAAACTTCCATTGTGACGTCACACACCTCCACTCTATGAGTTCACACACCTACATTCTATGACATCACACACCTCCATTCTGACTTCACAGACCTCTATTCTATGACTTGCAACACCTACATTCTCACTTCCCACACCTCCATTCTATGACTTCACAGACCTCGAATCTGTGACTTCACTCACCTCCACTCTATGACTTCACACTTCTTCATTCTATGACTTCCCACACCTAATTTCTGTGACTTCACCCACCTCCATTCTATGACTTCACACCTCCATTCTGACTTCACACACCTCCATTCTATGACTTCACACACCTCCATTCTATGATTTCACATATCTCCATACTATGACTTCACACACCTCCATCTATGAATTCACACTCCTCCATTCTGAGTTCACACACCTCCATTCTGTGACTTCACACACCTCCATTCCGGCTTCACACACCTCCATTGTATGACTTCACACACCTCCATTCTGTGACTTCACACACCTGGATTCTATGACTTCACAAACTTCCATTGTGACGTCACACACCTCCATTCTGTGAGTTCACACACCTCCATTCTATGACTTCACACACCTCCATTCTGACTTCACACACCTCTATTCTATGACTTGCAACACTTACATTCTGACTTCCCACACATCCATTCTATGACTTCACAGACCTCGAATCTGTGACTTCACTCACCTCCACTCTATGACTTCACACTTCTCCATTCTATGACTTCCCACACCTAATTTCTGTCACTTCACCCACCTCCATTCTATGACTTCACACCTCCATTCTGACTTCACACACCTCCATTCTATGACTTCACACACCTCCATTCTGACTTCACTCACCTCCATTCTGTGACTTCACACACCTTCATTCTATGATTTCACACACCTCAATTCTGTGACTTCACACACCTGAATTCTATGACTTCACACACCTCCATTCTGTGACTTCACACACCTCCATTCTATGACTTCACACACCTCCATTCTATGACTTCACACACCTACATTTTGACTTCACACACCTCCATTCTCTGAGTTCACATACCTGCATTGTGACTTTACACACCTCCATTCTATGACTTCACACACCTCCATTCTGACCTCACACACCTCCATTCTGACTTCACACATCTAAATTCTTTGACTTTACACACCACCATTCTGATTTCACACACCTCCATTCTATGAGTTCACTCACCTCCATTCTATGACTTCATACACCTCCTTTCTGTGTTGACACACCTCCATTCTATGACTTCACACACCACCAATCTGAATTCACACACCTCCATTCTATGACTTCACCCACCTCCATTCTATGACTTCACACACCTCCATTCTCCGAATTCACACCCCTCTAATTTGATATCTCATACCTCCATTCTATGACTTCACAAACCTCCCTTCGGTGACTTCACAATACTCCATTCTATGACTTCACACATCTACATTCTATGACTTCACACACCTCAATTCTGACTCACACATCTCCATTCTGTGACTTCACAAAGCTCCACTCTATGATTTCACATATCTCCATACTATGACTTCACACACCTCCATGTATGACTTCACACACCTCCATTCTGAGTTCACACACCTCAATTCTGTGACTTCACACACCTCCATTCTGACTTCACACACCTCCATTGTATGACTTCACTCACCTCCACTCTGTGACTTCACACTTCTCCATTCTATGACTTCCCACACCTAAGTTCTATGACTTCACCCACCTACATTCTATGACTTCACACCTCCATTCTGACTTCACACACCTCCATTCTATGACTTCACACACCTCCATTCTGACTTCACCCACCTCCATTCTGTGACTTCACACACCTCCATTCTATGATTTCACACACCTCCATTCTGTGACTTCACACACCTCCATTCTTTGACTTCACACGCCTCCATTCTGTGACTTCACACACCTCCATTCTGAGTTCACAAACCTCCATTCTTTGACTTCTCACACCTCGATTCTGTGACTTCACACACCTCCAATCTGTGACTTCACACAATTCCCATCTATGACTTCACACACCTCCATTCTATGACTTCACACACCTCCATTCTGTGACTTCACACACCTCCATTCTATGAACTCACACGCCCTCATTCTGTGATTTCATACACCTCCATTCTATGACTTCATACCGTCCATTCTGTGACTTCACACACCTCCATTCTATGACTTCACACACTTCCATTCTATGACTTCACACACCTCCATTCTATGACTTCACACACCTCCATTCTGTGACTTCACACACCTCCATTCTATGACTTCACGCACCTCCATTGTGACTACACACACCTCCATTCTATGAGTTCACACACTGCCATTCTGACTTCACACAGTTCAATTCTGTGAGTTCACAAAATTCCATTCTCACTTCACACACCTCCATTGCATGAATTCACACACTTCCATTCTGTGACTTCACACACTTCCATTGTGACGTCACACACCTCCATTCTATGAGTTCACACACCTCCATTCTATGACTTCACACACCTCCATTCTGACTTCACAAACCTCTATTCTATGACTTCTCACACCTCCATTCTGACATCACACACCTCCACTCTATGACTTCAAACTCCTCCATTCTATGACTTCCCATACCTCCTTTCTATGACTTCACCCACCTTCATTCTATGACTTCACACCTCCATTCTGACTTCACACACTTCCATTCAGTGACTTCACACACCTCCATTCAATGACTTCACACACCTCCATTCTATGACTTCACACACCTTCATTCTTACTTCAGAAACATCCATTCTATGACCTCACACACCTACATCTATGACTTCATAAACCTCCATTCTGTGATTCACACACCTCCATACTGAGTTCACAAAACTCCATTCGGTGACTTAACACACATCCATTTTGACTTCACACACCTCCAATATATGACTTCAAACAGCTCAATTCTCTGACTTCACACACCTCCATTCTATGACTTTAAACCCGTACATTCTGTGACTTCACACACCGCCATTCTATGACTTCATACACCTCCATTCTATGACTTCACCCACCTCCATTCTATGACTTCACACACCTCCATTTTCCGACTTCACACCCCTCTAATTTGATTTCTTATACCTCCATTCTATGACATCTCAAACCTCCCTTCGGTGACTTCACAATACTCCATTCTATGACTTCACACATCTACAATCTATGACTTCACACACCTCAATTCTGACTCACAGAACTCCATTCTGTGACTTCACAAAACTCCATTCTATGATTTCACATATCTCCATACTATGACTTCACACACCTCCATCTATGATTGCACACACCTCCATTCTGAGTTCACACACCTCCATTCTGTGACTTCACACACCTCTATTCTATGCTTTCACAAACTTCCATTGTGACGTCACACACCTCCATTTTATGAGTTCACACACCTCCATTCTATGACTTCAAACACCTCCATTCTGACTTCACACACCTCTATTCTATGACTTCGAACACCTATATTCTGACTTCACACACCTCCTTTCTGTGACTTCACACACCTCCCTTCAATGACTTCACACACCTACATTCTTTGACTTCACCCACCTCCAATCTATGACTACACACCTCCATTCTGACTTCACCCACCTCCATTCTCTGACTTCACACACCTCCATTCTATAACTTCACACACCTCCATTCTATGACTTCACACACCTCCATTCTGAATTCACACAGCTCCATTCTGTGACTTCACAAAACTCCAATCTATGATTTCACACACCTCCATACTATGACTTGACACAACTCCATCTATGACTTCACACACCTCAATTCTGACTTCACACACCTCTATTCTATGACTTCGCACACCTCCATTCTGACATCACACACCTCCATTCTATGACTTCACAGACCTCGAATCTGTGACTTCACTCACCTCACTCTATGACTTCACACTCCTCCATTCTATGACTTCACCCACCTCCAATCTATGACTACACACCTCCATTCTGACTTCACACACCTCCATTCTGTGACTTCACACACCTCCATACCATGACTTCACACACCTTCATTTTTACTTCAGAAACATTCACACACCTCCATTCTATGACTTCACAAACCTCCATTCTGTGACTTCACACATGCATTTTGACTTCACACACCTCCAATATATGACTTCAAACACCTCAATTCTGTGACTTCACACCGCTCCATTCTATGACTTCATTACGTCCATTCTGTGACTTCACACACCTCCATTCTATGACTTCACACACTTCCATTCTATGACTTCACACACCTCCATTCTGTGCCTTTACACACCTCCATTCTGAGTTCACACACCTCCATTCTGTGACGTCACACACCTCTATTCTGTGACTTCCCACACCTCCATTCTGTGACTTCACACACCTCCATTCTATGACTTCACACACCTCTATTCTGACTTCACACACCTCCATTCTATGACTTCATACACCTCCATTCTGACTTCACACACCTCCATTCTATGACTTCGCACACCTCTCTTCTGATTTCACACATCTCCATTCTGTGACTTCACACACCTCCATTCAATGACTTCACACACCTACATTCTTTGACTTCACACACCTCCAATCTGACATCACACACCTCCATTCTATGATTTCACAGACCTCGAATCTATGACTTCACTCACCTGCACTCTATTACTTCCCACACCACCTTTCTATGACTTCACCCATCTCCAATATATGACTAAACACCTCCATTCTGACTTCACACCCCTCCATTCTGTGACTTCACACACCTCCATTCTATGACTTCACACACCTTCATTCTTACTTCAGAAACATCCATTCTATGACTTCACACACCTCAATTCTATGATTTCACAAACCTCCATTCTGTGACTTCACACACCTCCATTCTGGTTTCACATACTTCCATTCTATGACTTCACACACTTCCATTCTATGACTTCACACACCTCCATTCTCTGACTTCACACACCTCCATTCTGAGTTCACACACCTCCATTCTGTGACTTCACACACCTCCATTCTGTGACTTCACACACTTCCATTCTATGACTTCACACACCTTCATCCTATGATTTCACACACATCCATTCTGTGACTTCACAAACCTACATTCTATGACCTCACACACCCTCATTCTATGATTTCACACACCTCCATTCTATGACTTCACACATCCATTTTGATTTCACACACCTCCAATATATGACTTCAAACACCTCAATTCTGTGACTTCACACACCTCCATTCTATGACTTCAAACCGTCCATTCTGTGACTTCACACACCTCCATTCTATGACTTCACACACTTCCATTCTATGACTTCACACACCTCCATTCTGAGTTCACACACCTCAATTCTGGGACTTCACAGACCTCCAATCTGTGACTTCCGACACCTCCATTCTGTGACTTCCGACACCTCCATTCTATGACTTCACGCACCTCCATTCTATGACTTCACACACGTCCATTCTATGACTTCACACACCTCCATTCCATGTCTTCACACACCTCCATTCTTTGACTTCACACACCTAAATTCTGAGTTGACACATCTCCATTCTGTGACTTCACACACCTCCATTCTGACTTCACCCACCTCCATTCTATGACTTCACACACCTCGATTCTCCGACTTCACACCCCTCTAATTTGATTTCTCATACCTCCATTCTATGACTTCACAAACCTCCCTTCGGTGACTTCACAATACTCCATTCTATGACTTCACACATCTACATTCTATGACTTCACACACCTCAATTCTGACTCACACAACTCCATTCTGTGACTTCACAAAACTCCATTCTATGATTTCACATATCTCCATACTATGACTTCACACACCTCCATCTATGATTGCACACACCTGCATTCTGAGTTCACACACCTCCATTCTGTGACTTCACACACCTCCATTCTGACTTCACACATCTCCATTGTATGACTTCACACACCTCCATTCTGTGACTTCACACACCTCTATTCTATGCCTTTACAAACTTCCATTGTGACGTCACACACCTCCATTTTATGAGTTCACACAACTCCATTCTATGACTTCACACACCTCCATTCTGACTTCACACACCTCTATTCTATGACTTCGAACACCTATATTCTGACTTCACACACCTCCATTCTCTGACTTCACACACCTCCATTCAATGACTTCACACACCTATATTCTTTGACTTCACCCACCTCCAATCTATGACTAAACACCTCCATTCTGACTTCATACACCTACATTCTCTGACTTCACACACCTCCATTCTATAACTTCACACACCTCCATTCTATGACTTCACACACCTCCATTCTGAATTCACACAGCTCCATTCTGTGACTTCACAAAACTCCATTCTATGATTTCACACACCTCCATACTATGACTTCACACAACTCCATCTATGACTTCACACACCTCAATTCTGACTTCACACACCTCTATTCTATGACTTCGCACACCTCCATTCTGACATCACACACCTCCATTCTATGACTTCACAGACCTCGAATCTGTGACTTCACTCACCTCACTCTATGACTTCACACTCCTCCATTCTATGACTTCACCCACCTCCAATCTATGACTACACACCTCCATTCTGTGACTTCACACACCTCCATACCATGACTTCACACACCTTCATTTTTACATCAGAAACATTCACACACCTCCATTCTATGACTTCACAAACCTCCATTCTGTGACTTCACACATGCATTTTGACTTCACACACCTCCAATATATGACTTCAAACACCTCAATTCTGTGACTTCACACCGCTCCATTCTATGACTTCATAACGTCCATTCTGTGACTTCACACACCTCCATTCTATGACTTCACACACCTCTATTCTGACTTCACACACCTCCATTCCATGACTTCATACACCTCCATTCTGACTTCACACACCTCCATTCTATGATTTCAAACCGTCCATTCTGTGACTTCACACACCTCCATTTTATGACTTCACACACTTCCATTCTATGACTTCACACACCTCCATTCTGTGACTTTACACACCTCCATTCTGAGTTCACACACCTCAAATCTGGAACTTCACACACCTCCAATATGTGACTTCCCACAACTCCATTCTGTCACCTCACACACCTCCATTCTATGACTTCACACACCTCTATTCTATGACTACACACACGT
The DNA here is from genome assembly GCA_024803745.1 of Megascapheus bottae. Taxonomy (NCBI): domain Eukaryota; kingdom Metazoa; phylum Chordata; class Mammalia; order Rodentia; family Geomyidae; genus Megascapheus; species Megascapheus bottae. The sequence continues at coordinate 197,395 of JANJXV010001038.1, read as the reverse complement.
CCATTCTGTGATTTCACACACCTCCATTCTATGAGTTCACACACCTCCATTGTGACTACACACCCTACCATTCTATGAGTTCACACACCTCCATTCTGAATTCAACATCTCCATTCTATGACTTCACACACCTGCATTCTATGACTTCAGACACCTCCTTTCTATGACTTCACCCAACTCCATTCTATGACTTCACACCTCCATTCTGACTTCACACACCTCCATTCTGTGACTTCACACACCTCCATTATATGACTTCACACACCTCCATTCTATGACTTAACACACCTCCATTCTATGCCTTCACACACCTCCATTCTGTGACTTCACACACCTCCATTCTATGCCTTCACACACCTTCATTCTTACTTCACAAACATATATTCTATGACTTCACACACTTCCATTCTTTGACTTCATACACCTCCATTCTATGTCTTCACACACCTCCATTATTTGACTTCACACGACTAAATTCTGAGTTGACACATCTCCATTCTGTGACTTCTCACACCTCGATTCTGTGACTTCACACAGCTCCAAACTGTGACTTCACACACCTCCATTCTATGAGTTCACACACCTCCATTCTGTGACTTCACACACCTCCATTCTATGACCTCACACACCCTCATTCTATGATTTCACACACCTCCATTCTATGAGTTCACACACCTCCATTCTGACTTCACACACCTCCATTCATTGACTTCACAAACTTCCATTGTGACGTCACACACCTCCATTCTATGAGTTCACACACCTACATTCTATGACATCACACACCTCCATTCTGACTTCACACACCTCTATTCTATGACTTGCAACACCTACATTCTGACTTCCCACACCTCCATTCTATGACTTCACAGACCTCGAATCTGTGACTTCACTCACGTCCACTCTATGACTTCACACTTCTTCATTCTATGACTTCCCACACCTAATTTCTGTGACTTCACCCACCTCCATTCTCTGACTTCACACCTCCATTCTGACTTCACACACCTCCATTCTATGACTTCACACACCTCCATTCTGACTTCACACACCTCCATTCTGTGACTTCACAAAACTCCATTCTATGATTTCACATATCTCCATACTATGACTTCACACACCTCCATCTATGAATTCACACACCTCCATTCTGAGTTCACACACCTCCATTCTGTGACTTCACACACCTCCATTCCGGCTTCACACACCTCCATTGTATGACTTCACACACCTCCATTCTGTGACTTCACACACCTGCATTCTATGACTTCACAAACTTCCATTTTGATGTCACACACCTCCATTCTATGAGTTCACACACCTCCATTCTATGACTTCACACACCTCCATTCTGATTTCACACACCTCTATTCTATGACTTGCAACACCTACATTCTGACTTCCCACACCTCCATTCTGTGACTTCACACACCTCCATTCCGGCTTCACACACCTCCATTGTATGACTTCACAAACCTCCATTCTGTGACTTCACACACCTCCTTTCTGAGTTCACACAACTCCATTCTGTGACTTCTCACACCTCGATTCTGTGACTTCACACAGCTCCAAACTGTGACTTCACAAACCTCCATTCTGACTTCACACACCTCCATTCTATGACTTCACACACTTCCATTCTATGACTTCATACACCTCCATTCTTTGACTTCACACACCTCCATTCTGAGTTCACACAACTCCATTCTGTGACTTCTCACACCTCGATTCTGTGACTTCACACAGCTCCAAACTGTGACTTCACACACCTCCATTCTATGAGTTCACACACCTCCATTCTGTGACTTCACACACCTCCATTCTATGACCTCACACACCCTCATTCTATGATTTCACACATCTCCATTCTATGAGTTCACACACCTCCATTCTGACTTCACACACCTCCATTCTATGACTTCACAAACTTCCATTGTGACGTCACACACCTCCACTCTATGAGTTCACACACCTACATTCTATGACATCACACACCTCCATTCTGACTTCACAGACCTCTATTCTATGACTTGCAACACCTACATTCTCACTTCCCACACCTCCATTCTATGACTTCACAGACCTCGAATCTGTGACTTCACTCACCTCCACTCTATGACTTCACACTTCTTCATTCTATGACTTCCCACACCTAATTTCTGTGACTTCACCCACCTCCATTCTATGACTTCACACCTCCATTCTGACTTCACACACCTCCATTCTATGACTTCACACACCTCCATTCTATGATTTCACATATCTCCATACTATGACTTCACACACCTCCATCTATGAATTCACACTCCTCCATTCTGAGTTCACACACCTCCATTCTGTGACTTCACACACCTCCATTCCGGCTTCACACACCTCCATTGTATGACTTCACACACCTCCATTCTGTGACTTCACACACCTGGATTCTATGACTTCACAAACTTCCATTGTGACGTCACACACCTCCATTCTGTGAGTTCACACACCTCCATTCTATGACTTCACACACCTCCATTCTGACTTCACACACCTCTATTCTATGACTTGGAACACCTACATTCTGACTTCCCACACATCCATTCTATGACTTCACAGACCTCGAATCTTTGACTTCACTCACCTCCACTCTATGACTTCACACTTCTCCATTCTATGACTTCCCACACCTAATTTCTGTCACTTCACCCACCTCCATTCTATGACTTCACACCTCCATTCTGACTTCACACACCTCCATTCTATGACTTCACACACCTCCATTCTGACTTCACTCACCTCCATTCTGTGACTTCACACACCTTCATTCTATGATTTCACACACCTCAATTCTGTGACTTCACACACCTGAATTCTATGACTTCACACACCTCCATTCTGTGACTTCACACACCTCCATTCTATGACTTCACACACCTCCATTCTATGACTTCACACACCTACATTTTGACTTCACACACCTCCATTCTATGACTTCACATACCTGCATTGTGACTTTACACACCTCCATTCTATGACTTCACACACCTCCATTCTGACCTCACACACCTCCATTCTGACTTCACACATCTAAATTCTTTGACTTTACACACCACCATTCTGATTTCACACACCTCCATTCTATGAGTTCACTCACCTCCATTCTATGACTTCATACACCTCCTTTCTGTGTTGACACACCTCCATTCTATGACTTCACACACCACCAATCTGAATTCACACACCTCCATTCTATGACTTCACCCACCTCCATTCTATGACTTCACACACCTCCATTCTCCGAATTCACACCCCTCTAATTTGATATCTCATACCTCCATTCTATGACTTCACAAACCTCCCTTCGGTGACTTCACAATACTCCATTCTATGACTTCACACATCTACATTCTATGACTTCACACACCTCAATTCTGACTCACACATCTCCATTCTGTGACTTCACAAAGCTCCACTCTATGATTTCACATATCTCCATACTATGACTTCACACACCTCCATGTATGACTTCACACACCTCCATTCTGAGTTCACACACCTCAATTCTGTGACTTCACACACCTCCATTCTGACTTCACACACCTCCATTGTATGACTTCACTCACCTCCACTCTGTGACTTCACACTTCTCCATTCTATGACTTCCCACACCTAAGTTCTATGACTTCACCCACCTACATTCTATGACTTCACACCTCCATTCTGACTTCACACACCTCCATTCTATGACTTCACACACCTCCATTCTGACTTCACCCACCTCCATTCTGTGACTTCACACACCTCCATTCTATGATTTCACACACCTCCATTCTGTGACTTCACACACCTCCATTCTTTGACTTCACACGCCTCCATTCTGTGACTTCACACACCTCCATTCTGAGTTCACAAACCTCCATTCTTTGACTTCTCACACCTCGATTCTGTGACTTCACACACCTCCAATCTGTGACTTCACACAATTCCCATCTATGACTTCACACACCTCCATTCTATGACTTCACACACCTCCATTCTGTGACTTCACACACCTCCATTCTATGACCTCACACGCCCTCATTCTGTGATTTCATACACCTCCATTCTATGACTTCATACCGTCCATTCTGTGACTTCACACACCTCCATTCTATGACTTCACACACTTCCATTCTATGACTTCACACACCTCCATTCTATGACTTCACACACCTCCATTCTGTGACTTCACACACCTCCATTCTATGACTTCACGCACCTCCATTGTGACTACACACACCTCCATTCTATGAGTTCACACACTGCCATTCTGACTTCACACAGTTCAATTCTGTGAGTTCACAAAATTCCATTCTCACTTCACACACCTCCATTGCATGAATTCACACACTTCCATTCTGTGAATTCACACACTTCCATTGTGACATCACACACCTCCATTCTATGAGTTCACACACCTCCATTCTATGACTTCACACACCTCCATTCTGACTTCACAAACCTCTATTCTATGACTTCTCACACCTCCATTCTGACATCACACACCTCCACTCTATGACTTCACACTCCTCCATTCTATGACTTCCCATACCTCCTTTCTATGACTTCACCCACCTTCATTCTATGACTTCACACCTCCATTCTGACTTCACACACTTCCATTAAGTGACTTCACACACCTCCATTCAATGACTTCACACACCTCCATTCTATGACTTCACACACCTTCATTCTTACTTCAGAAACATCCATTCTATGACCTCACACACCTACATCTATGACTTCATAAACCTACATTCTGTGATTCACACACCTCCATACTGAGTTCACAAAACTCCATTCGGTGACTTAACACACATCCATTTTGACTTCACACACCTCCAATATATGACTTCAAACAGCTCAATTCTCTGACTTCACACACCTCCATTCTATGACTTTAAACCCGTACATTCTGTGACTTCACACACCGCCATTCTATGACTTCATACACCTCCATTCTATGACTTCACCCACCTCCATTCTATGACTTCACACACCTCCATTTTCCGACTTCACACCCCTCTAATTTGATTTCTCATACCTCCATTCTATGACATCTCAAACCTCCCTTCGGTGACTTCACAATACTCCATTCTATGACTTCACACTTCTACAATCTATGACTTCACACACCTCAATTCTGACTCACAGAACTCCATTCTGTGACTTCACAAAACTCCACTCTATGATTTCACATATCTCCATACTATGACTTCACACACCTCCATCTATGATTGCACACACCTCCATTCTGAGTTCACACACCTCCATTCTGTGACTTCACACACCTCTATTCTATGCTTTCACAAACTTCCATTGTGACGTCACACACCTCCATTTTATGAGTTCACACACCTCCATTCTATGACTTCAAACACCTCCATTCTGACTTCACACACCTCTATTCTATGACTTCGAACACCTATATTCTGACTTCACACACCTCCTTTCTGTGACTTCACACACCTCCCTTCAATGACTTCACACACCTACATTCTTTGACTTCACCCACCTCCAATCTATGACTACACACCTCCATTCTGACTTCACCCACCTCCATTCTCTGACTTCACACACCTCCATTCTATAACTTCACACACCTCCATTCTATGACTTCACACACCTCCATTCTGAATTCACACAGCTCCATTCTGTGACTTCACAAAACTCCAATCTATGATTTCACACACCTCCATACTATGACTTGACACAACTCCATCTATGACTTCACACACCTCAATTCTGACTTCACACACCTCTATTCTATGACTTCGCACACCTCCATTCTGACATCACACACCTCCATTCTATGACTTCACAGACCTCGAATCTGTGACTTCACTCACCTCACTCTATGACTTCACACTCCTCCATTCTATGACTTCACCCACCTCCAATCTATGACTACACACCTCCATTCTGACTTCACACACCTCCATTCTGTGACTTCACACACCTCCATACCATGACTTCACACACCTTCATTTTTACTTCAGAAACATTCACACACCTCCATTCTATGACTTCACAAACCTCCATTCTGTGACTTCACACATGCATTTTGACTTCACACACCTCCAATATATGACTTCAAACACCTCAATTCTGTGACTTCACACCGCTCCATTCTATGACTTCATAACGTCCATTCTGTGACTTCACACACCTCCATTCTATGACTTCACACACTTCCATTCTATGACTTCACACACCTCCATTCTGTGCCTTTACACACCTCCATTCTGAGTTCACACACCTCCATTCTGTGACGTCACACACCTCTATTCTGTGACTTCCCACACCTCCATTCTGTGACTTCACACACCTCCATTCTATGACTTCACACACCTCTATTCTGACTTCACACACCTCCATTCTATGACTTCATACACCTCCATTCTGACTTCACACACCTCCATTCTATGACTTCGCACACCTCTCTTCTGATTTCACACATCTCCATTCTGTGACTTCACACACCTCCATTCAATGACTTCACACACCTACATTCTTTGACTTCACACACCTCCAATCTGACATCACACACCTCCATTCTATGATTTCACAGACCTCGAATCTATGACTTCACTCACCTGCACTCTATTACTTCCCACACCACCTTTCTATGACTTCACCCACCTCCAATATATGACTAAACACCTCCATTCTGACTTCACACCCCTCCATTCTGTGACTTCACACACCTCCATTCTATGACTTCACACACCTTCATTCTTACTTCAGAAACATCCATTCTATGACTTCACACACCTCAATTCTATGATTTCACAAACCTCCATTCTGTGACTTCACACACCTCCATTCTGGTTTCACATACTTCCATTCTATGACTTCACACACTTCCATTCTATGACTTCACACACCTCCATTCTCTGACTTCACACACCTCCATTCTGAGTTCACACACCTCCATTCTGTGACTTCACACACCTCCATTCTGTGACTTCACACACTTCCATTCTATGACTTCACACACCTTCATCCTATGATTTCATACACATCCATTCTGTGACTTCACAAACCTACATTCTATGACCTCACACACCCTCATTCTATGATTTCACACACCTCCATTCTATGACTTCACACATCCATTTTGATTTCACACACCTCCAATATATGACTTCAAACTCCTCAATTCTGTGACTTCACACACCTCCATTCTATGACTTCAAACCGTCCATTCTGTGACTTCACACACCTCCATTCTATGACTTCACACACTTCCATTCTATGACTTCACACACCTCCATTCTGAGTTCACACACCTCAATTCTGGGACTTCACAGACCTCCAATTTGTGACTTCCGACACCTCCATTCTGTGACTTCCGACACCTCCATTCTATGACTTCACGCACCTCCATTCTATGACTTCACACACGTCCATTCTATGACTTCACACACCTCCATTCCATGTCTTCACACACCTCCATTCTTTGACTTCACACACCTAAATTCTGAGTTGACACATCTCCATTCTGTGACTTCACACACCTCCATTCTGACTTCACACATCTCCATTCTATGACTTCATACACCTTCATTTTTACTTTACAAACATCCATTGTATAATTTCACACACCTCCATTCTATGACTTCACACACCTCCATTCAGTGACTTCACACACCTCCATTCTATGACTTCACACACCTCCATTCTGTGACTTAACACACCTCCATTCTATGATTTCACACACTTCCATTGTGATGTCACACACCTCCATTCTCTGAGTTCACACACCTCCATTCTGACTTCACACACCTCCATTCTATAACTTCACACACCTCCATTCTGACTACACACACCTCTATTCTATGACTTCGCACACCTCCATTCTGACATCACAAACCTCCATTCTATGACTTCAAACATCTCCATTCTTTGACTTCACACACCTCCATTCTGTGTTCACACACCTCAATTCTGTGACTTCACACTCCTCCATTCTGACTTCACCCACCTCCAATCGATGACTACACAACTCCATTCGGACATCACACACCTCCATTCTGTGAATTCACACACCCCCATTCTATGAGTTCACATACCTCCATTCTATGACTTCACACACCTTCATTCTTACTTCAGAAACTTCCATTCTATGACTTCACACACCTCCATTCTATGACTACACACACATCCATTCTATGACTTCACACACCTCCTTTCTATGACTTCACCCAACTCCATTCTATGACTTCACACCTCCATTCTGACTTCACACACCTCCATTCTGTGACTTCACACACGTCCATACTGAGTTCACACACCTCTATTCTGTGATTTCACACACATTCCATTCTGTGATTTCACACAACTCCATTCTGTGACTTCACACACTTCCATTCTATGACTTCACAAAACTTCATTCTATGATTTCACACACCTCCATTCTGTGCCTTCACAAAACTTCATTCTATGACCTCACACACCCTCATTCTATGACTTCACACAACTCCATTCTATGACTTCACACATCCATTTTGACTTCACACACCTCCAATATATGACTTCAAACACCTCAATTCTGTGACTTCACATACCTCCATTCTATGACTTCAAACCGACCATTCTGTGACTTCCGACACCTCCATTCTATGACTTCACACACCTCCATTCTATGACTTCACACACGTCCATTCTGTGACTTCACACACCTCCATTCTATGACTTCACACACCTCCATTGTGAGTACACACACTACCATTCTATGAGTTCACACACCTCCATTCTGACTTCACACACCTCCATTCTATGAGTACACACACATCCATTCTATGACTTCACACACCTCCTTTCTATGACTTCACCCAACTCCATTCTATGACTTCACACCTCCATTCTGACTTCACACACTTCCATTCTGTGACTTCACACACCTCCATTATATGACTTCACACACCTCCATTCTATGACTTCACACACCTCCATTCTATGCCTTCACACACCTCCATTCTGTGACTACACACACCTCCATTCTATGCCTTCACACACCTTCATTCTTACTTCAGAAACATCCATTCTATGACCTCACACACCTACATCTATGACTTCATAAACCTACATTCTGTGATTCACACACCTCCATACTGAGTTCACAAAACTCCATTCGGTGACTTAACACACATCCATTTTGACTTCACACACCTCCAATATATGACTTCAAACAGCTCAATTCTCTGACTTCACACACCTCCATTCTATGACTTTAAACCCGTACATTCTGTGACTTCACACACCGCCATTCTATGACTTCATACACCTCCATTCTATGACTTCACCCACCTCCATTCTATGACTTCACACACCTCCATTTTCCGACTTCACACCCCTCTAATTTGATTTCTCATACCTCCATTCTATGACATCTCAAACCTCCCTTCGGTGACTTCACAATACTCCATTCTATGACTTCACACTTCTACAATCTATGACTTCACACACCTCAATTCTGACTCACAGAACTCCATTCTGTGACTTCACAAAACTCCACTCTATGATTTCACATATCTCCATACTATGACTTCACACACCTCCATCTATGATTGCACACACCTCCATTCTGAGTTCACACACCTCCATTCTGTGACTTCACACACCTCTATTCTATGCTTTCACAAACTTCCATTGTGACGTCACACACCTCCATTTTATGAGTTCACACACCTCCATTCTATGACTTCAAACACCTCCATTCTGACTTCACACACCTCTATTCTATGACTTCGAACACCTATATTCTGACTTCACACACCTCCTTTCTGTGACTTCACACACCTCCCTTCAATGACTTCACACACCTACATTCTTTGACTTCACCCACCTCCAATCTATGACTACACACCTCCATTCTGACTTCACCCACCTCCATTCTCTGACTTCACACACCTCCATTCTATAACTTCACACACCTCCATTCTATGACTTCACACACCTCCATTCTGAATTCACACAGCTCCATTCTGTGACTTCACAAAACTCCAATCTATGATTTCACACACCTCCATACTATGACTTGACACAACTCCATCTATGACTTCACACACCTCAATTCTGACTTCACACACCTCTATTCTATGACTTCGCACACCTCCATTCTGACATCACACACCTCCATTCTATGACTTCACAGACCTCGAATCTGTGACTTCACTCACCTCACTCTATGACTTCACACTCCTCCATTCTATGACTTCACCCACCTCCAATCTATGACTACACACCTCCATTCTGACTTCACACACCTCCATTCTGTGACTTCACACACCTCCATACCATGACTTCACACACCTTCATTTTTACTTCAGAAACATTCACACACCTCCATTCTATGACTTCACAAACCTCCATTCTGTGACTTCACACATGCATTTTGACTTCACACACCTCCAATATATGACTTCAAACACCTCAATTCTGTGACTTCACACCGCTCCATTCTATGACTTCATAACGTCCATTCTGTGACTTCACACACCTCCATTCTATGACTTCACACACTTCCATTCTATGACTTCACACACCTCCATTCTGTGCCTTTACACACCTCCATTCTGAGTTCACACACCTCCATTCTGTGACGTCACACACCTCTATTCTGTGACTTCCCACACCTCCATTCTGTGACTTCACACACCTCCATTCTATGACTTCACACACCTCTATTCTGACTTCACACACCTCCATTCTATGACTTCATACACCTCCATTCTGACTTCACACACCTCCATTCTATGACTTCGCACACCTCTCTTCTGATTTCACACATCTCCATTCTGTGACTTCACACACCTCCATTCAATGACTTCACACACCTACATTCTTTGACTTCACACACCTCCAATCTGACATCACACACCTCCATTCTATGATTTCACAGACCTCGAATCTATGACTTCACTCACCTGCACTCTATTACTTCCCACACCACCTTTCTATGACTTCACCCACCTCCAATATATGACTAAACACCTCCATTCTGACTTCACACCCCTCCATTCTGTGACTTCACACACCTCCATTCTATGACTTCACACACCTTCATTCTTACTTCAGAAACATCCATTCTATGACTTCACACACCTCAATTCTATGATTTCACAAACCTCCATTCTGTGACTTCACACACCTCCATTCTGGTTTCACATACTTCCATTCTATGACTTCACACACTTCCATTCTATGACTTCACACACCTCCATTCTCTGACTTCACACACCTCCATTCTGAGTTCACACACCTCCATTCTGTGACTTCACACACCTCCATTCTGTGACTTCACACACTTCCATTCTATGACTTCACACACCTTCATCCTATGATTTCATACACATCCATTCTGTGACTTCACAAACCTACATTCTATGACCTCACACACCCTCATTCTATGATTTCACACACCTCCATTCTATGACTTCACACATCCATTTTGATTTCACACACCTCCAATATATGACTTCAAACTCCTCAATTCTGTGACTTCACACACCTCCATTCTATGACTTCAAACCGTCCATTCTGTGACTTCACACACCTCCATTCTATGACTTCACACACTTCCATTCTATGACTTCACACACCTCCATTCTGAGTTCACACACCTCAATTCTGGGACTTCACAGACCTCCAATTTGTGACTTCCGACACCTCCATTCTGTGACTTCCGACACCTCCATTCTATGACTTCACGCACCTCCATTCTATGACTTCACACACGTCCATTCTATGACTTCACACACCTCCATTCCATGTCTTCACACACCTCCATTCTTTGACTTCACACACCTAAATTCTGAGTTGACACATCTCCATTCTGTGACTTCACACACCTCCATTCTGACTTCACACATCTCCATTCTATGACTTCATACACCTTCATTTTTACTTTACAAACATCCATTGTATAATTTCACACACCTCCATTCTATGACTTCACACACCTCCATTCAGTGACTTCACACACCTCCATTCTATGACTTCACACACCTCCATTCTGTGACTTAACACACCTCCATTCTATGATTTCACACACTTCCATTGTGATGTCACACACCTCCATTCTCTGAGTTCACACACCTCCATTCTGACTTCACACACCTCCATTCTATAACTTCACACACCTCCATTCTGACTACACACACCTCTATTCTATGACTTCGCACACCTCCATTCTGACATCACAAACCTCCATTCTATGACTTCAAACATCTCCATTCTTTGACTTCACACACCTCCATTCTGTGTTCACACACCTCAATTCTGTGACTTCACACTCCTCCATTCTGACTTCACCCACCTCCAATCGATGACTACACAACTCCATTCGGACATCACACACCTCCATTCTGTGAATTCACACACCCCCATTCTATGAGTTCACATACCTCCATTCTATGACTTCACACACCTTCATTCTTACTTCAGAAACTTCCATTCTATGACTTCACACACCTCCATTCTATGACTACACACACATCCATTCTATGACTTCACACACCTCCTTTCTATGACTTCACCCAACTCCATTCTATGACTTCACACCTCCATTCTGACTTCACACACCTCCATTCTGTGACTTCACACACGTCCATACTGAGTTCACACACCTCTATTCTGTGATTTCACACACATTCCATTCTGTGATTTCACACAACTCCATTCTGTGACTTCACACACTTCCATTCTATGACTTCACAAAACTTCATTCTATGATTTCACACACCTCCATTCTGTGCCTTCACAAAACTTCATTCTATGACCTCACACACCCTCATTCTATGACTTCACACAACTCCATTCTATGACTTCACACATCCATTTTGACTTCACACACCTCCAATATATGACTTCAAACACCTCAATTCTGTGACTTCACATACCTCCATTCTATGACTTCAAACCGACCATTCTGTGACTTCCGACACCTCCATTCTATGACTTCACACACCTCCATTCTATGACTTCACACACGTCCATTCTGTGACTTCACACACCTCCATTCTATGACTTCACACACCTCCATTGTGAGTACACACACTACCATTCTATGAGTTCACACACCTCCATTCTGACTTCACACACCTCCATTCTATGAGTACACACACATCCATTCTATGACTTCACACACCTCCTTTCTATGACTTCACCCAACTCCATTCTATGACTTCACACCTCCATTCTGACTTCACACACTTCCATTCTGTGACTTCACACACCTCCATTATATGACTTCACACACCTCCATTCTATGACTTCACACACCTCCATTCTATGCCTTCACACACCTCCATTCTGTGACTACACACACCTCCATTCTATGCCTTCACACACCTTCATTCTTACTTCACAAACATACATTCTATGACTTCACACTCCTCCATTCTATGACTTCAAACACCTCCATTCTTTGACTTCACACACCTCCATTCTGTGTTCACACACCTCAATTCTGTGACCTCACACACCTCCATTCTGACTTCACACACCTCCATTCTATGACTTCACACACCTCCATTCTATGTCTTCACACACCTCCATTCTTTGACTTCACACACCTAAATTCTGAGTTGACACATCTCCATTCTGTGACTTCACACACCTCCATTCTGACTTCACACATCTCCATTCTATGACTTCACACACCTTCATTTTTACTTTACAAACATCCATTCTATAACTTCACACACCTCCATTCTATGACTTCACACACCTCCATTCAGTGACTTCACACACCTCCATTCTATGACTTCACACACCTCCATTCTGTGACTTCACACACCTCCATTCTATGATTTCACACACTTCCATTGTGACGTCACACACCTCCATTCTATGAGTTCACACACCTCCATTCTGACTTCACACACCTCCATTCTGTGACTTCACACACGTCCATACTGAGTTCACACACCTCTATTCTGTGATTTCACACACATTCCATTCTGTGATTTCACACAACTCCATTCTGTGACTTCACACACTTCCATTCTATGACTTCACAAAACTTCATTCTATGATTTCACACACCTCCATTCTGTGCCTTCACAAAACTTCATTCTATGACCTCACACACCCTCATTCTATGACTTCACACAACTCCATTCTATGACTTCACACATCCATTTTGACTTCACACACCTCCAATATATGACTTCAAACACCTCAATTCTGTGACTTCACATACCTCCATTCTATGACTTCAAACCGACCATTCTGTGACTTCCGACACCTCCATTCTATGACTTCACACACCTCCATTCTATGACTTCACACACGTCCATTCTGTGACTTCACACACCTCCATTCTATGACTTCACACACCTCCATTGTGAGTACACACACTACCATTCTATGAGTTCACACACCTCCATTCTGACTTCACACACCTCCATTCTATGAGTACACACACATCCATTCTATGACTTCACACACCTCCTTTCTATGACTTCACCCAACTCCATTCTATGACTTCACACCTCCATTCTGACTTCACACACTTCCATTCTGTGACTTCACACACCTCCATTATATGACTTCACACACCTCCATTCTATGACTTCACACACCTCCATTCTATGCCTTCACACACCTCCATTCTGTGACTACACACACCTCCATTCTATGCCTTCACACACCTTCATTCTTACTTCACAAACATACATTCTATGACTTCACACTCCTCCATTCTATGACTTCAAACACCTCCATTCTTTGACTTCACACACCTCCATTCTGTGTTCACACACCTCAATTCTGTGACCTCACACACCTCCATTCTGACTTCACACACCTCCATTCTATGACTTCACACACCTCCATTCTATGTCTTCACACACCTCCATTCTTTGACTTCACACACCTAAATTCTGAGTTGACACATCTCCATTCTGTGACTTCACACACCTCCATTCTGACTTCACACATCTCCATTCTATGACTTCACACACCTTCATTTTTACTTTACAAACATCCATTCTATAACTTCACACACCTCCATTCTATGACTTCACACACCTCCATTCAGTGACTTCACACACCTCCATTCTATGACTTCACACACCTCCATTCTGTGACTTCACACACCTCCATTCTATGATTTCACACACTTCCATTGTGACGTCACACACCTCCATTCTATGAGTTCACACACCTCCATTCTGACTTCACACACCTCCATTCTATGACTTCACACACCTCCATTCTGAATTCACACAGCTCCATTCTGTGACTTCACAAAACTCTATTCTATGATTTCACACACCTCCATACTATGACTTCACACAACTCCATCTAAGACTTCACACACCTCCATTCTGACTACACACACCTCTATTCTATGACTTCGCACACCTCCATTCTGACATCACACACCTCCATTCTATGACTTCACAGACCTCGAATCTGTGATTTCACTCAATGCACTCTATGACTTCACACTCCTCCATTCTATGACTTCAAACACCTCCATTCTTTGACTTCACACACCTCCATTCTGTGTTCACACACCTCAATTCTGTGACTTCACACACCTCCATTCTGACTTCACCCACCTCCAATCGATGACTACACACCTCCATTCTGACTTCACACACCTCCATTCTGTGAATTCACACACCCCCATTCTATGAGTTCACATACCTTCATTCTCTGACTTCACACACCTTCATTCTTACTTCAGAAACATCCATTCTATGACTTCACACACCTCCATTCTATGACTTCACAAACTCCATTCTGTGACTTCACACACATCCATTCTGAGTTCACACAACTCCATTCGGTGACTTCACACACCTCCATTCTTACTTCACACACCTCCATTCTCTGACTTCACACTCTTCCATTCTATGACTTCACACACCTCCATTCTGTGAGTTCACACACCTCCATTCTGAGTTCACACACCTCCATTCTGTGACTTCTCACATCTCGATTCTGTGACTTCACACAGCTCCAATCTGTGACTTCACACACTTTCATTCTATGACTTCACACACCACCATTCTTTGACTTTACACACCTCCATTCTGAGTTCACACCCCTCAATTCTGGGACTTCACAGACCTCCAAACTGTGACTTTCCACACCTCCATTCTGTGACTTCACACACCTCCATTCTATGACTTCACACACCTCCATTCTATGACTTCACACACGTCCATTCTTTGACTTCACACACCTCCATTCTATGACTTCACACATCTCCATTGTGACTACACACACTACCATTCTATGAGTTCACACACCTCCATTCTGACTTCACACACCTCCATTCTATGACTACACACACATCCATTCTATGACTTCACACACCTCCTTTCTATGACTTCACCCAACTCCATTCTATGACTTCACACCTTCATTCTGACTTCACACACCTCCATTCTGTGACTTCACACACCTCCATACTGAGTTCACACACCTCTATTCTGTGATTTCACACACCTTCCATTCTGTGATTTCACACACCTCCATTCTGTGACTTCACGCACTTCCATTCTATGACTTCACAAACCTTCCTTCTATGATTTCACACACCTCCATTCTGTGACTTCGCAAACCTCCATTCTATGACCTCACACACCCTCATTCTATGATTTCACACACCTCCATTCTATGACTTCACACATCCATTTTGACTTCACACACCTCCAATATGACTTCAAACACCTCAAATCTGTGACTTCAGACACCGCCATTCTATGACTTCAAACGGACCATTCTGTGACTTCACACACCTCCATTCTATGACTTCACACACTTCCATTCTATGACTTCACACACCTCCATTCTGTGACTTTACACACCTCCATTCTGAGTTCACACACCTCAATTCTGGGACTTCATAGACCTCCAATCTGTGACTTCCCACACCTCCATTCTGTGACTTCACTCACCTCCATTCTATGACTTCACACACCTCCATTCTATGACTTCACACACGTCCATTCTGTGACTTCACACACCTCCATTCTATGACTTCACACACCTCCATTGTGACTACACACACTACCATTCTATGAGTTCACACACCTCCATTCTGACTTCACACATCCATTCTATGAATACACACACATCCATTCTATGACTTCACACACCTCCTTTCTATAACTTCACCCAACTCCATTCTATGACTTCACACCTCCATTCTGACTTCACACACCTACATTCTGTGACTTCACACACCTCCATTATATGACTTCACACACCTCCATTCTATGACTTCACACACCTCCATTCTATGCCTCCACACACCTCCATTCTGTGACTTCACACACCTCCATTCTATGCCTTCACACACCTTCATTCTTACTTCACAAACATACATTCTATGACTTCACACTCCTCCATTCTATGACTTCAAACACCTCCATTCTTTGACTTCACACACCTCCATTCTGTGACTTTACACAGCTCCATTCTATCACTTCACACACTTCCATTGTGACGTCACACACCTCCATTCTATGACTTCACACACCTCCATTCTGTGACTTCACACACGTCCATTCTATGACTTCACACACCTCCATTCTGACTTCACACACCTACATTCTATGACTTCACACATCCATTTTGACTTCACACACCTCCAATATATGACTTCAAACAGCTCAATTCTCTGACTTCACACACCTCTATTCTATGACTTTAAGCCCGTCCATTCAGTGACTTCACACACCTCCATTCTATGACTTCACCCACCTCCATTCTATGACTTCACACATCTACATTCTATGACTTCACACACCTCCATTCTCCGACTTCACACCCCTCTAATTTGATTTATCATACCTCCATTCTATGACTTCACAAACCTCACTTCGGTGACTTCACAATACTCCATTCTATGACTTCACACATCTACATTCTATGACTTCACACATTTCAATTCTGACTCACACAACTCCATTCTGTGACTTCACAAAACTCCATTGTATGATTTCACATATCTCCATACTATGACTTTACACACCTCCATTCTGAGTTCACACACCTCCATTCTGTGACTTCACACACCTCCATACTGACTTCACACACCTCCATTGTATGACTTCACACACCTCCATTCTAAGACTTCACAAACCTCAATTCTATGACTTCACTCACCTCCATTCTATGACTTCACACACCTCCTTTCTGAGTTGACACACCTCCATTCTATGACTTCACACACCTCCAATCTGAATTCACACACCTCCATTCTATGACTTCACCCACCTCCATTCTATGACTTCACACAACTCCATTCTCCTACTTCACACCCCTCTAATTTGATTTCTCATACCTCCATTCTATGACTACACAAACCTCCCTTCTGTGAATTCACAATACTCCATTCTATGACTTCACACATCTACATTCCATGACTTCACACACCTCAATTCTGACTCACACAACTTCATTCTGTGACTTCACAAAACTCCATTCTATGATTTCACATATCTCCATACTATGACTTCACACACCTCCATCTATGACTTCACACACCTCCTTTCTGTGAATTCACCCACCTCCAATCTATGACTACACACCTTCATTCTGAATTCACACACCTCCATTCTGTGACTTCACACACCTCCATTCTATGACTTCACACACCTCCATTCTGTGACTTCACTCACCTCCATTCTATGACTTCACACATCTCCATTGTGACTACACACACCTCCATTCTATGAGTTCACACACCTCCATTCTGACTTCACACACCTCCATTCTGAGTTCACACATCTCCATTCTGTGACTTCGAACACCTCCATTCTGTGACTTCACACACCTCTAATCTGTGACTTCACACACTTCCATTCTATGACTTCACACACCTCCATTCTATGACTTCACACAACTCCATTCTGTGACTTCACACACCTCCATTCTATGACCCACACACCCTCATTCTATGATTTCACACACCTCCATTCTATGACTTCACACATCCATTTTGATTTCACACACCTCCAATATATGACTTCAAACACCTCAATTCTGTGACTTCACACACCTCCATTCTATGACTTCATACCGTCCATTCTTTGACTTCACACACCTCCATTCTATGACTTCACACACTTACATTCTATGACTTCACACACCTCCATTCTATGACTTCACAAACCTCCATTCTGTGACTTCACACACCTCCATTCTGAGTTCACACAACTTCATTCGGTGACTTCACACACCTCCATTCTGACTTCACACACCTCCATTCTATGACTTCACACACTTCCATTCTATGACTTCACAAACCTCCATTCTGGGACTTCACACACCTCCATTCTGAGTTCACACAGCTTCATTCTGTGACTTCTCACACCTCGAATCTGTGACTTCACACACCTCCAATCTGTGACTTTACAGGTTCCATTCTATGAGTTCACACACCTCCATTCTATGACTTCACACATCCATTTTGATTTCACACACCTCCAATATATGACTTCAAACACCTCAATCCTGTGAGTTCACACACCTCCATTCTATGACTTCATACCGTCGTTCTGTGTCTTCACACACCTCCATTCTATGACTTCACACACTTCCATTCTATGACTTCACACACCTCCATTCTGTGACTTTACACACCTCCATTCTGGGTTCACACACCTCTATTCTCTGACTTCACACTCCTGCAATCTGTGACTTCCCACACCTCCATTCTGTGACTTCACACACCTTGATTCTATGACTTCACACACCTTCATTCTTACTTCACAAACACCCATTCTATGACTTCACACACCTCCATTCTATGACTTCACACACCTCCATTCTGTGACTTCACTCACCTCCATTCTATGACTTCACACACCTCCATTGTGACTACACACACCTCCATTCTATGAGTTCCCAACCTCCATTCTGACTTCACACACCTCCATTCTATGACTTCACACACCTCCATTCTGAATTCACACAGCTCAATTATGTGACTTCACAAAATTCCATTCTGACTTCACACACCTCCATTGTATGTATTCACACACCTCCATTCTATGACTTCACACACCTCCATTCTGACTTCACAAACCTCTATTCTATGAATTTGCACACCTCCATTCTGACATCACACACCTCCAATCTATGACTTCACAGACCTCGATTCTGTGACTTCACTCACCTCCACTCTATGACTTCACACTCCTTCATTCTTACTTCAGAAACATCCATTCTATGACCTCACACACCTCCATCTATGACTTCACAAACCTCCATTCTGTGACTTCACACACCTCCATACTGAGTTCACAAAACTCCATTCTGTGACTTAACACACCTCCATTCTGATTTCACACACGTCCATTCTATGACTTCAAACACTTCCATTCTATGACTTCACACACCTAATTTCTATGACTTCACACACCTCCATTCTATGACTTCACACACCTAATTTCTATGACTTCACCCACCTTCTATTCTATGACTTCACACCTCCATTCTGACTTCACATACCTCCATTCTGTGACTTCACACACCTCCATTCTATGACTTCACAAACTTCCATTGTGACGTCACACACCTCCATTCTATGAGTTCACACACCTCCATTCTATGAATTCACACACCTCCTTTCTGAGTTGACACACCTCCATTCTATGACTTCACACACCTACAATCTGAATTCACACACCTCAATTCTATGACTTCACCCACCTCCATTCTATGACTTCACACACCTCCATTCTCCGACTTCACACCCCTCTAATTTGATTTCTCATACCTCCATTCTATGACTTCACAAACCACCCTTCGGTGACTTCACAATACTCCATTCTATGACTTCACACATCTACATTCTATGACTTCACACACCTCAATTCTGACTCACACAACTCCACTCTGTGACTTCACAAAACTCCATTCTATCATTTCACTTATCTCCATAGTATGACTTCACACACCTCCATCTATGACTTCACACACCTCCATTCTGAGTTCACACACCTCCATTCTGTGACTTCACACACCTCCATTCTGACTTCACACACCTCCATTGTGTGACTTCACACACCTCCATTCAGTGACTTCACACACCTCCATTCTATGACCTCACAAACTTCCATTGTGACGTCACACACCTCCATTCTATGAGTTCACACACCTCCATTCTATGACTTCACAAACCTCCATTCTGACTTCACACACCTCTATTCTATGACTCACAAACCTCCATTCTAAGACTTCACAGACCTCGAATCTTTGACTTCACTCACCTCCACTCTATGACTTCACACTCCTCCATTCTATGACTTCCCACACCTAATTTCTGTGACTTCACCCACCTCCATTCTATGACTTCACACCTCCATTCTGACTACACACACCTCCATTCTATGACTTCACACACCTCCATTCTGACTTACACACCTCCATTCTGTGACTTCACACACCTCATTCTGTGATTTCACACACCTCCATTCTGTGACTTCAGACACCTCCATTCTATGACTTCACACACCTCCATTCTATGCCTTCACACACCTCCATTCTATGACTTCACACACCTCCATTCTATGACTTCACACACCTACATTGTGACTTCACACACCTCCATTCTATGAGTTCACACACCTGCATTGTGACTTCACACACCTCCATTCTATGACTTCACACACCTCCATTCTGACCTCACACACCTCCATTCTGACTTCACACACCTACATTCTGTGACTTCACACACCTCCATTCTATGATTTCACACACCTCCATTCTATGACTTCACTCACCTCCATTCTATGACTTCACACACCTCCTTTCTGAGTTGGCACACCTCCATTCTATGACTTCACACACCTCCAATCTGAATTCACACACCTCCATTCTATGACTTCACCCACCTCCATTCTATGACTTCACACACCTCCATTCTCCTAATTCACATTCCTCTAATTTGATTTCTCATACCTCCATTCTATGACTTCACAAACCTCCCTTCGGTGACTTCACAATACTCCATTCTATGACTTCACACATCTACATTCTATGACTTCACACACCTCAATTCTGACTCACACAACTCCATTCTGTGACTTCACAAAACTCCATTCTATGATTTCACATATCTGCATAATATGACTTCACACACCTCCATCTATGACTTCACACACCTCCATTCTGAGTTCACACACCTCCATTCTGTGACTTCACACACCTCCATTCTGACTTCACACACCTCCATTGTATGACTTCCCACACCTAAGTTCTATGACTTCACCCACCTCCATTCTATGACTTCACACACCTCCATTCTGACTTCATACACCTCCATTCTATGACTTCTCACACCCTCATTCTATGATTTCACACACCTCCATTCTGTGACTTCACACAACTCCATTCTATGACTTCACACACCTCCATTCTGTGACTTCACACACCTCCATTCTGAGTTCACACATCTCAGTTCTGTGACTTCTCACACCTCGATTCTGTGACTTCACACACCACCAATCTGTGACTTCACACACTTCCATTCTATGACTTCACACACCTCCATTCTATGACTTCACACACCTCCATTCTGTGACTTCACACACCTCCATTCTATGATTTCACACACCCTCATTCTATGACTTCACACACCTCCATTCTATGACTTCACACATCCATGTTGATTTCACACACCTCCAATATATGACTTCAAACACCTCAATTCTGTGACTTCACACACCTCCATTCTATGACTAAATACCGTCCATTCTGTGCCTTCACACACCTCCATTCTATAACTTCACACACTTCCATTCCATGACTTCACACACCTCCATTCTGTGACTTTACACACCTCCATTCTGGGTTCACACACCTCTATTCTGTGACTTCACACTCCTGCAATTTGTGACTTCCCACACCTCCATTCTGTGACTTCACACACGTCCATTCTATGACTTCACACACCTCCATTCTGACTTCACACACCTCCATTCTATGACTTCACACACCTCCATTCTGAATTCACACAGCTCAATTCTGTGACTTCACAAAATTCCCTTCTGACTTCACACACATCCATTGCATGAATTAACACACCTCCATTCTGTGACTTCACACACTTCCATTGTGATGTCACACACCTCCATTCTATGAGTTCACACACCTCCATTCTATGACTTCACACACCTCCATTCTGACTTCACAAACCTCTATTCTATGACTTCGCACACCTCCATTCTGACATCACACACCTCCAATCTATGACTTCACAGACATCGAATCTGTGACTTCACTCACCTCCACTCTATGACTTCACACTACTCCATTCTATGACTTCCCACACCTCCTTTCTATGACTTCACCCACCTTCATTCTATGACTTGACACCTCCATTCTGACTTCACACACTTCCATTCAGTGACTTCACACACCTCCATTCAATGGCTTCACACTCCTCCATTCTATGACTTCACACACCTTCATTCTTTCTTCAGAAACATCCATTCTATGACCTCACACAACTCCATCTATGACTTCACGAAGCTCCATTCTGTGACTTCACACACCTCCATACTGAGTTCACAAAACTACATTCGGTGACTTAACACACCTCCATTCTGACTTCACACACGTCCATTCTATGACTTCACACACTTCCATTCTATGACTTCACACACCTCCATTCTGTGCCTTCACACACCTCCATTCTGAGTTCACACACCTCCATTCTGTGACTTCACACACCTCCATTCTATGACTTCACCCACCTACATTCTATGACTTCACACATCCATTTTGACTTCACACACCTCCAATATATGACTTCAAACAGCTCAATTCTCTGACTTCACACACCTCTATTCTATGACTTTAAGCTCGTCCATTCAGTGACTTCACACACCTCCATTCTATGACTTCACCCACCTCCATTCTATGACTTCACACATCTACATTCTATGACTTCACACACCTACATTCTCCGACTTCACACCCCTCTAATTTGATTTATCATACCTCCATTCTATGACTTCACAAACCTCACTTCGGTGACTTCACAATACTCCATTCTATGACTTCACACATCTACATTCTATGACTTCACACATTTCAATTCTGACTCACACAACTCCATTCTGTGACTTCACAAAACTCCATTGTATGATTTCACATATCTCCATACTATGACTTTACACACCTCCATCTATGACTTCACACACCTCCATTCTGAGTTCACACACCTCCATTCTGTGACTTCACACACCTCCATACTGACTTCACACACCTCCATTGTATGACTTCACACACCTCCATTCTAAGACTTCACAAACCTCAATTCTATGACTTCACTCACCTCCATTCTATGACTTCACACACCTCCTTTCTGAGTTGACACACCTCCATTCTATGACTTCACACACCTCCAATCTGAATTCACACACCTCCATTCTATGACTTCACCCACCTCCATTCTATGACTTCACACAACTCCATTCTCCTACTTCACACCCCTCTAATTTGATTTCTCATACCTCCATTCTATGACTACACAAACCTCCCTTCTGTGAATTCACAATACTCCATTGTATGACTTCACACATCTACATTCCATGACTTCACACACCTCAATTCTGACTCACACAACTTCATTCTGTGACTTCACAAAACTCCATTCTATGATTTCACATATCTCCATACTATGACTTCACACACCTCCATCTATGACTTCACACACCTCCTTTCTATGAATTCACCCACCTCCAATCTATGACTACACACCTTCATTCTGAATTCACACACCTCCATTCTGTGACTTCACACACCTCCGTTCTATGACTTCACACACCTCCATTCTGTGACTTCACTCACCTCCATTCTATGACTTCACACATCTCCATTGTGACTACACACACCTCCATTCTATGAGTTCACACACCTCCATTCTGACTTCACACACCTCCATTCTATGACTTCACACACCTCCATTCTGAATTCACACAGCTCAATTCTGTGACTTCACAAAATTCCATTCTGACTTCACACTCCTCCATTGTATGAATTCACACACCTCCATTCTGTGACTTCACACATGCATTTTGACTTCACACACCTCCAATATATGAGTTCAAACACCTCAATTTTGTGACTTCACACAGCTCCATTCTATGACTTCATAACCTCCATTCTGTGACTTCACACACTTCCATTCTATGACTTCACACACCTCCATTCTGTGCCTTTACACACCTCCATTCTGAGTTCACACACCTCCATTCTGTGACGTCACACACCTCTATTCTGTCACTTCCCACACCTCCATTCTGTGACTTCACACACCTCCATTCTATGACTTCACACACCTCTATTCTGACTTCACACACCTCCATTCTATGACTTCATACACCTCCATTCTGACTTCACACACCTCCATTCTATGACTTCGCACACCTCTCTTCTGATTTCACACACCTCCATTCTGTGACTTCACACACCTCCATTCAATGACTTCACACACCTACATTCTTTGACTTCATACACCTCCAATCTGACATCACACACCTCCATTCTATGATTTTACAAACCTCGAATCTGTGACTTCACTCACCTGCACTCTCTGACTACCCACACCTCTTTCTATGACTTCACCCACCTCCAATCTTTGACTACACACCTCCATTCTGACTTCACACACCTCCATTCTGTGACTTCGCACACCTCCATTCTATGATTTCACACACCTCCATTCTATGACTTCACACATCCATTTTGACTTCACACACCTCCAATATATGACTTCAAACACCTCAATTTTGTGACTGCACACACCTCCATTCTATGATTTCAAACCGTCCATTCTGTGACTTCACACACCTCCATTTTATGACTTCACACACTTCCATTCTATGACTTCACACACCTCCATTCTGTGACTTTACACACCTCCATTCTGAGTTCACACACCTCAATTCTGGAACTTCACACACCTCCAATCTGTGACTTCCCACACCTCCATTCTGTGACTTCACACACCTCCATTCTATGACTTCACACACCTCCATTCTATGACTTCACACACGTCCATTCTGTGACTTCACACACCTGCATTGTATGAGTTCACACACCTCCCTTTTGACTACACACACTACCATTCTATGAGTTCACATATCTCCATTCTGACTACACACACCTCCATTCTATGACTTCACACACCTCCATTCTATGACTTCACACACCTCCTTTCTATGACTTCACCCAACTCCATTCTATGACTTCACACCTCCATTCTGACTTCACACACCTCCATTCTGTGACTTCACACACCTCCATTATATGACTTCACACACCTCCATTCTATGACTTAACACACCTCCATTCTATGCCTTCACACACCTCCATTCTGTGACTTCACACACCTCCATTCTATGCCTTCACACACCTTCATTCTTACTTCACAAACATATATTCTATGACTTCACACACCTCCATTCCTTGACTTCATACACCTCCATTCTATGTCTTCACACACCTCCATTCTTTGACTTCACACACCTAAATTCTGAGTTGACACATCTCCATTCTGTGACTTCACACACCTCCATTCTGACTTCACACATCTCCATTCTATGACTTCACACACCTTCATTTTTACTTTACAAACATCCATTCTATAACTTCACACACCTCCATTCTATGACTTCACACACCCTCATTCTATGATTTCACACACCTCCATTCTATGAGTTCACACACCTCCATTCTGACTTCACACACCTCCATTCTATGACTTCACACACCTTCATTTTTACTTTACAAATATCCATTCTATAACTTCACACACCTCCATTCTATGACTTCACACACCTCCATTCAGTGACTTCACACACCTCAATTCTATGACTTCACACACCTCCATTCTGTGACTTCACACACCTCCATTCTATGACTTCACACACTTCCATTGTGACGTCACACACCTCCATTCTTTGAGTTCACACACCTCCATTCTGACTTCACACACCTCCATTCTATGACTTCACACACCTCCATTCTGAATTCACATAGCTCCATTCTGTGCCTTCACAAAACTCTATTCTATGATTTCACACAACTCCATACTATGACTTCACACAACTCCATCTATGACTTCACACACCTCCATTCTGACATCACACACCTCCATTCTATGACTTCACAGACCTTGAATCTGTGATTTCACTCACATGCATTCTATGACTTCACACTGCTCCATTCTATGACTTCCCACACCTCCATTCTATGACTTCACCCACCTCCAATCGATGACTACACACCTCCATTCTGACTTCACACACCTCCATTCTGTGACTTCACACACCCCCATTCTATGAGTTCACATACCTCCATTCTATGCCTTCACACACCTTCATTCTTACTTCAGAAACATCAGTTCTATGACTTCACACACATCCATTCCATGACTTCACAAACCTCCATTCTGTGACTTCCCACACCTAATTTCTGTGACTTCACCCACCTCCATTCTATGACTTCACACCTCCATTCTGACTTCACACACCTCCATTCTATGACTTCACACACCTCCATTCTGACTTCACACACCTCCATTCTGTGACTTCACAAAACTCCATTCTATGATTTCACATATCTCCATACTATGACTTCACACACCTCCATCTATGAATTCACACACCTCCATTCCGGCTTCACACACCTCCATTGTATGACTTCACACACCTCCATTCTCTGACTTCACACACCTGCATTCTATGACTTCACAAACTTCCATTGTGACGTCACACACCTCCATTCTATGAGTTCACACACCTCCATTCTATGACTTCACACACCTCCATTCTGACTTCACACACCTCTATTCTATGACTTGCAACACCTCCATTCTGACTTCCCACACCTCCATTCTATGACTTCACAGACCACGAATCTGTGACTTCACTCAACTCCACTCTATGACTTCACACTTCTCCATTCTGTGACTTCCCACACCTAATTTCTGTCACTTCACCCACCTCCATTCTATGACTTCACACCTCCATTCTGACTTCACACACCTCCATTCTATGACTTCACACACCTCCATTCTGACTTCACACACCTCCATTCTGTGACTTCACACACCTCATTCTATGTTTTCACACACCTCCATTCTGTGACTTCACACACCTGAATTCTATGACTTCACACACCTCCATTCTGTGACTTCACACACCTCCATTCTATGACTTCACACACCTCCATTCTATGACTTCATACACCTACATTTTGACTGCACACACCTCCATTCTATGAGTTAACACACCTGCATTGTGACTTTACACACCTCCATTCTATGACTTCACACACCTCCATTCTGACCTCACACACCTCCATTCTGACTTCACACATCTAAATTCTTTGACTTCACACACCTCCATTGTATGATTTCTCACACCTCCATTCTATAAGTTCACTCACCTCCATTCTATGACTTCACACACCTCCTTTCTCTGTTGACACACCTCCATTCTATGACTTCACACACCACCAATCTGAATTCACACACCTCCATTCTATGACTTCACCCACCTCGATTCTATGACTTCACACACCTCCATTCTCCGAATTCACACCCCTCTAATTTGATATCTCATACCTCCATTCTATGACTTCACAAACCTCCCTTCGGTGACTTCACAATACTCCATTCTATGACTTCACACATCTACATTCTATGACTTCACACACCTCAATTTTGAGTCACACATCTCCATTCTGTGACTTCACAAAACTCCATTCTATGATTTCACATATCTCCATACTATGACTTCACACACCTCCATCTATGACTTCACACACCTCCATTCTGAGTTCACACACCTCAATTCTGTGACTTCACACACCTCCATTCTGACTTCACACACCTTCATTGTATGACTTCACACACCTCCATTCTGTGACTTCACACACCTCCATTCTATGACTTCACAGACCTCGAATCTGTGACTTCACTCACCTCCACTCTGTGACTTCACACTTCTCAATTCTATGACTTCCCACACCTAAGTTCTATGACTTCACCCACCTACATTCTATGACTTCACACCTCCATTCTGACTTCACACACCTCCATTCTATGGCTTCACACACCTCCATTCTGACTTCACCCACCTCCATTCTGTGACTTCACACACCTCCATTCTATGATTTCACACACCTCCATTCTGTGACTTCACACACCTCCATTGTTTGACTTCACACACCTCCATTCTGTGACTTCACACACCTCCATTCTGAGTTCACACACCTCCATGCTTTGACTTCCCACACCTCTATTCTGTGACTTCACACACCTCCAATCTGTGACTACACACACTTCCATTCTATAACTTCACACACCTCCATTCTATGACTTCACACACCTCCATTCTGTGACTTCACACACCTCCCTTCTATGACCTCACACACCCTCATTCTGTGATTTCATACACCTCCATTCTATGACTTCATACCGTCCATTCTGTGACTTCACACACCTCCATTCTATGACTTCACACACTTCCATTCTATGACTTCACACACCTCCATTCTGTGACTTTACACACCTCTATTCTGGGTTCACACACCTCCATTCTGTGACTTCACACTCCTTCAATCTGTGACTTCGCACACCTCCATTCTGTGACTTCACACACATCCATTCTATGACTTCACACACCTTCATTCTTACTTCACAAACACCCATGCTATGACTTCACACACCTCCATTCTATGACTTCACACACCTCCATTCTGTGACTTCACACACCTCCATTCTATGACTTCACGCACCTCCATTGTGACTACACACACCTCCATTCTATGAGTTCACACACCGCCATTCTGACTTCACACACCTCCGTTCTATGATTTCACATACCTCCATTCTGAATTCACACACCTCCATTCTGTGACTTCACACACTTCCATTGTGACGTCACACACCTCCAATCTATGAGTTCACACACCTCCATTCTATGACTTCACACACCTCCATTCTGACTTCACAAACCTCTATTCTATGACTTCGCACACCTCCATTCTGACATCACACACATCCACTCTATGACTTCACACTCCTCCATTCTATGACTTCCCATACCTCCTTTCTATGACTTCACCCACCTTCATTCTATGACCTCACACCTCCATTCTGACTTCACACACTTACATTCAGTGACTTCACACACCTCCATTCAATGACTTCACACACCTCCATTCTATGACTTCACACACCTTCATTCTTACTTCAGAAACATCCATTCTATGACTTCACACACCTCCATTCTGAATTCACATAGCTCCATTCTGTGCCTTCACAAAACTCTATTCTATGATTTCACACAACTACATACTATGACTTCACACAACTCCATCTATGACTTCACACACCTCCATTCTGACATCACACACCTCCATTCTATGACTTCACAGACCTTGAATCTGTGATTTCACTCACATGCATTCTATGACTTCACACTCCTCCATTCTATGACTTCCCACACCTCCATTCTATGACTTCACCCACCTCCAATCGATGACTACACACCTCCATTCTGACTTCACACACCCCCATTCTATGAGTTCACATACCTCCATTCTATGCCTTCACACACCTTCATTCTTACTTCAGAAACATCAGTTCTATGACTTCACACACCTCCATTCCATGACTTCACAAACCTCCATTCTGTGACTTCCCACACCTAATTTCTGTGACTTCACCCACCTCCATTCTATGACTTCACACCTCCATTCTGACTTCACACACCTCCATTCTATGATTTCACACACCTCCATTCTGACTTCACACACCTCCATTCTGTGACTTCACAAAACTCCATTCTATGATTTCACATATCTCCATACTATGACTTCACACACCTCCATCTATGAATTCACACACCTCCATTCTGAGTTCACACACCTCCATTCTGTGACTTCACACACCTCCATTCCGGCTTCACACACCTCCATTGTATGACTTCACACACCTCCATTCTCTGACTTCACACACCTGCATTCTATGACTTCACAAACTTCCATTGTGACGTCACACACCTCCATTCTATGAGTTCACACACCTCCATTCTATGACTTCACACACCTCCATTCTGACTTCACACACCTCTATTCTATGACTTGCAACACCTCCATTCTGACTTCCCACACCTCCATTCTATGACTTCACAGACCACGAATCTGTGACTTCACTCACCTCCACTCTATGACTTCACACTTCTCCATTCTGTGACTTCCCACACCTAATTTCTGTCACTTCACCCACCTCCATTCTATGACTTCACACCTCCATTCTGACTTCACACACCTCCATTCTATGACTTCACACACCTCCATTCTGACTTCACACACCTCCATTCTGTGACTTCACACACCTCATTCTATGATTTCACACACCTCCATTCTGTGACTTCACACACCTGAATTCTATGACTTCACACACCTCCATTCTGTGACTTCACACACCTCCATTCTATGACTTCACACACCTCCATTCTATGACTTCACACACCTACATTTTGACTGCACACACCTCCATTCTATGAGTTAACACACCTGCATTGTGACTTTACACACCTCCATTCTATGACTTCACACACCTCCATTCTGACCTCACACACCTCCATTCTGACTTCACACATCTAAATTCTTTGACTTCACACACCTCCATTGTATGATTTCACACACCTCCATTCTATAAGTTCACTCACCTCCATTCTATGACTTCACACACCTCCTTTCTGTGTTGACACACCTCCATTCTATGACTTCACACACCACCAATCTGAATTCACACACCTCCATTCTATGACTTCACCCACCTCCATTCTATGACTTCACACACCTCCATTCTCCGAATTCACACCCCTCTAATTTGATATCTCATACCTCCATTCTATGACTTCACAAACCTCCCTTCGGTGACTTCACAATACTCCATTCTATGACTTCACACATCTACATTCTATGACTTCACACACCTCAATTTTGAGTCACACATCTCCATTCTGTGACTTCACAAAACTCCATTCTATGATTTCACATATCTCCATACTATGACTTCACACACCTCCATCTATGACTTCACACACCTCCATTCTGAGTTCACACACCTCAATTCTGTGACTTCACACACCTCCATTCTGACTTCACACACCTTCATTGTATGACTTCACACACCTCCATTCTGTGACTTCACACACCTCCATTCTATGACTTCACAGACCTCGAATCTGTGACTTCACTCACCTCCACTCTGTGACTTCACACTTCTCAATTCTATGACTTCCCACACCTAAGTTCTATGACTTCACCCACCTACATTCTATGACTTCACACCTCCATTCTGACTTCACACACCTCCATTCTATGGCTTCACACACCTCCATTCTGACTTCACCCACCTCCATTCTGTGACTTCACACACCTCCATTCTATGATTTCACACACCTCCATTCTGTGACTTCACACACCTCCATTGTTTGACTTCACACACCTCCATTCTGTGACTTCACACACCTCCATTCTGAGTTCACACACCTCCATGCTTTGACTTCCCACACCTCTATTCTGTGACTTCACACACCTCCAATCTGTGACTACACACACTTCCATTCTATAACTTCACACACCTCCATTCTATGACTTCACACACCTCCATTCTGTGACTTCACACACCTCCCTTCTATGACCTCACACACCCTCATTCTGTGATTTCATACACCTCCATTCTATGACTTCATACCGTCCATTCTGTGACTTCACACACCTCCATTCTATGACTTCACACACTTCCATTCTATGACTTCACACATCTCCATTCTGTGACTTTACACACCTCTATTCTGGGTTCACACACCTCCATTCTGTGACTTCACACTCCTTCAATCTGTGACTTCGCACACCTCCATTCTGTGACTTCACACACCTCCATTCTATGACTTCACACACATTCATTCTTACTTCACAAACACCCATGCTATGACTTCACACACCTCCATTCTATGACTTCACACACCTCCATTCTGTGACTTCACACACCTCCATTCTATGACTTCACGCACCTCCATTGTGACTACACACACCTCCATTCTATGAGTTCACACACCGCCATTCTGACTTCACACACCTCCGTTCTATGATTTCACATACCTCCATTCTGAATTCACACACCTCCATTCAGTGACTTCACACACTTCCATTGTGACGTCACACACCTCCAATCTATGAGTTCACACACCTCCATTCTATGACTTCACACACCTCCATTCTGACTTCACAAACCTCTATTCTATGACTTCGCACACCTCCATTCTGACATCACACACCTCCACTCTATGACTTCACACTCCTCCATTCTATGACTTCCCATACCTCCTTTCTATGACTTCACCCACCTTCATTCTATGACCTCACACCTCCATTCTGACTTCACACACTTCCATTCAGTGACTTCACACACCTCCATTCAATGACTTCACAAACCTCCATTCTGTGACTTCACACACCTCCATACTGAGTTCACAAAACTCCATTCGGTGACTTAACACACATCCATTTTGATTTCACACACCTCCAATATATGACTTCAAACAGCTCAATTCTCTGACTTTACACACCTCCATTCTATGACTTTAAACCCGTCCATTCTGTGCCTTCACACACCGCCATTCTATGACTTCATACACCTCCATTCTATGACTTCACACACCTCCATTCTATGACTTCACACACCTCCATTCTATGACTTCACAGATCTCGAGTCTGTGACTTCACTCACCTCTACTCTATGACTTCACACTTCTCGATTCTATGACTTCCCACACCTAAGTTCTATTACTTCATCCACCTCCATTCAATGACTTCACACCTCGATTCTGACTTCACACACCTGCATTCTATGACTTCACACACCTCCATTGTGACTTCACCCACCTCCATTCTATGACTTCACACACCTCGATTCTCCGAATTCACACCCCTCTAATTTGATTTCTCATACCTCCATTCTATGACTTCTCAAACCTCCCTTCGGTGACTTCACAATACTCCATTCTATGACTTCACACATCTACATTCTATGACTTCACACACCTCAATTCTGACTCACACAACTCCATTCTGTGACTTCACAAAACTCCATTCTATGATTTCACATATCTCCATACTATGACTTCACACACCTCCATCTATGATTGCACACACCTCCATTCTGAGTTCACACACCTCCATTCTGTGACTTCACACACCTCCATTCTGACTTCACACATCTCCATTGTATGACTTCACACACCTCCATTCTGTGACTTCACACACCTCTATTCTATGCCTTCACAAACTTCCATTGTGACGTCACACACCTCCATTTTATGAGTTCACACAACTCCATTCTATGACTTCACACACCTCCATTCTGACTTCACACACCTCTATTCTATGACTTCGAACACCTATATTCTGACTTCACACACCTCCATTCTCTGACTTCACACACCTCCATTCAATGACTTCACACACCTATATTCTTTGACTTCACCCACCTCCAATCTATGACTAAACACCTCCATTCTGACTTCATACACCTACATTCTCTGACTTCACACACCTCCATTCTATAACTTCACACACCTCCATTCTATGACTTCACACACCTCCATTCTGAATTCACACAGCTCCATTCTGTGACTTCACAAAACTCCATTCTATGATTTCACACACCTCCATACTATGACTTCACACAACTCCATCTATGACTTCACACACCTCCATTCTGACTTCACACACCTCTATTCTATGACTTCCCACACCTCCATTCTGACATCACACACCTCCATTCTATGACTTCACAGACCTCGAATCTGTGACTTCAGTAACCTCACTCTATGACTTCACACTCCTCCATTCTATGACTTCACCCACCTCCAATCTATGACTCCACACCTCCATTCTGTGACTTCACACACCTCCATACCATGACTTCACACACCTTCATTTTTACATCAGAAACATTCACACACCTCCATTCTATGACTTCACAAACCTCCATTCTGTGACTTCACACATGCATTTTGACTTCACACACCTCCAATATATGACTTCAAACACCTCAATTCTGTGACTTCACACCGCTCCATTCTATGACTTCATAACGTCCATTCTGTGACTTCACACACCTCCATTCTATGACTTCACACACCTCTATTCTGACTTCACACACCTCCATTCCATGACTTCATACACCTCCATTCTGACTTCACACACCTCCATTCTATGATTTCAAACCGTCCATTCTGTGACTTCACACACCTCCATTTTATGACTTCACACACTTCCATTCTATGACTTCACACACCTCCATTCTGTGACTTTACACACCTCCATTCTGAGTTCACACACCTCAATTCTGGAACTTCACACACCTCCAATATGTGACTTCCCACAACTCCATTCTGTCACCTCACACACCTCCATTCTATGACTTCACACACCTCTATTCTATGACTACACACACGTCCATTCTGTGATTTCACACACCTCCATTCTATGAGTTCACACACCTCCATTGTGACTACACACCCTACCATTCTATGAGTTCACACACCTCCATTCTGAATTCAACACCTCCATTCTATGACTTCACACACCTGCATTCTATGACTTCAGACACCTCCTTTCTATGACTTCACCCAACTCCATTCTATGACTTCACACCTCCATTCTGACTTCACACACCTCCATTCTGTGACTTCACACACCTCCATTATATGACTTCACACACCTCCATTCTATGACTTAACACACCTCCATTCTATGCCTTCACACACCTCCATTCTGTGACTTCACACACCTCCATTCTATGCCTTCACACACCTTCATTCTTACTTCACAAACATATATTCTATGACTTCACACACTTCCATTCTTTGACTTCATACACCTCCATTCTATGTCTTCACACACCTCCATTATTTGACTTCACACGACTAAATTCTGAGTTGACACATCTCCATTCTGTGACTTCAAACACCTCCATTCTGACTTCACACATCTCCATTCTATGACTTCACACACCTTCATTTTTATTTTACAAACATCCATTCTATAACTTCACACACCTCCATTCTGTGACTTCACACACCTCCTTTCTATGACTTCACCCAACTCCATTCTATGACTTCACACCTCCATTCTGACTTCACACACATCCATTCTATGACTTCACACACCTTCATTTTTACTTTACAAACATCCATTCTATAACTTCACACACCTCCATTCTATGACTTCACACACCTCCATTCAGTGACTTCACACACCTCAATTCTATGACTTCACACACCTCCATTGTGTGACTTCACACACCTCCATTCTATGACTTCACACACTTCCATTGTGACGTCACACACCTCCATTCTTTGAGTTCACACACCTCCATTCTGACTTCACACACCTCCACTCTATGACTTCACACACCTCCATTCTGAATTCACACAGCTCCATTCTGTGCCTTCACAAAACTCTATTCTATGATTTCACACAACTCCATACTATGACTTCACACAACTGCATCTATGACTTCACACACCTCCATTCTGACATCACACACCTCCATTCTATGACTTCACAGACCTCGAATCTGTGATTTCACTCATATGCACTCTATGACTTCACACTCCTCCATTCTATGACTTCCCACACCTCCTTTCTATGACTTCACCCACCTCCAATCGATGACTACACACCTCCATTCCGACTTCACACACCTCCATTCTGTGACTTCACACACCCCCATTCTATGAGTTCACATACCTCCATTCTATGACTTCACAAACATCCATTCTGTGACTTCACACACCTCATTTCTGAGTTCACACAACTCCATTCTGTGACTTCTCACACCTCGATTCTGTGACTTCACACAGCTCCAAACTGTGACTTCACACACCTCCATTCTGACTTCACACACCTCCATTCTATGACTTCACACACTTCCATTCTATGACCTCACACACCCTCATTCTATGATTTCACACACCTCCATTCTATGAGTTCACACACCTCCATTCTGACTTCACACACCTCCATTCATTGACTTCACAAACTTCCATTGTGACGTCACACACCTCCATTCTATGAGTTCACACACCTACATTCTATGACATCACACACCTCCATTCTGACTTCACACACCTCTATTCTATGACTTGCAACACCTACATTCTGACTTCCCACACCTCCATTCTATGACTTCACAGACCTCGAATCTGTGACTTCACTCACGTCCACTCTATGACTTCACCCTTCTTCATTCTATGACTTCCCACACCTAATTTCTGTGACTTCACCCACCTCCATTCTCTGACTTCACACCTCCATTCTGACTTCACACACCTCCATTCTATGACTTCACACACCTCCATTCTGACTTCACATACCTCCATTCTGTGACTTCACAAAACTCCATTCTATGATTTCACATATCTCCATACTATGACTTCACACACCTCCATCTATGAATTCACACACCTCCATTCTGAGTTCACACACCTCCATTCTGTGACTTCACACACCTCCATTCCGGCTTCACACACCTCCATTGTATGACTTCACACACCTCCATTCTGTGACTTCACACACCTGCATTCTATGACTTCACAAACTTCCATTTTGATGTCACACACCTCCATTCTATGAGTTCACACACCTCCATTCTATGACTTCACACACCTCCATTCTGATTTCACACACCTCTATTCTATGACTTGCAACACCTACATTCTGACTTCCCACACCTCCATTCTGTGACTTCACACACCTCCATTCCGGCTTCACACACCTCCATTGTATGACTTCACAAACCTCCATTCTGTGACTTCTCACACCTCCTTTCTGAGTTCACACAACTCCATTCTGTGACTTCTCACACCTCGATTCTGTGACTTCACACAGCTCCAAACTGTGACTTCACAAACCTCCATTCTGACTTCACACACCTCCATTCTATGACTTCACACACTTCCATTCTATGACTTCATACACCTCCATTCTTTGACTTCACACACCTCCATTCTGAGTTCACACACCTCCATTCTATGATTTCAAACCGTCCATTCTGTGACTTCACACACCTCCATTTTATGACT
This sequence comes from Megascapheus bottae, assembly GCA_024803745.1. Classification (NCBI taxonomy): domain Eukaryota; kingdom Metazoa; phylum Chordata; class Mammalia; order Rodentia; family Geomyidae; genus Megascapheus; species Megascapheus bottae. Next base: position 159,218 of record JANJXV010001038.1, on the reverse strand, counting down.
TCACACACTTCCATTCTATGACTTCACACACCTCCATTCTGTGACTTTACACACCTCCATTCTGAGTTCACACACCTCAATTCTGGAACTTCACACACCTCCAATATGTGACTTCCCACAACTCCATTCTGTCACCTCACACACCTCCATTCTATGACTTCACACACCTCTATTCTATGACTACACACACGTCCATTCTGTGATTTCACACACCTCCATTCTATGAGTTCACACACCTCCATTGTGACTACACACCCTACCATTCTATGAGTTCACACACCTCCATTCTGAATTCAACACCTCCATTCTATGACTTCACACACCTGCATTCTATGACTTCAGACACCTCCTTTCTATGACTTCACCCAACTCCATTCTATGACTTCACACCTCCATTCTGACTTCACACACCTCCATTCTGTGACTTCACACACCTCCATTATATGACTTCACACACCTCCATTCTATGACTTAACACACCTCCATTCTATGCCTTCACACACCTCCATTCTGTGACTTCACACACCTCCATTCTATGCCTTCACACACCTTCATTCTTACTTCACAAACATATATTCTATGACTTCACACACTTCCATTCTTTGACTTCATACACCTCCATTCTATGTCTTCACACACCTCCATTATTTGACTTCACACGACTAAATTCTGAGTTGACACATCTCCATTCTGTGACTTCAAACACCTCCATTCTGACTTCACACATCTCCATTCTATGACTTCACACACCTTCATTTTTATTTTACAAACATCCATTCTATAACTTCACACACCTCCATTCTGTGACTTCACACACCTCCTTTCTATGACTTCACCCAACTCCATTCTATGACTTCACACCTCCATTCTGACTTCACACACATCCATTCTATGACTTCACACACCTTCATTTTTACTTTACAAACATCCATTCTATAACTTCACACACCTCCATTCTATGACTTCACACACCTCCATTCAGTGACTTCACACACCTCAATTCTATGACTTCACACACCTCCATTGTGTGACTTCACACACCTCCATTCTATGACTTCACACACTTCCATTGTGACGTCACACACCTCCATTCTTTGAGTTCACACACCTCCATTCTGACTTCACACACCTCCACTCTATGACTTCACACACCTCCATTCTGAATTCACACAGCTCCATTCTGTGCCTTCACAAAACTCTATTCTATGATTTCACACAACTCCATACTATGACTTCACACAACTGCATCTATGACTTCACACACCTCCATTCTGACATCACACACCTCCATTCTATGACTTCACAGACCTCGAATCTGTGATTTCACTCATATGCACTCTATGACTTCACACTCCTCCATTCTATGACTTCCCACACCTCCTTTCTATGACTTCACCCACCTCCAATCGATGACTACACACCTCCATTCCGACTTCACACACCTCCATTCTGTGACTTCACACACCCCCATTCTATGAGTTCACATACCTCCATTCTATGACTTCACAAACCTCCATTCTGTGACTTCACACACCTCCTTTCTGAGTTCACACAACTCCATTCTGTGACTTCTCACACCTCGATTCTGTGACTTCACACAGCTCCAAACTGTGACTTCACACACCTCCATTCTGACTTCACACACCTCCATTCTATGACTTCACACACTTCCATTCTATGACTTCATACACCTCCATTCTTTGACTTCACACACCTCCATTCTGAGTTCACACAACTCCATTCTGTGACTTCTCACACCTCGATTCTGTGACTTCACACAGCTCCAAACTGTGACTTCACACACCTCCATTCTATGAGTTCACACACCTCCATTCTGTGACTTCACACACCTCCATTCTATGACCTCACACACCCTCATTCTCTGATTTCACACACCTCCATTCTATGAGTTCACACACCTCCATTCTGACTTCACACACCTCCATTCATTGACTTCACAAACTTCCATTGTGACGTCACACACCTCCATTCTATGAGTTCACACACCTACATTCTATGACATCACACACCTCCATTCTGACTTCACACACCTCTATTCTATGACTTGCAACACCTACATTCTGACTTCCCACACCTCCATTCTATGACTTCACAGACCTCGAATCTGTGACTTCACTCACGTCCACTCTATGACTTCACACTTCTTCATTCTATGACTTCCCACACCTAATTTCTGTGACTTCACCCACCTCCATTCTCTGACTTCACACCTCCATTCTGACTTCACACACCTCCATTCTATGACTTCACACACCTCCATTCTGACTTCACACACCTCCATTCTGTGACTTCACAAAACTCCATTCTATGATTTCACATATCTCCATACTATGACTTCACACACCTCCATCTATGAATTCACACACCTCCATTCTGAGTTCACACACCTCCATTCTGTGACTTCACACACCTCCATTCCGGCTTCACACACCTCCATTGTATGACTTCACACACCTCCATTCTGTGACTTCACACACCTGTATTCTATGACTTCACAAACTTCCATTTTGATGTCACACACCTCCATTCTATGAGTTCACACACCTCCATTCTATGACTTCACACACCTCCATTCTGATTTCACACACCTCTATTCTATGACTTGCAACACCTACATTCTGACTTCCCACACCTCCATTCTGTGACTTCACACACCTCCATTCCGGCTTCACACACCTCCATTGTATGACTTCACAAACCTCCATTCTGTGACTTCACACACCTCCTTTCTGAGTTCACACAACTCCATTCTGTGACTTCTCACACCTCGATTCTGTGACTTCACACAGCTCCAAACTGTGACTTCACAAACCTCCATTCTGACTTCACACACCTCCATTCTATGACTTCACACACTTCCATTCTATGACTTCATACACCTCCATTCTTTGACTTCACACACCTCCATTCTGAGTTCACACAACTCCATTCTGTGACTTCTCACACCTCGATTCTGTGACTTCACACAGCTCCAAACTGTGACTTCACACACCTCCATTCTATGAGTTCACACACCTCCATTCTGTGACTTCACACACCTCCATTCTATGACCTCACACACCCTCATTCTATGATTTCACACATCTCCATTCTATGAGTTCACACACCTCCATTCTGACTTCACACACCTCCATTCTATGACTTCACAAACTTCCATTGTGACGTCACACACCTCCACTCTATGAGTTCACACACCTACATTCTATGACATCACACACCTCCATTCTGACTTCACAGACCTCTATTCTATGACTTGCAACACCTACATTCTCACTTCCCACACCTCCATTCTATGACTTCACAGACCTCGAATCTGTGACTTCACTCACCTCCACTCTATGACTTCACACTTCTTCATTCTATGACTTCCCACACCTAATTTCTGTGACTTCACCCACCTCCATTCTATGACTTCACACCTCCATTCTGACTTCACACACCTCCATTCTATGACTTCACACACCTCCATTCTATGATTTCACATATCTCCATACTATGACTTCACACACCTCCATCTATGAATTCACACTCCTCCATTCTGAGTTCACACACCTCCATTCTGTGACTTCACACACCTCCATTCCGGCTTCACACACCTCCATTGTATGACTTCACACACCTCCATTCTGTGACTTCACACACCTGGATTCTATGACTTCACAAACTTCCATTGTGACGTCACACACCTCCATTCTGTGAGTTCACACACCTCCATTCTATGACTTCACACACCTCCATTCTGACTTCACACACCTCTATTCTATGACTTGCAACACTTACATTCTGACTTCCCACACATCCATTCTATGACTTCACAGACCTCGAATCTGTGACTTCACTCACCTCCACTCTATGACTTCACACTTCTCCATTCTATGACTTCCCACACCTAATTTCTGTCACTTCACCCACCTCCATTCTATGACTTCACACCTCCATTCTGACTTCACACACCTCCATTCTATGACTTCACACACCTCCATTCTGACTTCACTCACCTCCATTCTGTGACTTCACACACCTTCATTCTATGATTTCACACACCTCAATTCTGTGACTTCACACACCTGAATTCTATGACTTCACACACCTCCATTCTGTGACTTCACACACCTCCATTCTATGACTTCACACACCTCCATTCTATGACTTCACACACCTACATTTTGACTTCACACACCTCCATTCTCTGAGTTCACATACCTGCATTGTGACTTTACACACCTCCATTCTATGACTTCACACACCTCCATTCTGACCTCACACACCTCCATTCTGACTTCACACATCTAAATTCTTTGACTTTACACACCACCATTCTGATTTCACACACCTCCATTCTATGAGTTCACTCACCTCCATTCTATGACTTCATACACCTCCTTTCTGTGTTGACACACCTCCATTCTATGACTTCACACACCACCAATCTGAATTCACACACCTCCATTCTATGACTTCACCCACCTCCATTCTATGACTTCACACACCTCCATTCTCCGAATTCACACCCCTCTAATTTGATATCTCATACCTCCATTCTATGACTTCACAAACCTCCCTTCGGTGACTTCACAATACTCCATTCTATGACTTCACACATCTACATTCTATGACTTCACACACCTCAATTCTGACTCACACATCTCCATTCTGTGACTTCACAAAGCTCCACTCTATGATTTCACATATCTCCATACTATGACTTCACACACCTCCATGTATGACTTCACACACCTCCATTCTGAGTTCACACACCTCAATTCTGTGACTTCACACACCTCCATTCTGACTTCACACACCTCCATTGTATGACTTCACTCACCTCCACTCTGTGACTTCACACTTCTCCATTCTATGACTTCCCACACCTAAGTTCTATGACTTCACCCACCTACATTCTATGACTTCACACCTCCATTCTGACTTCACACACCTCCATTCTATGACTTCACACACCTCCATTCTGACTTCACCCACCTCCATTCTGTGACTTCACACACCTCCATTCTATGATTTCACACACCTCCATTCTGTGACTTCACACACCTCCATTCTTTGACTTCACACGCCTCCATTCTGTGACTTCACACACCTCCATTCTGAGTTCACAAACCTCCATTCTTTGACTTCTCACACCTCGATTCTGTGACTTCACACACCTCCAATCTGTGACTTCACACAATTCCCATCTATGACTTCACACACCTCCATTCTATGACTTCACACACCTCCATTCTGTGACTTCACACACCTCCATTCTATGAACTCACACGCCCTCATTCTGTGATTTCATACACCTCCATTCTATGACTTCATACCGTCCATTCTGTGACTTCACACACCTCCATTCTATGACTTCACACACTTCCATTCTATGACTTCACACACCTCCATTCTATGACTTCACACACCTCCATTCTGTGACTTCACACACCTCCATTCTATGACTTCACGCACCTCCATTGTGACTACACACACCTCCATTCTATGAGTTCACACACTGCCATTCTGACTTCACACAGTTCAATTCTGTGAGTTCACAAAATTCCATTCTCACTTCACACACCTCCATTGCATGAATTCACACACTTCCATTCTGTGACTTCACACACTTCCATTGTGACGTCACACACCTCCATTCTATGAGTTCACACACCTCCATTCTATGACTTCACACACCTCCATTCTGACTTCACAAACCTCTATTCTATGACTTCTCACACCTCCATTCTGACATCACACACCTCCACTCTATGACTTCAAACTCCTCCATTCTATGACTTCCCATACCTCCTTTCTATGACTTCACCCACCTTCATTCTATGACTTCACACCTCCATTCTGACTTCACACACTTCCATTCAGTGACTTCACACACCTCCATTCAATGACTTCACACACCTCCATTCTATGACTTCACACACCTTCATTCTTACTTCAGAAACATCCATTCTATGACCTCACACACCTACATCTATGACTTCATAAACCTCCATTCTGTGATTCACACACCTCCATACTGAGTTCACAAAACTCCATTCGGTGACTTAACACACATCCATTTTGACTTCACACACCTCCAATATATGACTTCAAACAGCTCAATTCTCTGACTTCACACACCTCCATTCTATGACTTTAAACCCGTACATTCTGTGACTTCACACACCGCCATTCTATGACTTCATACACCTCCATTCTATGACTTCACCCACCTCCATTCTATGACTTCACACACCTCCATTTTCCGACTTCACACCCCTCTAATTTGATTTCTTATACCTCCATTCTATGACATCTCAAACCTCCCTTCGGTGACTTCACAATACTCCATTCTATGACTTCACACATCTACAATCTATGACTTCACACACCTCAATTCTGACTCACAGAACTCCATTCTGTGACTTCACAAAACTCCATTCTATGATTTCACATATCTCCATACTATGACTTCACACACCTCCATCTATGATTGCACACACCTCCATTCTGAGTTCACACACCTCCATTCTGTGACTTCACACACCTCTATTCTATGCTTTCACAAACTTCCATTGTGACGTCACACACCTCCATTTTATGAGTTCACACACCTCCATTCTATGACTTCAAACACCTCCATTCTGACTTCACACACCTCTATTCTATGACTTCGAACACCTATATTCTGACTTCACACACCTCCTTTCTGTGACTTCACACACCTCCCTTCAATGACTTCACACACCTACATTCTTTGACTTCACCCACCTCCAATCTATGACTACACACCTCCATTCTGACTTCACCCACCTCCATTCTCTGACTTCACACACCTCCATTCTATAACTTCACACACCTCCATTCTATGACTTCACACACCTCCATTCTGAATTCACACAGCTCCATTCTGTGACTTCACAAAACTCCAATCTATGATTTCACACACCTCCATACTATGACTTGACACAACTCCATCTATGACTTCACACACCTCAATTCTGACTTCACACACCTCTATTCTATGACTTCGCACACCTCCATTCTGACATCACACACCTCCATTCTATGACTTCACAGACCTCGAATCTGTGACTTCACTCACCTCACTCTATGACTTCACACTCCTCCATTCTATGACTTCACCCACCTCCAATCTATGACTACACACCTCCATTCTGACTTCACACACCTCCATTCTGTGACTTCACACACCTCCATACCATGACTTCACACACCTTCATTTTTACTTCAGAAACATTCACACACCTCCATTCTATGACTTCACAAACCTCCATTCTGTGACTTCACACATGCATTTTGACTTCACACACCTCCAATATATGACTTCAAACACCTCAATTCTGTGACTTCACACCGCTCCATTCTATGACTTCATTACGTCCATTCTGTGACTTCACACACCTCCATTCTATGACTTCACACACTTCCATTCTATGACTTCACACACCTCCATTCTGTGCCTTTACACACCTCCATTCTGAGTTCACACACCTCCATTCTGTGACGTCACACACCTCTATTCTGTGACTTCCCACACCTCCATTCTGTGACTTCACACACCTCCATTCTATGACTTCACACACCTCTATTCTGACTTCACACACCTCCATTCTATGACTTCATACACCTCCATTCTGACTTCACACACCTCCATTCTATGACTTCGCACACCTCTCTTCTGATTTCACACATCTCCATTCTGTGACTTCACACACCTCCATTCAATGACTTCACACACCTACATTCTTTGACTTCACACACCTCCAATCTGACATCACACACCTCCATTCTATGATTTCACAGACCTCGAATCTATGACTTCACTCACCTGCACTCTATTACTTCCCACACCACCTTTCTATGACTTCACCCATCTCCAATATATGACTAAACACCTCCATTCTGACTTCACACCCCTCCATTCTGTGACTTCACACACCTCCATTCTATGACTTCACACACCTTCATTCTTACTTCAGAAACATCCATTCTATGACTTCACACACCTCAATTCTATGATTTCACAAACCTCCATTCTGTGACTTCACACACCTCCATTCTGGTTTCACATACTTCCATTCTATGACTTCACACACTTCCATTCTATGACTTCACACACCTCCATTCTCTGACTTCACACACCTCCATTCTGAGTTCACACACCTCCATTCTGTGACTTCACACACCTCCATTCTGTGACTTCACACACTTCCATTCTATGACTTCACACACCTTCATCCTATGATTTCACACACATCCATTCTGTGACTTCACAAACCTACATTCTATGACCTCACACACCCTCATTCTATGATTTCACACACCTCCATTCTATGACTTCACACATCCATTTTGATTTCACACACCTCCAATATATGACTTCAAACACCTCAATTCTGTGACTTCACACACCTCCATTCTATGACTTCAAACCGTCCATTCTGTGACTTCACACACCTCCATTCTATGACTTCACACACTTCCATTCTATGACTTCACACACCTCCATTCTGAGTTCACACACCTCAATTCTGGGACTTCACAGACCTCCAATCTGTGACTTCCGACACCTCCATTCTGTGACTTCCGACACCTCCATTCTATGACTTCACGCACCTCCATTCTATGACTTCACACACGTCCATTCTATGACTTCACACACCTCCATTCCATGTCTTCACACACCTCCATTCTTTGACTTCACACACCTAAATTCTGAGTTGACACATCTCCATTCTGTGACTTCACACACCTCCATTCTGACTTCACCCACCTCCATTCTATGACTTCACACACCTCGATTCTCCGACTTCACACCCCTCTAATTTGATTTCTCATACCTCCATTCTATGACTTCACAAACCTCCCTTCGGTGACTTCACAATACTCCATTCTATGACTTCACACATCTACATTCTATGACTTCACACACCTCAATTCTGACTCACACAACTCCATTCTGTGACTTCACAAAACTCCATTCTATGATTTCACATATCTCCATACTATGACTTCACACACCTCCATCTATGATTGCACACACCTGCATTCTGAGTTCACACACCTCCATTCTGTGACTTCACACACCTCCATTCTGACTTCACACATCTCCATTGTATGACTTCACACACCTCCATTCTGTGACTTCACACACCTCTATTCTATGCCTTTACAAACTTCCATTGTGACGTCACACACCTCCATTTTATGAGTTCACACAACTCCATTCTATGACTTCACACACCTCCATTCTGACTTCACACACCTCTATTCTATGACTTCGAACACCTATATTCTGACTTCACACACCTCCATTCTCTGACTTCACACACCTCCATTCAATGACTTCACACACCTATATTCTTTGACTTCACCCACCTCCAATCTATGACTAAACACCTCCATTCTGACTTCATACACCTACATTCTCTGACTTCACACACCTCCATTCTATAACTTCACACACCTCCATTCTATGACTTCACACACCTCCATTCTGAATTCACACAGCTCCATTCTGTGACTTCACAAAACTCCATTCTATGATTTCACACACCTCCATACTATGACTTCACACAACTCCATCTATGACTTCACACACCTCAATTCTGACTTCACACACCTCTATTCTATGACTTCGCACACCTCCATTCTGACATCACACACCTCCATTCTATGACTTCACAGACCTCGAATCTGTGACTTCACTCACCTCACTCTATGACTTCACACTCCTCCATTCTATGACTTCACCCACCTCCAATCTATGACTACACACCTCCATTCTGTGACTTCACACACCTCCATACCATGACTTCACACACCTTCATTTTTACATCAGAAACATTCACACACCTCCATTCTATGACTTCACAAACCTCCATTCTGTGACTTCACACATGCATTTTGACTTCACACACCTCCAATATATGACTTCAAACACCTCAATTCTGTGACTTCACACCGCTCCATTCTATGACTTCATAACGTCCATTCTGTGACTTCACACACCTCCATTCTATGACTTCACACACCTCTATTCTGACTTCACACACCTCCATTCCATGACTTCATACACCTCCATTCTGACTTCACACACCTCCATTCTATGATTTCAAACCGTCCATTCTGTGACTTCACACACCTCCATTTTATGACTTCACACACTTCCATTCTATGACTTCACACACCTCCATTCTGTGACTTTACACACCTCCATTCTGAGTTCACACACCTCAAATCTGGAACTTCACACACCTCCAATATGTGACTTCCCACAACTCCATTCTGTCACCTCACACACCTCCATTCTATGACTTCACACACCTCTATTCTATGACTACACACACGTCCATTCTGTGATTTCACACACCTCCATTCTATGAGTTCACACACCTCCATTGTGACTACACACCCTACCATTCTATGAGTTCACACACCTCCATTCTGAATTCAACATCTCCATTCTATGACTTCACACACCTGCATTCTATGACTTCAGACACCTCCTTTCTATGACTTCACCCAACTCCATTCTATGACTTCACACCTCCATTCTGACTTCACACACCTCCATTCTGTGACTTCACACACCTCCATTATATGACTTCACACACCTCCATTCTATGACTTAACACACCTCCATTCTATGCCTTCACACACCTCCATTCTGTGACTTCACACACCTCCATTCTATGCCTTCACACACCTTCATTCTTACTTCACAAACATATATTCTATGACTTCACACACTTCCATTCTTTGACTTCATACACCTCCATTCTATGTCTTCACACACCTCCATTATTTGACTTCACACGACTAAATTCTGAGTTGACACATCTCCATTCTGTGACTTCTCACACCTCGATTCTGTGACTTCACACAGCTCCAAACTGTGACTTCACACACCTCCATTCTATGAGTTCACACACCTCCATTCTGTGACTTCACACTCCTCCATTCTATGACCTCACACACCCTCATTCTATGATTTCACACACCTCCATTCTATGAGTTCACACACCTCCATTCTGACTTCACACACCTCCATTCATTGACTTCACAAACTTCCATTGTGACGTCACACACCTCCATTCTATGAGTTCACACACCTACATTCTATGACATCACACACCTCCATTCTGACTTCACACACCTCTATTCTATGACTTGCAACACCTACATTCTGACTTCCCACACCTCCATTCTATGACTTCACAGACCTCGAATCTGTGACTTCACTCACGTCCACTCTATGACTTCACACTTCTTCATTCTATGACTTCCCACACCTAATTTCTGTGACTTCACCCACCTCCATTCTCTGACTTCACACCTCCATTCTGACTTCACACACCTCCATTCTATGACTTCACACACCTCCATTCTGACTTCACACACCTCCATTCTGTGACTTCACAAAACTCCATTCTATGATTTCACATATCTCCATACTATGACTTCACACACCTCCATCTATGAATTCACACACCTCCATTCTGAGTTCACACACCTCCATTCTGTGACTTCACACACCTCCATTCCGGCTTCACACACCTCCATTGTATGACTTCACACACCTCCATTCTGTGACTTCACACACCTGCATTCTATGACTTCACAAACTTCCATTTTGATGTCACACACCTCCATTCTATGAGTTCACACACCTCCATTCTATGACTTCACACACCTCCATTCTGATTTCACACACCTCTATTCTATGACTTGCAACACCTACATTCTGACTTCCCACACCTCCATTCTGTGACTTCACACACCTCCATTCCGGCTTCACACACCTCCATTGTATGACTTCACAAACCTCCATTCTGTGACTTCACACACCTCCTTTCTGAGTTCACACAACTCCATTCTGTGACTTCTCACACCTCGATTCTGTGACTTCACACAGCTCCAAACTGTGACTTCACAAACCTCCATTCTGACTTCACACACCTCCATTCTATGACTTCACACACTTCCATTCTATGACTTCATACACCTCCATTCTTTGACTTCACACACCTCCATTCTGAGTTCACACAACTCCATTCTGTGACTTCTCACACCTCGATTCTGTGACTTCACACAGCTCCAAACTGTGACTTCACACACCTCCATTCTATGAGTTCACACACCTCCATTCTGTGACTTCACACACCTCCATTCTATGACCTCACACACCCTCATTCTATGATTTCACACATCTCCATTCTATGAGTTCACACACCTCCATTCTGACTTCACACACCTCCATTCTATGACTTCACAAACTTCCATTGTGACGTCACACACCTCCACTCTATGAGTTCACACACCTACATTCTATGACATCACACACCTCCATTCTGACTTCACAGACCTCTATTCTATGACTTGCAACACCTACATTCTCACTTCCCACACCTCCATTCTATGACTTCACAGACCTCGAATCTGTGACTTCACTCACCTCCACTCTATGACTTCACACTTCTTCATTCTATGACTTCCCACACCTAATTTCTGTGACTTCACCCACCTCCATTCTATGACTTCACACCTCCATTCTGACTTCACACACCTCCATTCTATGACTTCACACACCTCCATTCTATGATTTCACATATCTCCATACTATGACTTCACACACCTCCATCTATGAATTCACACTCCTCCATTCTGAGTTCACACACCTCCATTCTGTGACTTCACACACCTCCATTCCGGCTTCACACACCTCCATTGTATGACTTCACACACCTCCATTCTGTGACTTCACACACCTGGATTCTATGACTTCACAAACTTCCATTGTGACGTCACACACCTCCATTCTGTGAGTTCACACACCTCCATTCTATGACTTCACACACCTCCATTCTGACTTCACACACCTCTATTCTATGACTTGGAACACCTACATTCTGACTTCCCACACATCCATTCTATGACTTCACAGACCTCGAATCTTTGACTTCACTCACCTCCACTCTATGACTTCACACTTCTCCATTCTATGACTTCCCACACCTAATTTCTGTCACTTCACCCACCTCCATTCTATGACTTCACACCTCCATTCTGACTTCACACACCTCCATTCTATGACTTCACACACCTCCATTCTGACTTCACTCACCTCCATTCTGTGACTTCACACACCTTCATTCTATGATTTCACACACCTCAATTCTGTGACTTCACACACCTGAATTCTATGACTTCACACACCTCCATTCTGTGACTTCACACACCTCCATTCTATGACTTCACACACCTCCATTCTATGACTTCACACACCTACATTTTGACTTCACACACCTCCATTCTATGACTTCACATACCTGCATTGTGACTTTACACACCTCCATTCTATGACTTCACACACCTCCATTCTGACCTCACACACCTCCATTCTGACTTCACACATCTAAATTCTTTGACTTTACACACCACCATTCTGATTTCACACACCTCCATTCTATGAGTTCACTCACCTCCATTCTATGACTTCATACACCTCCTTTCTGTGTTGACACACCTCCATTCTATGACTTCACACACCACCAATCTGAATTCACACACCTCCATTCTATGACTTCACCCACCTCCATTCTATGACTTCACACACCTCCATTCTCCGAATTCACACCCCTCTAATTTGATATCTCATACCTCCATTCTATGACTTCACAAACCTCCCTTCGGTGACTTCACAATACTCCATTCTATGACTTCACACATCTACATTCTATGACTTCACACACCTCAATTCTGACTCACACATCTCCATTCTGTGACTTCACAAAGCTCCACTCTATGATTTCACATATCTCCATACTATGACTTCACACACCTCCATGTATGACTTCACACACCTCCATTCTGAGTTCACACACCTCAATTCTGTGACTTCACACACCTCCATTCTGACTTCACACACCTCCATTGTATGACTTCACTCACCTCCACTCTGTGACTTCACACTTCTCCATTCTATGACTTCCCACACCTAAGTTCTATGACTTCACCCACCTACATTCTATGACTTCACACCTCCATTCTGACTTCACACACCTCCATTCTATGACTTCACACACCTCCATTCTGACTTCACCCACCTCCATTCTGTGACTTCACACACCTCCATTCTATGATTTCACACACCTCCATTCTGTGACTTCACACACCTCCATTCTTTGACTTCACACGCCTCCATTCTGTGACTTCACACACCTCCATTCTGAGTTCACAAACCTCCATTCTTTGACTTCTCACACCTCGATTCTGTGACTTCACACACCTCCAATCTGTGACTTCACACAATTCCCATCTATGACTTCACACACCTCCATTCTATGACTTCACACACCTCCATTCTGTGACTTCACACACCTCCATTCTATGACCTCACACGCCCTCATTCTGTGATTTCATACACCTCCATTCTATGACTTCATACCGTCCATTCTGTGACTTCACACACCTCCATTCTATGACTTCACACACTTCCATTCTATGACTTCACACACCTCCATTCTATGACTTCACACACCTCCATTCTGTGACTTCACACACCTCCATTCTATGACTTCACGCACCTCCATTGTGACTACACACACCTCCATTCTATGAGTTCACACACTGCCATTCTGACTTCACACAGTTCAATTCTGTGAGTTCACAAAATTCCATTCTCACTTCACACACCTCCATTGCATGAATTCACACACTTCCATTCTGTGAATTCACACACTTCCATTGTGACATCACACACCTCCATTCTATGAGTTCACACACCTCCATTCTATGACTTCACACACCTCCATTCTGACTTCACAAACCTCTATTCTATGACTTCTCACACCTCCATTCTGACATCACACACCTCCACTCTATGACTTCACACTCCTCCATTCTATGACTTCCCATACCTCCTTTCTATGACTTCACCCACCTTCATTCTATGACTTCACACCTCCATTCTGACTTCACACACTTCCATTAAGTGACTTCACACACCTCCATTCAATGACTTCACACACCTCCATTCTATGACTTCACACACCTTCATTCTTACTTCAGAAACATCCATTCTATGACCTCACACACCTACATCTATGACTTCATAAACCTACATTCTGTGATTCACACACCTCCATACTGAGTTCACAAAACTCCATTCGGTGACTTAACACACATCCATTTTGACTTCACACACCTCCAATATATGACTTCAAACAGCTCAATTCTCTGACTTCACACACCTCCATTCTATGACTTTAAACCCGTACATTCTGTGACTTCACACACCGCCATTCTATGACTTCATACACCTCCATTCTATGACTTCACCCACCTCCATTCTATGACTTCACACACCTCCATTTTCCGACTTCACACCCCTCTAATTTGATTTCTCATACCTCCATTCTATGACATCTCAAACCTCCCTTCGGTGACTTCACAATACTCCATTCTATGACTTCACACTTCTACAATCTATGACTTCACACACCTCAATTCTGACTCACAGAACTCCATTCTGTGACTTCACAAAACTCCACTCTATGATTTCACATATCTCCATACTATGACTTCACACACCTCCATCTATGATTGCACACACCTCCATTCTGAGTTCACACACCTCCATTCTGTGACTTCACACACCTCTATTCTATGCTTTCACAAACTTCCATTGTGACGTCACACACCTCCATTTTATGAGTTCACACACCTCCATTCTATGACTTCAAACACCTCCATTCTGACTTCACACACCTCTATTCTATGACTTCGAACACCTATATTCTGACTTCACACACCTCCTTTCTGTGACTTCACACACCTCCCTTCAATGACTTCACACACCTACATTCTTTGACTTCACCCACCTCCAATCTATGACTACACACCTCCATTCTGACTTCACCCACCTCCATTCTCTGACTTCACACACCTCCATTCTATAACTTCACACACCTCCATTCTATGACTTCACACACCTCCATTCTGAATTCACACAGCTCCATTCTGTGACTTCACAAAACTCCAATCTATGATTTCACACACCTCCATACTATGACTTGACACAACTCCATCTATGACTTCACACACCTCAATTCTGACTTCACACACCTCTATTCTATGACTTCGCACACCTCCATTCTGACATCACACACCTCCATTCTATGACTTCACAGACCTCGAATCTGTGACTTCACTCACCTCACTCTATGACTTCACACTCCTCCATTCTATGACTTCACCCACCTCCAATCTATGACTACACACCTCCATTCTGACTTCACACACCTCCATTCTGTGACTTCACACACCTCCATACCATGACTTCACACACCTTCATTTTTACTTCAGAAACATTCACACACCTCCATTCTATGACTTCACAAACCTCCATTCTGTGACTTCACACATGCATTTTGACTTCACACACCTCCAATATATGACTTCAAACACCTCAATTCTGTGACTTCACACCGCTCCATTCTATGACTTCATAACGTCCATTCTGTGACTTCACACACCTCCATTCTATGACTTCACACACTTCCATTCTATGACTTCACACACCTCCATTCTGTGCCTTTACACACCTCCATTCTGAGTTCACACACCTCCATTCTGTGACGTCACACACCTCTATTCTGTGACTTCCCACACCTCCATTCTGTGACTTCACACACCTCCATTCTATGACTTCACACACCTCTATTCTGACTTCACACACCTCCATTCTATGACTTCATACACCTCCATTCTGACTTCACACACCTCCATTCTATGACTTCGCACACCTCTCTTCTGATTTCACACATCTCCATTCTGTGACTTCACACACCTCCATTCAATGACTTCACACACCTACATTCTTTGACTTCACACACCTCCAATCTGACATCACACACCTCCATTCTATGATTTCACAGACCTCGAATCTATGACTTCACTCACCTGCACTCTATTACTTCCCACACCACCTTTCTATGACTTCACCCACCTCCAATATATGACTAAACACCTCCATTCTGACTTCACACCCCTCCATTCTGTGACTTCACACACCTCCATTCTATGACTTCACACACCTTCATTCTTGCTTCAGAAACATCCATTCTATGACTTCACACACCTCAATTCTATGATTTCACAAACCTCCATTCTGTGACTTCACACACCTCCATTCTGGTTTCACATACTTCCATTCTATGACTTCACACACTTCCATTCTATGACTTCACACACCTCCATTCTCTGACTTCACACACCTCCATTCTGAGTTCACACACCTCCATTCTGTGACTTCACACACCTCCATTCTGTGACTTCACACACTTCCATTCTATGACTTCACACACCTTCATCCTATGATTTCATACACATCCATTCTGTGACTTCACAAACCTACATTCTATGACCTCACACACCCTCATTCTATGATTTCACACACCTCCATTCTATGACTTCACACATCCATTTTGATTTCACACACCTCCAATATATGACTTCAAACTCCTCAATTCTGTGACTTCACACACCTCCATTCTATGACTTCAAACCGTCCATTCTGTGACTTCACACACCTCCATTCTATGACTTCACACACTTCCATTCTATGACTTCACACACCTCCATTCTGAGTTCACACACCTCAATTCTGGGACTTCACAGACCTCCAATTTGTGACTTCCGACACCTCCATTCTGTGACTTCCGACACCTCCATTCTATGACTTCACGCACCTCCATTCTATGACTTCACACACGTCCATTCTATGACTTCACACACCTCCATTCCATGTCTTCACACACCTCCATTCTTTGACTTCACACACCTAAATTCTGAGTTGACACATCTCCATTCTGTGACTTCACACACCTCCATTCTGACTTCACACATCTCCATTCTATGACTTCATACACCTTCATTTTTACTTTACAAACATCCATTGTATAATTTCACACACCTCCATTCTATGACTTCACACACCTCCATTCAGTGACTTCACACACCTCCATTCTATGACTTCACACACCTCCATTCTGTGACTTAACACACCTCCATTCTATGATTTCACACACTTCCATTGTGATGTCACACACCTCCATTCTCTGAGTTCACACACCTCCATTCTGACTTCACACACCTCCATTCTATAACTTCACACACCTCCATTCTGACTACACACACCTCTATTCTATGACTTCGCACACCTCCATTCTGACATCACAAACCTCCATTCTATGACTTCAAACATCTCCATTCTTTGACTTCACACACCTCCATTCTGTGTTCACACACCTCAATTCTGTGACTTCACACTCCTCCATTCTGACTTCACCCACCTCCAATCGATGACTACACAACTCCATTCGGACATCACACACCTCCATTCTGTGAATTCACACACCCCCATTCTATGAGTTCACATACCTCCATTCTATGACTTCACACACCTTCATTCTTACTTCAGAAACTTCCATTCTATGACTTCACACACCTCCATTCTATGACTACACACACATCCATTCTATGACTTCACACACCTCCTTTCTATGACTTCACCCAACTCCATTCTATGACTTCACACCTCCATTCTGACTTCACACACCTCCATTCTGTGACTTCACACACGTCCATACTGAGTTCACACACCTCTATTCTGTGATTTCACACACATTCCATTCTGTGATTTCACACAACTCCATTCTGTGACTTCACACACTTCCATTCTATGACTTCACAAAACTTCATTCTATGATTTCACACACCTCCATTCTGTGCCTTCACAAAACTTCATTCTATGACCTCACACACCCTCATTCTATGACTTCACACAACTCCATTCTATGACTTCACACATCCATTTTGACTTCACACACCTCCAATATATGACTTCAAACACCTCAATTCTGTGACTTCACATACCTCCATTCTATGACTTCAAACCGACCATTCTGTGACTTCCGACACCTCCATTCTATGACTTCACACACCTCCATTCTATGACTTCACACACGTCCATTCTGTGACTTCACACACCTCCATTCTATGACTTCACACACCTCCATTGTGAGTACACACACTACCATTCTATGAGTTCACACACCTCCATTCTGACTTCACACACCTCCATTCTATGAGTACACACACATCCATTCTATGACTTCACACACCTCCTTTCTATGACTTCACCCAACTCCATTCTATGACTTCACACCTCCATTCTGACTTCACACACTTCCATTCTGTGACTTCACACACCTCCATTATATGACTTCACACACCTCCATTCTATGACTTCACACACCTCCATTCTATGCCTTCACACACCTCCATTCTGTGACTACACACACCTCCATTCTATGCCTTCACACACCTTCATTCTTACTTCACAAACATACATTCTATGACTTCACACTCCTCCATTCTATGACTTCAAACACCTCCATTCTTTGACTTCACACACCTCCATTCTGTGTTCACACACCTCAATTCTGTGACCTCACACACCTCCATTCTGACTTCACACACCTCCATTCTATGACTTCACACACCTCCATTCTATGTCTTCACACACCTCCATTCTTTGACTTCACACACCTAAATTCTGAGTTGACACATCTCCATTCTGTGACTTCACACACCTCCATTCTGACTTCACACATCTCCATTCTATGACTTCACACACCTTCATTTTTACTTTACAAACATCCATTCTATAACTTCACACACCTCCATTCTATGACTTCACACACCTCCATTCAGTGACTTCACACACCTCCATTCTATGACTTCACACACCTCCATTCTGTGACTTCACACACCTCCATTCTATGATTTCACACACTTCCATTGTGACGTCACACACCTCCATTCTATGAGTTCACACACCTCCATTCTGACTTCACACACCTCCATTCTGTGACTTCACACACGTCCATACTGAGTTCACACACCTCTATTCTGTGATTTCACACACATTCCATTCTGTGATTTCACACAACTCCATTCTGTGACTTCACACACTTCCATTCTATGACTTCACAAAACTTCATTCTATGATTTCACACACCTCCATTCTGTGCCTTCACAAAACTTCATTCTATGACCTCACACACCCTCATTCTATGACTTCACACAACTCCATTCTATGACTTCACACATCCATTTTGACTTCACACACCTCCAATATATGACTTCAAACACCTCAATTCTGTGACTTCACATACCTCCATTCTATGACTTCAAACCGACCATTCTGTGACTTCCGACACCTCCATTCTATGACTTCACACACCTCCATTCTATGACTTCACACACGTCCATTCTGTGACTTCACACACCTCCATTCTATGACTTCACACACCTCCATTGTGAGTACACACACTACCATTCTATGAGTTCACACACCTCCATTCTGACTTCACACACCTCCATTCTATGAGTACACACACATCCATTCTATGACTTCACACACCTCCTTTCTATGACTTCACCCAACTCCATTCTATGACTTCACACCTCCATTCTGACTTCACACACTTCCATTCTGTGACTTCACACACCTCCATTATATGACTTCACACACCTCCATTCTATGACTTCACACACCTCCATTCTATGCCTTCACACACCTCCATTCTGTGACTACACACACCTCCATTCTATGCCTTCACACACCTTCATTCTTACTTCACAAACATACATTCTATGACTTCACACTCCTCCATTCTATGACTTCAAACACCTCCATTCTTTGACTTCACACACCTCCATTCTGTGTTCACACACCTCAATTCTGTGACCTCACACACCTCCATTCTGACTTCACACACCTCCATTCTATGACTTCACACACCTCCATTCTATGTCTTCACACACCTCCATTCTTTGACTTCACACACCTAAATTCTGAGTTGACACATCTCCATTCTGTGACTTCACACACCTCCATTCTGACTTCACACATCTCCATTCTATGACTTCACACACCTTCATTTTTACTTTACAAACATCCATTCTATAACTTCACACACCTCCATTCTATGACTTCACACACCTCCATTCAGTGACTTCACACACCTCCATTCTATGACTTCACACACCTCCATTCTGTGACTTCACACACCTCCATTCTATGATTTCACACACTTCCATTGTGACGTCACACACCTCCATTCTATGAGTTCACACACCTCCATTCTGACTTCACACACCTCCATTCTATGACTTCACACACCTCCATTCTGAATTCACACAGCTCCATTCTGTGACTTCACAAAACTCTATTCTATGATTTCACACACCTCCATACTATGACTTCACACAACTCCATCTAAGACTTCACACACCTCCATTCTGACTACACACACCTCTATTCTATGACTTCGCACACCTCCATTCTGACATCACACACCTCCATTCTATGACTTCACAGACCTCGAATCTGTGATTTCACTCAATGCACTCTATGACTTCACACTCCTCCATTCTATGACTTCAAACACCTCCATTCTTTGACTTCACACACCTCCATTCTGTGTTCACACACCTCAATTCTGTGACTTCACACACCTCCATTCTGACTTCACCCACCTCCAATCGATGACTACACACCTCCATTCTGACTTCACACACCTCCATTCTGTGAATTCACACACCCCCATTCTATGAGTTCACATACCTTCATTCTCTGACTTCACACACCTTCATTCTTACTTCAGAAACATCCATTCTATGACTTCACACACCTCCATTCTATGACTTCACAAACTCCATTCTGTGACTTCACACACATCCATTCTGAGTTCACACAACTCCATTCGGTGACTTCACACACCTCCATTCTTACTTCACACACCTCCATTCTCTGACTTCACACTCTTCCATTCTATGACTTCACACACCTCCATTCTGTGAGTTCACACACCTCCATTCTGAGTTCACACACCTCCATTCTGTGACTTCTCACATCTCGATTCTGTGACTTCACACAGCTCCAATCTGTGACTTCACACACTTTCATTCTATGACTTCACACACCACCATTCTTTGACTTTACACACCTCCATTCTGAGTTCACACCCCTCAATTCTGGGACTTCACAGACCTCCAAACTGTGACTTTCCACACCTCCATTCTGTGACTTCACACACCTCCATTCTATGACTTCACACACCTCCATTCTATGACTTCACACACGTCCATTCTTTGACTTCACACACCTCCATTCTATGACTTCACACATCTCCATTGTGACTACACACACTACCATTCTATGAGTTCACACACCTCCATTCTGACTTCACACACCTCCATTCTATGACTACACACACATCCATTCTATGACTTCACACACCTCCTTTCTATGACTTCACCCAACTCCATTCTATGACTTCACACCTTCATTCTGACTTTACACACCTCCATTCTGTGACTTCACACACCTCCATACTGAGTTCACACACCTCTATTCTGTGATTTCACACACCTTCCATTCTGTGATTTCACACACCTCCATTCTGTGACTTCACGCACTTCCATTCTATGACTTCACAAACCTTCCTTCTATGATTTCACACACCTCCATTCTGTGACTTCGCAAACCTCCATTCTATGACCTCACACACCCTCATTCTATGATTTCACACACCTCCATTCTATGACTTCACACATCCATTTTGACTTCACACACCTCCAATATGACTTCAAACACCTCAAATCTGTGACTTCAGACACCGCCATTCTATGACTTCAAACGGACCATTCTGTGACTTCACACACCTCCATTCTATGACTTCACACACTTCCATTCTATGACTTCACACACCTCCATTCTGTGACTTTACACACCTCCATTCTGAGTTCACACACCTCAATTCTGGGACTTCATAGACCTCCAATCTGTGACTTCCCACACCTCCATTCTGTGACTTCACTCACCTCCATTCTATGACTTCACACACCTCCATTCTATGACTTCACACACGTCCATTCTGTGACTTCACAAACCTCCATTCTATGACTTCACACACCTCCATTGTGACTACACACACTACCATTCTATGAGTTCACACACCTCCATTCTGACTTCACACATCCATTCTATGAATACACACACATCCATTCTATGACTTCACACACCTCCTTTCTATAACTTCACCCAACTCCATTCTATGACTTCACACCTCCATTCTGACTTCACACACCTACATTCTGTGACTTCACACACCTCCATTATATGACTTCACACACCTCCAT
This sequence comes from Megascapheus bottae, assembly GCA_024803745.1. Taxonomy (NCBI): domain Eukaryota; kingdom Metazoa; phylum Chordata; class Mammalia; order Rodentia; family Geomyidae; genus Megascapheus; species Megascapheus bottae. The sequence goes on along the minus strand of JANJXV010001038.1, from coordinate 135,914 downwards.
TCTATGACTTCACACACCTCCATTCTATGCCTCCACACACCTCCATTCTGTGACTTCACACACCTCCATTCTATGCCTTCACACACCTTCATTCTTACTTCACAAACATACATTCTATGACTTCACACTCCTCCATTCTATGACTTCAAACACCTCCATTCTTTGACTTCACACACCTCCATTCTGTGACTTTACACAGCTCCATTCTATCACTTCACACACTTCCATTGTGACGTCACACACCTCCATTCTATGACTTCACACACCTCCATTCTGTGACTTCACACACGTCCATTCTATGACTTCACACACCTCCATTCTGACTTCACACACCTACATTCTATGACTTCACACATCCATTTTGACTTCACACACCTCCAATATATGACTTCAAACAGCTCAATTCTCTGACTTCACACACCTCTATTCTATGACTTTAAGCCCGTCCATTCAGTGACTTCACACACCTCCATTCTATGACTTCACCCACCTCCATTCTATGACTTCACACATCTACATTCTATGACTTCACACACCTCCATTCTCCGACTTCACACCCCTCTAATTTGATTTATCATACCTCCATTCTATGACTTCACAAACCTCACTTCGGTGACTTCACAATACTCCATTCTATGACTTCACACATCTACATTCTATGACTTCACACATTTCAATTCTGACTCACACAACTCCATTCTGTGACTTCACAAAACTCCATTGTATGATTTCACATATCTCCATACTATGACTTTACACACCTCCATTCTGAGTTCACACACCTCCATTCTGTGACTTCACACACCTCCATACTGACTTCACACACCTCCATTGTATGACTTCACACACCTCCATTCTAAGACTTCACAAACCTCAATTCTATGACTTCACTCACCTCCATTCTATGACTTCACACACCTCCTTTCTGAGTTGACACACCTCCATTCTATGACTTCACACACCTCCAATCTGAATTCACACACCTCCATTCTATGACTTCACCCACCTCCATTCTATGACTTCACACAACTCCATTCTCCTACTTCACACCCCTCTAATTTGATTTCTCATACCTCCATTCTATGACTACACAAACCTCCCTTCTGTGAATTCACAATACTCCATTCTATGACTTCACACATCTACATTCCATGACTTCACACACCTCAATTCTGACTCACACAACTTCATTCTGTGACTTCACAAAACTCCATTCTATGATTTCACATATCTCCATACTATGACTTCACACACCTCCATCTATGACTTCACACACCTCCTTTCTGTGAATTCACCCACCTCCAATCTATGACTACACACCTTCATTCTGAATTCACACACCTCCATTCTGTGACTTCACACACCTCCATTCTATGACTTCACACACCTCCATTCTGTGACTTCACTCACCTCCATTCTATGACTTCACACATCTCCATTGTGACTACACACACCTCCATTCTATGAGTTCACACACCTCCATTCTGACTTCACACACCTCCATTCTGAGTTCACACATCTCCATTCTGTGACTTCGAACACCTCCATTCTGTGACTTCACACACCTCTAATCTGTGACTTCACACACTTCCATTCTATGACTTCACACACCTCCATTCTATGACTTCACACAACTCCATTCTGTGACTTCACACACCTCCATTCTATGACCCACACACCCTCATTCTATGATTTCACACACCTCCATTCTATGACTTCACACATCCATTTTGATTTCACACACCTCCAATATATGACTTCAAACACCTCAATTCTGTGACTTCACACACCTCCATTCTATGACTTCATACCGTCCATTCTTTGACTTCACACACCTCCATTCTATGACTTCACACACTTACATTCTATGACTTCACACACCTCCATTCTATGACTTCACAAACCTCCATTCTGTGACTTCACACACCTCCATTCTGAGTTCACACAACTTCATTCGGTGACTTCACACACCTCCATTCTGACTTCACACACCTCCATTCTATGACTTCACACACTTCCATTCTATGACTTCACAAACCTCCATTCTGGGACTTCACACACCTCCATTCTGAGTTCACACAGCTTCATTCTGTGACTTCTCACACCTCGAATCTGTGACTTCACACACCTCCAATCTGTGACTTTACAGGTTCCATTCTATGAGTTCACACACCTCCATTCTATGACTTCACACATCCATTTTGATTTCACACACCTCCAATATATGACTTCAAACACCTCAATCCTGTGAGTTCACACACCTCCATTCTATGACTTCATACCGTCGTTCTGTGTCTTCACACACCTCCATTCTATGACTTCACACACTTCCATTCTATGACTTCACACACCTCCATTCTGTGACTTTACACACCTCCATTCTGGGTTCACACACCTCTATTCTCTGACTTCACACTCCTGCAATCTGTGACTTCCCACACCTCCATTCTGTGACTTCACACACCTTGATTCTATGACTTCACACACCTTCATTCTTACTTCACAAACACCCATTCTATGACTTCACACACCTCCATTCTATGACTTCACACACCTCCATTCTGTGACTTCACTCACCTCCATTCTATGACTTCACACACCTCCATTGTGACTACACACACCTCCATTCTATGAGTTCCCAACCTCCATTCTGACTTCACACACCTCCATTCTATGACTTCACACACCTCCATTCTGAATTCACACAGCTCAATTATGTGACTTCACAAAATTCCATTCTGACTTCACACACCTCCATTGTATGTATTCACACACCTCCATTCTATGACTTCACACACCTCCATTCTGACTTCACAAACCTCTATTCTATGAATTTGCACACCTCCATTCTGACATCACACACCTCCAATCTATGACTTCACAGACCTCGATTCTGTGACTTCACTCACCTCCACTCTATGACTTCACACTCCTTCATTCTTACTTCAGAAACATCCATTCTATGACCTCACACACCTCCATCTATGACTTCACAAACCTCCATTCTGTGACTTCACACACCTCCATACTGAGTTCACAAAACTCCATTCTGTGACTTAACACACCTCCATTCTGATTTCACACACGTCCATTCTATGACTTCAAACACTTCCATTCTATGACTTCACACACCTAATTTCTATGACTTCACACACCTCCATTCTATGACTTCACACACCTAATTTCTATGACTTCACCCACCTTCTATTCTATGACTTCACACCTCCATTCTGACTTCACATACCTCCATTCTGTGACTTCACACACCTCCATTCTATGACTTCACAAACTTCCATTGTGACGTCACACACCTCCATTCTATGAGTTCACACACCTCCATTCTATGAATTCACACACCTCCTTTCTGAGTTGACACACCTCCATTCTATGACTTCACACACCTACAATCTGAATTCACACACCTCAATTCTATGACTTCACCCACCTCCATTCTATGACTTCACACACCTCCATTCTCCGACTTCACACCCCTCTAATTTGATTTCTCATACCTCCATTCTATGACTTCACAAACCACCCTTCGGTGACTTCACAATACTCCATTCTATGACTTCACACATCTACATTCTATGACTTCACACACCTCAATTCTGACTCACACAACTCCACTCTGTGACTTCACAAAACTCCATTCTATCATTTCACTTATCTCCATAGTATGACTTCACACACCTCCATCTATGACTTCACACACCTCCATTCTGAGTTCACACACCTCCATTCTGTGACTTCACACACCTCCATTCTGACTTCACACACCTCCATTGTGTGACTTCACACACCTCCATTCAGTGACTTCACACACCTCCATTCTATGACCTCACAAACTTCCATTGTGACGTCACACACCTCCATTCTATGAGTTCACACACCTCCATTCTATGACTTCACAAACCTCCATTCTGACTTCACACACCTCTATTCTATGACTCACAAACCTCCATTCTAAGACTTCACAGACCTCGAATCTTTGACTTCACTCACCTCCACTCTATGACTTCACACTCCTCCATTCTATGACTTCCCACACCTAATTTCTGTGACTTCACCCACCTCCATTCTATGACTTCACACCTCCATTCTGACTACACACACCTCCATTCTATGACTTCACACACCTCCATTCTGACTTACACACCTCCATTCTGTGACTTCACACACCTCATTCTGTGATTTCACACACCTCCATTCTGTGACTTCAGACACCTCCATTCTATGACTTCACACACCTCCATTCTATGCCTTCACACACCTCCATTCTATGACTTCACACACCTCCATTCTATGACTTCACACACCTACATTGTGACTTCACACACCTCCATTCTATGAGTTCACACACCTGCATTGTGACTTCACACACCTCCATTCTATGACTTCACACACCTCCATTCTGACCTCACACACCTCCATTCTGACTTCACACACCTACATTCTGTGACTTCACACACCTCCATTCTATGATTTCACACACCTCCATTCTATGACTTCACTCACCTCCATTCTATGACTTCACACACCTCCTTTCTGAGTTGGCACACCTCCATTCTATGACTTCACACACCTCCAATCTGAATTCACACACCTCCATTCTATGACTTCACCCACCTCCATTCTATGACTTCACACACCTCCATTCTCCTAATTCACATTCCTCTAATTTGATTTCTCATACCTCCATTCTATGACTTCACAAACCTCCCTTCGGTGACTTCACAATACTCCATTCTATGACTTCACACATCTACATTCTATGACTTCACACACCTCAATTCTGACTCACACAACTCCATTCTGTGACTTCACAAAACTCCATTCTATGATTTCACATATCTGCATAATATGACTTCACACACCTCCATCTATGACTTCACACACCTCCATTCTGAGTTCACACACCTCCATTCTGTGACTTCACACACCTCCATTCTGACTTCACACACCTCCATTGTATGACTTCCCACACCTAAGTTCTATGACTTCACCCACCTCCATTCTATGACTTCACACACCTCCATTCTGACTTCATACACCTCCATTCTATGACTTCTCACACCCTCATTCTATGATTTCACACACCTCCATTCTGTGACTTCACACAACTCCATTCTATGACTTCACACACCTCCATTCTGTGACTTCACACACCTCCATTCTGAGTTCACACATCTCAGTTCTGTGACTTCTCACACCTCGATTCTGTGACTTCACACACCACCAATCTGTGACTTCACACACTTCCATTCTATGACTTCACACACCTCCATTCTATGACTTCACACACCTCCATTCTGTGACTTCACACACCTCCATTCTATGATTTCACACACCCTCATTCTATGACTTCACACACCTCCATTCTATGACTTCACACATCCATGTTGATTTCACACACCTCCAATATATGACTTCAAACACCTCAATTCTGTGACTTCACACACCTCCATTCTATGACTAAATACCGTCCATTCTGTGCCTTCACACACCTCCATTCTATAACTTCACACACTTCCATTCCATGACTTCACACACCTCCATTCTGTGACTTTACACACCTCCATTCTGGGTTCACACACCTCTATTCTGTGACTTCACACTCCTGCAATTTGTGACTTCCCACACCTCCATTCTGTGACTTCACACACGTCCATTCTATGACTTCACACACCTCCATTCTGACTTCACACACCTCCATTCTATGACTTCACACACCTCCATTCTGAATTCACACAGCTCAATTCTGTGACTTCACAAAATTCCCTTCTGACTTCACACACATCCATTGCATGAATTAACACACCTCCATTCTGTGACTTCACACACTTCCATTGTGATGTCACACACCTCCATTCTATGAGTTCACACACCTCCATTCTATGACTTCACACACCTCCATTCTGACTTCACAAACCTCTATTCTATGACTTCGCACACCTCCATTCTGACATCACACACCTCCAATCTATGACTTCACAGACATCGAATCTGTGACTTCACTCACCTCCACTCTATGACTTCACACTACTCCATTCTATGACTTCCCACACCTCCTTTCTATGACTTCACCCACCTTCATTCTATGACTTGACACCTCCATTCTGACTTCACACACTTCCATTCAGTGACTTCACACACCTCCATTCAATGGCTTCACACTCCTCCATTCTATGACTTCACACACCTTCATTCTTTCTTCAGAAACATCCATTCTATGACCTCACACAACTCCATCTATGACTTCACGAAGCTCCATTCTGTGACTTCACACACCTCCATACTGAGTTCACAAAACTACATTCGGTGACTTAACACACCTCCATTCTGACTTCACACACGTCCATTCTATGACTTCACACACTTCCATTCTATGACTTCACACACCTCCATTCTGTGCCTTCACACACCTCCATTCTGAGTTCACACACCTCCATTCTGTGACTTCACACACCTCCATTCTATGACTTCACCCACCTACATTCTATGACTTCACACATCCATTTTGACTTCACACACCTCCAATATATGACTTCAAACAGCTCAATTCTCTGACTTCACACACCTCTATTCTATGACTTTAAGCTCGTCCATTCAGTGACTTCACACACCTCCATTCTATGACTTCACCCACCTCCATTCTATGACTTCACACATCTACATTCTATGACTTCACACACCTACATTCTCCGACTTCACACCCCTCTAATTTGATTTATCATACCTCCATTCTATGACTTCACAAACCTCACTTCGGTGACTTCACAATACTCCATTCTATGACTTCACACATCTACATTCTATGACTTCACACATTTCAATTCTGACTCACACAACTCCATTCTGTGACTTCACAAAACTCCATTGTATGATTTCACATATCTCCATACTATGACTTTACACACCTCCATCTATGACTTCACACACCTCCATTCTGAGTTCACACACCTCCATTCTGTGACTTCACACACCTCCATACTGACTTCACACACCTCCATTGTATGACTTCACACACCTCCATTCTAAGACTTCACAAACCTCAATTCTATGACTTCACTCACCTCCATTCTATGACTTCACACACCTCCTTTCTGAGTTGACACACCTCCATTCTATGACTTCACACACCTCCAATCTGAATTCACACACCTCCATTCTATGACTTCACCCACCTCCATTCTATGACTTCACACAACTCCATTCTCCTACTTCACACCCCTCTAATTTGATTTCTCATACCTCCATTCTATGACTACACAAACCTCCCTTCTGTGAATTCACAATACTCCATTCTATGACTTCACACATCTACATTCCATGACTTCACACACCTCAATTCTGACTCACACAACTTCATTCTGTGACTTCACAAAACTCCATTCTATGATTTCACATATCTCCATACTATGACTTCACACACCTCCATCTATGACTTCACACACCTCCTTTCTATGAATTCACCCACCTCCAATCTATGACTACACACCTTCATTCTGAATTCACACACCTCCATTCTGTGACTTCACACACCTCCGTTCTATGACTTCACACACCTCCATTCTGTGACTTCACTCACCTCCATTCTATGACTTCACACATCTCCATTGTGACTACACACACCTCCATTCTATGAGTTCACACACCTCCATTCTGACTTCACACACCTCCATTCTATGACTTCACACACCTCCATTCTGAATTCACACAGCTCAATTCTGTGACTTCACAAAATTCCATTCTGACTTCACACTCCTCCATTGTATGAATTCACACACCTCCATTCTGTGACTTCACACATGCATTTTGACTTCACACACCTCCAATATATGAGTTCAAACACCTCAATTTTGTGACTTCACACAGCTCCATTCTATGACTTCATAACCTCCATTCTGTGACTTCACACACTTCCATTCTATGACTTCACACACCTCCATTCTGTGCCTTTACACACCTCCATTCTGAGTTCACACACCTCCATTCTGTGACGTCACACACCTCTATTCTGTCACTTCCCACACCTCCATTCTGTGACTTCACACACCTCCATTCTATGACTTCACACACCTCTATTCTGACTTCACACACCTCCATTCTATGACTTCATACACCTCCATTCTGACTTCACACACCTCCATTCTATGACTTCGCACACCTCTCTTCTGATTTCACACACCTCCATTCTGTGACTTCACACACCTCCATTCAATGACTTCACACACCTACATTCTTTGACTTCATACACCTCCAATCTGACATCACACACCTCCATTCTATGATTTTACAAACCTCGAATCTGTGACTTCACTCACCTGCACTCTCTGACTACCCACACCTCTTTCTATGACTTCACCCACCTCCAATCTTTGACTACACACCTCCATTCTGACTTCACACACCTCCATTCTGTGACTTCGCACACCTCCATTCTATGATTTCACACACCTCCATTCTATGACTTCACACATCCATTTTGACTTCACACACCTCCAATATATGACTTCAAACACCTCAATTTTGTGACTGCACACACCTCCATTCTATGATTTCAAACCGTCCATTCTGTGACTTCACACACCTCCATTTTATGACTTCACACACTTCCATTCTATGACTTCACACACCTCCATTCTGTGACTTTACACACCTCCATTCTGAGTTCACACACCTCAATTCTGGAACTTCACACACCTCCAATCTGTGACTTCCCACACCTCCATTCTGTGACTTCACACACCTCCATTCTATGACTTCACACACCTCCATTCTATGACTTCACACACGTCCATTCTGTGACTTCACACACCTGCATTGTATGAGTTCACACACCTCCCTTTTGACTACACACACTACCATTCTATGAGTTCACATATCTCCATTCTGACTACACACACCTCCATTCTATGACTTCACACACCTCCATTCTATGACTTCACACACCTCCTTTCTATGACTTCACCCAACTCCATTCTATGACTTCACACCTCCATTCTGACTTCACACACCTCCATTCTGTGACTTCACACACCTCCATTATATGACTTCACACACCTCCATTCTATGACTTAACACACCTCCATTCTATGCCTTCACACACCTCCATTCTGTGACTTCACACACCTCCATTCTATGCCTTCACACACCTTCATTCTTACTTCACAAACATATATTCTATGACTTCACACACCTCCATTCCTTGACTTCATACACCTCCATTCTATGTCTTCACACACCTCCATTCTTTGACTTCACACACCTAAATTCTGAGTTGACACATCTCCATTCTGTGACTTCACACACCTCCATTCTGACTTCACACATCTCCATTCTATGACTTCACACACCTTCATTTTTACTTTACAAACATCCATTCTATAACTTCACACACCTCCATTCTATGACTTCACACACCCTCATTCTATGATTTCACACACCTCCATTCTATGAGTTCACACACCTCCATTCTGACTTCACACACCTCCATTCTATGACTTCACACACCTTCATTTTTACTTTACAAATATCCATTCTATAACTTCACACACCTCCATTCTATGACTTCACACACCTCCATTCAGTGACTTCACACACCTCAATTCTATGACTTCACACACCTCCATTCTGTGACTTCACACACCTCCATTCTATGACTTCACACACTTCCATTGTGACGTCACACACCTCCATTCTTTGAGTTCACACACCTCCATTCTGACTTCACACACCTCCATTCTATGACTTCACACACCTCCATTCTGAATTCACATAGCTCCATTCTGTGCCTTCACAAAACTCTATTCTATGATTTCACACAACTCCATACTATGACTTCACACAACTCCATCTATGACTTCACACACCTCCATTCTGACATCACACACCTCCATTCTATGACTTCACAGACCTTGAATCTGTGATTTCACTCACATGCATTCTATGACTTCACACTGCTCCATTCTATGACTTCCCACACCTCCATTCTATGACTTCACCCACCTCCAATCGATGACTACACACCTCCATTCTGACTTCACACACCTCCATTCTGTGACTTCACACACCCCCATTCTATGAGTTCACATACCTCCATTCTATGCCTTCACACACCTTCATTCTTACTTCAGAAACATCAGTTCTATGACTTCACACACATCCATTCCATGACTTCACAAACCTCCATTCTGTGACTTCCCACACCTAATTTCTGTGACTTCACCCACCTCCATTCTATGACTTCACACCTCCATTCTGACTTCACACACCTCCATTCTATGACTTCACACACCTCCATTCTGACTTCACACACCTCCATTCTGTGACTTCACAAAACTCCATTCTATGATTTCACATATCTCCATACTATGACTTCACACACCTCCATCTATGAATTCACACACCTCCATTCCGGCTTCACACACCTCCATTGTATGACTTCACACACCTCCATTCTCTGACTTCACACACCTGCATTCTATGACTTCACAAACTTCCATTGTGACGTCACACACCTCCATTCTATGAGTTCACACACCTCCATTCTATGACTTCACACACCTCCATTCTGACTTCACACACCTCTATTCTATGACTTGCAACACCTCCATTCTGACTTCCCACACCTCCATTCTATGACTTCACAGACCACGAATCTGTGACTTCACTCAACTCCACTCTATGACTTCACACTTCTCCATTCTGTGACTTCCCACACCTAATTTCTGTCACTTCACCCACCTCCATTCTATGACTTCACACCTCCATTCTGACTTCACACACCTCCATTCTATGACTTCACACACCTCCATTCTGACTTCACACACCTCCATTCTGTGACTTCACACACCTCATTCTATGTTTTCACACACCTCCATTCTGTGACTTCACACACCTGAATTCTATGACTTCACACACCTCCATTCTGTGACTTCACACACCTCCATTCTATGACTTCACACACCTCCATTCTATGACTTCATACACCTACATTTTGACTGCACACACCTCCATTCTATGAGTTAACACACCTGCATTGTGACTTTACACACCTCCATTCTATGACTTCACACACCTCCATTCTGACCTCACACACCTCCATTCTGACTTCACACATCTAAATTCTTTGACTTCACACACCTCCATTGTATGATTTCTCACACCTCCATTCTATAAGTTCACTCACCTCCATTCTATGACTTCACACACCTCCTTTCTCTGTTGACACACCTCCATTCTATGACTTCACACACCACCAATCTGAATTCACACACCTCCATTCTATGACTTCACCCACCTCGATTCTATGACTTCACACACCTCCATTCTCCGAATTCACACCCCTCTAATTTGATATCTCATACCTCCATTCTATGACTTCACAAACCTCCCTTCGGTGACTTCACAATACTCCATTCTATGACTTCACACATCTACATTCTATGACTTCACACACCTCAATTTTGAGTCACACATCTCCATTCTGTGACTTCACAAAACTCCATTCTATGATTTCACATATCTCCATACTATGACTTCACACACCTCCATCTATGACTTCACACACCTCCATTCTGAGTTCACACACCTCAATTCTGTGACTTCACACACCTCCATTCTGACTTCACACACCTTCATTGTATGACTTCACACACCTCCATTCTGTGACTTCACACACCTCCATTCTATGACTTCACAGACCTCGAATCTGTGACTTCACTCACCTCCACTCTGTGACTTCACACTTCTCAATTCTATGACTTCCCACACCTAAGTTCTATGACTTCACCCACCTACATTCTATGACTTCACACCTCCATTCTGACTTCACACACCTCCATTCTATGGCTTCACACACCTCCATTCTGACTTCACCCACCTCCATTCTGTGACTTCACACACCTCCATTCTATGATTTCACACACCTCCATTCTGTGACTTCACACACCTCCATTGTTTGACTTCACACACCTCCATTCTGTGACTTCACACACCTCCATTCTGAGTTCACACACCTCCATGCTTTGACTTCCCACACCTCTATTCTGTGACTTCACACACCTCCAATCTGTGACTACACACACTTCCATTCTATAACTTCACACACCTCCATTCTATGACTTCACACACCTCCATTCTGTGACTTCACACACCTCCCTTCTATGACCTCACACACCCTCATTCTGTGATTTCATACACCTCCATTCTATGACTTCATACCGTCCATTCTGTGACTTCACACACCTCCATTCTATGACTTCACACACTTCCATTCTATGACTTCACACACCTCCATTCTGTGACTTTACACACCTCTATTCTGGGTTCACACACCTCCATTCTGTGACTTCACACTCCTTCAATCTGTGACTTCGCACACCTCCATTCTGTGACTTCACACACATCCATTCTATGACTTCACACACCTTCATTCTTACTTCACAAACACCCATGCTATGACTTCACACACCTCCATTCTATGACTTCACACACCTCCATTCTGTGACTTCACACACCTCCATTCTATGACTTCACGCACCTCCATTGTGACTACACACACCTCCATTCTATGAGTTCACACACCGCCATTCTGACTTCACACACCTCCGTTCTATGATTTCACATACCTCCATTCTGAATTCACACACCTCCATTCTGTGACTTCACACACTTCCATTGTGACGTCACACACCTCCAATCTATGAGTTCACACACCTCCATTCTATGACTTCACACACCTCCATTCTGACTTCACAAACCTCTATTCTATGACTTCGCACACCTCCATTCTGACATCACACACATCCACTCTATGACTTCACACTCCTCCATTCTATGACTTCCCATACCTCCTTTCTATGACTTCACCCACCTTCATTCTATGACCTCACACCTCCATTCTGACTTCACACACTTACATTCAGTGACTTCACACACCTCCATTCAATGACTTCACACACCTCCATTCTATGACTTCACACACCTTCATTCTTACTTCAGAAACATCCATTCTATGACTTCACACACCTCCATTCTGAATTCACATAGCTCCATTCTGTGCCTTCACAAAACTCTATTCTATGATTTCACACAACTACATACTATGACTTCACACAACTCCATCTATGACTTCACACACCTCCATTCTGACATCACACACCTCCATTCTATGACTTCACAGACCTTGAATCTGTGATTTCACTCACATGCATTCTATGACTTCACACTCCTCCATTCTATGACTTCCCACACCTCCATTCTATGACTTCACCCACCTCCAATCGATGACTACACACCTCCATTCTGACTTCACACACCCCCATTCTATGAGTTCACATACCTCCATTCTATGCCTTCACACACCTTCATTCTTACTTCAGAAACATCAGTTCTATGACTTCACACACCTCCATTCCATGACTTCACAAACCTCCATTCTGTGACTTCCCACACCTAATTTCTGTGACTTCACCCACCTCCATTCTATGACTTCACACCTCCATTCTGACTTCACACACCTCCATTCTATGATTTCACACACCTCCATTCTGACTTCACACACCTCCATTCTGTGACTTCACAAAACTCCATTCTATGATTTCACATATCTCCATACTATGACTTCACACACCTCCATCTATGAATTCACACACCTCCATTCTGAGTTCACACACCTCCATTCTGTGACTTCACACACCTCCATTCCGGCTTCACACACCTCCATTGTATGACTTCACACACCTCCATTCTCTGACTTCACACACCTGCATTCTATGACTTCACAAACTTCCATTGTGACGTCACACACCTCCATTCTATGAGTTCACACACCTCCATTCTATGACTTCACACACCTCCATTCTGACTTCACACACCTCTATTCTATGACTTGCAACACCTCCATTCTGACTTCCCACACCTCCATTCTATGACTTCACAGACCACGAATCTGTGACTTCACTCACCTCCACTCTATGACTTCACACTTCTCCATTCTGTGACTTCCCACACCTAATTTCTGTCACTTCACCCACCTCCATTCTATGACTTCACACCTCCATTCTGACTTCACACACCTCCATTCTATGACTTCACACACCTCCATTCTGACTTCACACACCTCCATTCTGTGACTTCACACACCTCATTCTATGATTTCACACACCTCCATTCTGTGACTTCACACACCTGAATTCTATGACTTCACACACCTCCATTCTGTGACTTCACACACCTCCATTCTATGACTTCACACACCTCCATTCTATGACTTCACACACCTACATTTTGACTGCACACACCTCCATTCTATGAGTTAACACACCTGCATTGTGACTTTACACACCTCCATTCTATGACTTCACACACCTCCATTCTGACCTCACACACCTCCATTCTGACTTCACACATCTAAATTCTTTGACTTCACACACCTCCATTGTATGATTTCACACACCTCCATTCTATAAGTTCACTCACCTCCATTCTATGACTTCACACACCTCCTTTCTGTGTTGACACACCTCCATTCTATGACTTCACACACCACCAATCTGAATTCACACACCTCCATTCTATGACTTCACCCACCTCCATTCTATGACTTCACACACCTCCATTCTCCGAATTCACACCCCTCTAATTTGATATCTCATACCTCCATTCTATGACTTCACAAACCTCCCTTCGGTGACTTCACAATACTCCATTCTATGACTTCACACATCTACATTCTATGACTTCACACACCTCAATTTTGAGTCACACATCTCCATTCTGTGACTTCACAAAACTCCATTCTATGATTTCACATATCTCCATACTATGACTTCACACACCTCCATCTATGACTTCACACACCTCCATTCTGAGTTCACACACCTCAATTCTGTGACTTCACACACCTCCATTCTGACTTCACACACCTTCATTGTATGACTTCACACACCTCCATTCTGTGACTTCACACACCTCCATTCTATGACTTCACAGACCTCGAATCTGTGACTTCACTCACCTCCACTCTGTGACTTCACACTTCTCAATTCTATGACTTCCCACACCTAAGTTCTATGACTTCACCCACCTACATTCTATGACTTCACACCTCCATTCTGACTTCACACACCTCCATTCTATGGCTTCACACACCTCCATTCTGACTTCACCCACCTCCATTCTGTGACTTCACACACCTCCATTCTATGATTTCACACACCTCCATTCTGTGACTTCACACACCTCCATTGTTTGACTTCACACACCTCCATTCTGTGACTTCACACACCTCCATTCTGAGTTCACACACCTCCATGCTTTGACTTCCCACACCTCTATTCTGTGACTTCACACACCTCCAATCTGTGACTACACACACTTCCATTCTATAACTTCACACACCTCCATTCTATGACTTCACACACCTCCATTCTGTGACTTCACACACCTCCCTTCTATGACCTCACACACCCTCATTCTGTGATTTCATACACCTCCATTCTATGACTTCATACCGTCCATTCTGTGACTTCACACACCTCCATTCTATGACTTCACACACTTCCATTCTATGACTTCACACATCTCCATTCTGTGACTTTACACACCTCTATTCTGGGTTCACACACCTCCATTCTGTGACTTCACACTCCTTCAATCTGTGACTTCGCACACCTCCATTCTGTGACTTCACACACCTCCATTCTATGACTTCACACACCTTCATTCTTACTTCACAAACACCCATGCTATGACTTCACACACCTCCATTCTATGACTTCACACACCTCCATTCTGTGACTTCACACACCTCCATTCTATGACTTCACGCACCTCCATTGTGACTACACACACCTCCATTCTATGAGTTCACACACCGCCATTCTGACTTCACACACCTCCGTTCTATGATTTCACATACCTCCATTCTGAATTCACACACCTCCATTCAGTGACTTCACACACTTCCATTGTGACGTCACACACCTCCAATCTATGAGTTCACACACCTCCATTCTATGACTTCACACACCTCCATTCTGACTTCACAAACCTCTATTCTATGACTTCGCACACCTCCATTCTGACATCACACACCTCCACTCTATGACTTCACACTCCTCCATTCTATGACTTCCCATACCTCCTTTCTATGACTTCACCCACCTTCATTCTATGACCTCACACCTCCATTCTGACTTCACACACTTCCATTCAGTGACTTCACACACCTCCATTCAATGACTTCACAAACCTCCATTCTGTGACTTCACACACCTCCATACTGAGTTCACAAAACTCCATTCGGTGACTTAACACACATCCATTTTGATTTCACACACCTCCAATATATGACTTCAAACAGCTCAATTCTCTGACTTTACACACCTCCATTCTATGACTTTAAACCCGTCCATTCTGTGCCTTCACACACCGCCATTCTATGACTTCATACACCTCCATTCTATGACTTCACACACCTCCATTCTATGACTTCACACACCTCCATTCTATGACTTCACAGATCTCGAGTCTGTGACTTCACTCACCTCTACTCTATGACTTCACACTTCTCGATTCTATGACTTCCCACACCTAAGTTCTATTACTTCATCCACCTCCATTCAATGACTTCACACCTCGATTCTGACTTCACACACCTGCATTCTATGACTTCACACACCTCCATTGTGACTTCACCCACCTCCATTCTATGACTTCACACACCTCGATTCTCCGAATTCACACCCCTCTAATTTGATTTCTCATACCTCCATTCTATGACTTCTCAAACCTCCCTTCGGTGACTTCACAATACTCCATTCTATGACTTCACACATCTACATTCTATGACTTCACACACCTCAATTCTGACTCACACAACTCCATTCTGTGACTTCACAAAACTCCATTCTATGATTTCACATATCTCCATACTATGACTTCACACACCTCCATCTATGATTGCACACACCTCCATTCTGAGTTCACACACCTCCATTCTGTGACTTCACACACCTCCATTCTGACTTCACACATCTCCATTGTATGACTTCACACACCTCCATTCTGTGACTTCACACACCTCTATTCTATGCCTTCACAAACTTCCATTGTGACGTCACACACCTCCATTTTATGAGTTCACACAACTCCATTCTATGACTTCACACACCTCCATTCTGACTTCACACACCTCTATTCTATGACTTCGAACACCTATATTCTGACTTCACACACCTCCATTCTCTGACTTCACACACCTCCATTCAATGACTTCACACACCTATATTCTTTGACTTCACCCACCTCCAATCTATGACTAAACACCTCCATTCTGACTTCATACACCTACATTCTCTGACTTCACACACCTCCATTCTATAACTTCACACACCTCCATTCTATGACTTCACACACCTCCATTCTGAATTCACACAGCTCCATTCTGTGACTTCACAAAACTCCATTCTATGATTTCACACACCTCCATACTATGACTTCACACAACTCCATCTATGACTTCACACACCTCCATTCTGACTTCACACACCTCTATTCTATGACTTCCCACACCTCCATTCTGACATCACACACCTCCATTCTATGACTTCACAGACCTCGAATCTGTGACTTCAGTAACCTCACTCTATGACTTCACACTCCTCCATTCTATGACTTCACCCACCTCCAATCTATGACTCCACACCTCCATTCTGTGACTTCACACACCTCCATACCATGACTTCACACACCTTCATTTTTACATCAGAAACATTCACACACCTCCATTCTATGACTTCACAAACCTCCATTCTGTGACTTCACACATGCATTTTGACTTCACACACCTCCAATATATGACTTCAAACACCTCAATTCTGTGACTTCACACCGCTCCATTCTATGACTTCATAACGTCCATTCTGTGACTTCACACACCTCCATTCTATGACTTCACACACCTCTATTCTGACTTCACACACCTCCATTCCATGACTTCATACACCTCCATTCTGACTTCACACACCTCCATTCTATGATTTCAAACCGTCCATTCTGTGACTTCACACACCTCCATTTTATGACTTCACACACTTCCATTCTATGACTTCACACACCTCCATTCTGTGACTTTACACACCTCCATTCTGAGTTCACACACCTCAATTCTGGAACTTCACACACCTCCAATATGTGACTTCCCACAACTCCATTCTGTCACCTCACACACCTCCATTCTATGACTTCACACACCTCTATTCTATGACTACACACACGTCCATTCTGTGATTTCACACACCTCCATTCTATGAGTTCACACACCTCCATTGTGACTACACACCCTACCATTCTATGAGTTCACACACCTCCATTCTGAATTCAACACCTCCATTCTATGACTTCACACACCTGCATTCTATGACTTCAGACACCTCCTTTCTATGACTTCACCCAACTCCATTCTATGACTTCACACCTCCATTCTGACTTCACACACCTCCATTCTGTGACTTCACACACCTCCATTATATGACTTCACACACCTCCATTCTATGACTTAACACACCTCCATTCTATGCCTTCACACACCTCCATTCTGTGACTTCACACACCTCCATTCTATGCCTTCACACACCTTCATTCTTACTTCACAAACATATATTCTATGACTTCACACACTTCCATTCTTTGACTTCATACACCTCCATTCTATGTCTTCACACACCTCCATTATTTGACTTCACACGACTAAATTCTGAGTTGACACATCTCCATTCTGTGACTTCAAACACCTCCATTCTGACTTCACACATCTCCATTCTATGACTTCACACACCTTCATTTTTATTTTACAAACATCCATTCTATAACTTCACACACCTCCATTCTGTGACTTCACACACCTCCTTTCTATGACTTCACCCAACTCCATTCTATGACTTCACACCTCCATTCTGACTTCACACACATCCATTCTATGACTTCACACACCTTCATTTTTACTTTACAAACATCCATTCTATAACTTCACACACCTCCATTCTATGACTTCACACACCTCCATTCAGTGACTTCACACACCTCAATTCTATGACTTCACACACCTCCATTGTGTGACTTCACACACCTCCATTCTATGACTTCACACACTTCCATTGTGACGTCACACACCTCCATTCTTTGAGTTCACACACCTCCATTCTGACTTCACACACCTCCACTCTATGACTTCACACACCTCCATTCTGAATTCACACAGCTCCATTCTGTGCCTTCACAAAACTCTATTCTATGATTTCACACAACTCCATACTATGACTTCACACAACTGCATCTATGACTTCACACACCTCCATTCTGACATCACACACCTCCATTCTATGACTTCACAGACCTCGAATCTGTGATTTCACTCATATGCACTCTATGACTTCACACTCCTCCATTCTATGACTTCCCACACCTCCTTTCTATGACTTCACCCACCTCCAATCGATGACTACACACCTCCATTCCGACTTCACACACCTCCATTCTGTGACTTCACACACCCCCATTCTATGAGTTCACATACCTCCATTCTATGACTTCACAAACATCCATTCTGTGACTTCACACACCTCATTTCTGAGTTCACACAACTCCATTCTGTGACTTCTCACACCTCGATTCTGTGACTTCACACAGCTCCAAACTGTGACTTCACACACCTCCATTCTGACTTCACACACCTCCATTCTATGACTTCACACACTTCCATTCTATGACCTCACACACCCTCATTCTATGATTTCACACACCTCCATTCTATGAGTTCACACACCTCCATTCTGACTTCACACACCTCCATTCATTGACTTCACAAACTTCCATTGTGACGTCACACACCTCCATTCTATGAGTTCACACACCTACATTCTATGACATCACACACCTCCATTCTGACTTCACACACCTCTATTCTATGACTTGCAACACCTACATTCTGACTTCCCACACCTCCATTCTATGACTTCACAGACCTCGAATCTGTGACTTCACTCACGTCCACTCTATGACTTCACCCTTCTTCATTCTATGACTTCCCACACCTAATTTCTGTGACTTCACCCACCTCCATTCTCTGACTTCACACCTCCATTCTGACTTCACACACCTCCATTCTATGACTTCACACACCTCCATTCTGACTTCACATACCTCCATTCTGTGACTTCACAAAACTCCATTCTATGATTTCACATATCTCCATACTATGACTTCACACACCTCCATCTATGAATTCACACACCTCCATTCTGAGTTCACACACCTCCATTCTGTGACTTCACACACCTCCATTCCGGCTTCACACACCTCCATTGTATGACTTCACACACCTCCATTCTGTGACTTCACACACCTGCATTCTATGACTTCACAAACTTCCATTTTGATGTCACACACCTCCATTCTATGAGTTCACACACCTCCATTCTATGACTTCACACACCTCCATTCTGATTTCACACACCTCTATTCTATGACTTGCAACACCTACATTCTGACTTCCCACACCTCCATTCTGTGACTTCACACACCTCCATTCCGGCTTCACACACCTCCATTGTATGACTTCACAAACCTCCATTCTGTGACTTCTCACACCTCCTTTCTGAGTTCACACAACTCCATTCTGTGACTTCTCACACCTCGATTCTGTGACTTCACACAGCTCCAAACTGTGACTTCACAAACCTCCATTCTGACTTCACACACCTCCATTCTATGACTTCACACACTTCCATTCTATGACTTCATACACCTCCATTCTTTGACTTCACACACCTCCATTCTGAGTTCACACACCTCCATTCTATGATTTCAAACCGTCCATTCTGTGACTTCACACACCTCCATTTTATGACTTCACACACTTCCATTCTATGACTTCACACACCTCCATTCTGTGACTTTACACACCTCCATTCTGAGTTCACACACCTCAATTCTGGAACTTCACACACCTCCAATATGTGACTTCCCACAACTCCATTCTGTCACCTCACACACCTCCATTCTATGACTTCACACACCTCTATTCTATGACTACACACACGTCCATTCTGTGATTTCACACACCTCCATTCTATGAGTTCACACACCTCCATTGTGACTACACACCCTACCATTCTATGAGTTCACACACCTCCATTCTGAATTCAACACCTCCATTCTATGACTTCACACACCTGCATTCTATGACTTCAGACACCTCCTTTCTATGACTTCACCCAACTCCATTCTATGACTTCACACCTCCATTCTGACTTCACACACCTCCATTCTGTGACTTCACACACCTCCATTATATGACTTCACACACCTCCATTCTATGACTTAACACACCTCCATTCTATGCCTTCACACACCTCCATTCTGTGACTTCACACACCTCCATTCTATGCCTTCACACACCTTCATTCTTACTTCACAAACATATATTCTATGACTTCACACACTTCCATTCTTTGACTTCATACACCTCCATTCTATGTCTTCACACACCTCCATTATTTGACTTCACACGACTAAATTCTGAGTTGACACATCTCCATTCTGTGACTTCAAACACCTCCATTCTGACTTCACACATCTCCATTCTATGACTTCACACACCTTCATTTTTATTTTACAAACATCCATTCTATAACTTCACACACCTCCATTCTGTGACTTCACACACCTCCTTTCTATGACTTCACCCAACTCCATTCTATGACTTCACACCTCCATTCTGACTTCACACACATCCATTCTATGACTTCACACACCTTCATTTTTACTTTACAAACATCCATTCTATAACTTCACACACCTCCATTCTATGACTTCACACACCTCCATTCAGTGACTTCACACACCTCAATTCTATGACTTCACACACCTCCATTGTGTGACTTCACACACCTCCATTCTATGACTTCACACACTTCCATTGTGACGTCACACACCTCCATTCTTTGAGTTCACACACCTCCATTCTGACTTCACACACCTCCACTCTATGACTTCACACACCTCCATTCTGAATTCACACAGCTCCATTCTGTGCCTTCACAAAACTCTATTCTATGATTTCACACAACTCCATACTATGACTTCACACAACTGCATCTATGACTTCACACACCTCCATTCTGACATCACACACCTCCATTCTATGACTTCACAGACCTCGAATCTGTGATTTCACTCATATGCACTCTATGACTTCACACTCCTCCATTCTATGACTTCCCACACCTCCTTTCTATGACTTCACCCACCTCCAATCGATGACTACACACCTCCATTCCGACTTCACACACCTCCATTCTGTGACTTCACACACCCCCATTCTATGAGTTCACATACCTCCATTCTATGACTTCACAAACCTCCATTCTGTGACTTCACACACCTCCTTTCTGAGTTCACACAACTCCATTCTGTGACTTCTCACACCTCGATTCTGTGACTTCACACAGCTCCAAACTGTGACTTCACACACCTCCATTCTGACTTCACACACCTCCATTCTATGACTTCACACACTTCCATTCTATGACTTCATACACCTCCATTCTTTGACTTCACACACCTCCATTCTGAGTTCACACAACTCCATTCTGTGACTTCTCACACCTCGATTCTGTGACTTCACACAGCTCCAAACTGTGACTTCACACACCTCCATTCTATGAGTTCACACACCTCCATTCTGTGACTTCACACACCTCCATTCTATGACCTCACACACCCTCATTCTCTGATTTCACACACCTCCATTCTATGAGTTCACACACCTCCATTCTGACTTCACACACCTCCATTCATTGACTTCACAAACTTCCATTGTGACGTCACACACCTCCATTCTATGAGTTCACACACCTACATTCTATGACATCACACACCTCCATTCTGACTTCACACACCTCTATTCTATGACTTGCAACACCTACATTCTGACTTCCCACACCTCCATTCTATGACTTCACAGACCTCGAATCTGTGACTTCACTCACGTCCACTCTATGACTTCACACTTCTTCATTCTATGACTTCCCACACCTAATTTCTGTGACTTCACCCACCTCCATTCTCTGACTTCACACCTCCATTCTGACTTCACACACCTCCATTCTATGACTTCACACACCTCCATTCTGACTTCACACACCTCCATTCTGTGACTTCACAAAACTCCATTCTATGATTTCACATATCTCCATACTATGACTTCACACACCTCCATCTATGAATTCACACACCTCCATTCTGAGTTCACACACCTCCATTCTGTGACTTCACACACCTCCATTCCGGCTTCACACACCTCCATTGTATGACTTCACACACCTCCATTCTGTGACTTCACACACCTGTATTCTATGACTTCACAAACTTCCATTTTGATGTCACACACCTCCATTCTATGAGTTCACACACCTCCATTCTATGACTTCACACACCTCCATTCTGATTTCACACACCTCTATTCTATGACTTGCAACACCTACATTCTGACTTCCCACACCTCCATTCTGTGACTTCACACACCTCCATTCCGGCTTCACACACCTCCATTGTATGACTTCACAAACCTCCATTCTGTGACTTCACACACCTCCTTTCTGAGTTCACACAACTCCATTCTGTGACTTCTCACACCTCGATTCTGTGACTTCACACAGCTCCAAACTGTGACTTCACAAACCTCCATTCTGACTTCACACACCTCCATTCTATGACTTCACACACTTCCATTCTATGACTTCATACACCTCCATTCTTTGACTTCACACACCTCCATTCTGAGTTCACACAACTCCATTCTGTGACTTCTCACACCTCGATTCTGTGACTTCACACAGCTCCAAACTGTGACTTCACACACCTCCATTCTATGAGTTCACACACCTCCATTCTGTGACTTCACACACCTCCATTCTATGACCTCACACACCCTCATTCTATGATTTCACACATCTCCATTCTATGAGTTCACACACCTCCATTCTGACTTCACACACCTCCATTCTATGACTTCACAAACTTCCATTGTGACGTCACACACCTCCA
This sequence comes from Megascapheus bottae, assembly GCA_024803745.1. Classification (NCBI taxonomy): domain Eukaryota; kingdom Metazoa; phylum Chordata; class Mammalia; order Rodentia; family Geomyidae; genus Megascapheus; species Megascapheus bottae. The sequence continues at coordinate 111,797 of JANJXV010001038.1, read as the reverse complement.
CTCTATGAGTTCACACACCTACATTCTATGACATCACACACCTCCATTCTGACTTCACAGACCTCTATTCTATGACTTGCAACACCTACATTCTCACTTCCCACACCTCCATTCTATGACTTCACAGACCTCGAATCTGTGACTTCACTCACCTCCACTCTATGACTTCACACTTCTTCATTCTATGACTTCCCACACCTAATTTCTGTGACTTCACCCACCTCCATTCTATGACTTCACACCTCCATTCTGACTTCACACACCTCCATTCTATGACTTCACACACCTCCATTCTATGATTTCACATATCTCCATACTATGACTTCACACACCTCCATCTATGAATTCACACTCCTCCATTCTGAGTTCACACACCTCCATTCTGTGACTTCACACACCTCCATTCCGGCTTCACACACCTCCATTGTATGACTTCACACACCTCCATTCTGTGACTTCACACACCTGGATTCTATGACTTCACAAACTTCCATTGTGACGTCACACACCTCCATTCTGTGAGTTCACACACCTCCATTCTATGACTTCACACACCTCCATTCTGACTTCACACACCTCTATTCTATGACTTGCAACACTTACATTCTGACTTCCCACACATCCATTCTATGACTTCACAGACCTCGAATCTGTGACTTCACTCACCTCCACTCTATGACTTCACACTTCTCCATTCTATGACTTCCCACACCTAATTTCTGTCACTTCACCCACCTCCATTCTATGACTTCACACCTCCATTCTGACTTCACACACCTCCATTCTATGACTTCACACACCTCCATTCTGACTTCACTCACCTCCATTCTGTGACTTCACACACCTTCATTCTATGATTTCACACACCTCAATTCTGTGACTTCACACACCTGAATTCTATGACTTCACACACCTCCATTCTGTGACTTCACACACCTCCATTCTATGACTTCACACACCTCCATTCTATGACTTCACACACCTACATTTTGACTTCACACACCTCCATTCTCTGAGTTCACATACCTGCATTGTGACTTTACACACCTCCATTCTATGACTTCACACACCTCCATTCTGACCTCACACACCTCCATTCTGACTTCACACATCTAAATTCTTTGACTTTACACACCACCATTCTGATTTCACACACCTCCATTCTATGAGTTCACTCACCTCCATTCTATGACTTCATACACCTCCTTTCTGTGTTGACACACCTCCATTCTATGACTTCACACACCACCAATCTGAATTCACACACCTCCATTCTATGACTTCACCCACCTCCATTCTATGACTTCACACACCTCCATTCTCCGAATTCACACCCCTCTAATTTGATATCTCATACCTCCATTCTATGACTTCACAAACCTCCCTTCGGTGACTTCACAATACTCCATTCTATGACTTCACACATCTACATTCTATGACTTCACACACCTCAATTCTGACTCACACATCTCCATTCTGTGACTTCACAAAGCTCCACTCTATGATTTCACATATCTCCATACTATGACTTCACACACCTCCATGTATGACTTCACACACCTCCATTCTGAGTTCACACACCTCAATTCTGTGACTTCACACACCTCCATTCTGACTTCACACACCTCCATTGTATGACTTCACTCACCTCCACTCTGTGACTTCACACTTCTCCATTCTATGACTTCCCACACCTAAGTTCTATGACTTCACCCACCTACATTCTATGACTTCACACCTCCATTCTGACTTCACACACCTCCATTCTATGACTTCACACACCTCCATTCTGACTTCACCCACCTCCATTCTGTGACTTCACACACCTCCATTCTATGATTTCACACACCTCCATTCTGTGACTTCACACACCTCCATTCTTTGACTTCACACGCCTCCATTCTGTGACTTCACACACCTCCATTCTGAGTTCACAAACCTCCATTCTTTGACTTCTCACACCTCGATTCTGTGACTTCACACACCTCCAATCTGTGACTTCACACAATTCCCATCTATGACTTCACACACCTCCATTCTATGACTTCACACACCTCCATTCTGTGACTTCACACACCTCCATTCTATGAACTCACACGCCCTCATTCTGTGATTTCATACACCTCCATTCTATGACTTCATACCGTCCATTCTGTGACTTCACACACCTCCATTCTATGACTTCACACACTTCCATTCTATGACTTCACACACCTCCATTCTATGACTTCACACACCTCCATTCTGTGACTTCACACACCTCCATTCTATGACTTCACGCACCTCCATTGTGACTACACACACCTCCATTCTATGAGTTCACACACTGCCATTCTGACTTCACACAGTTCAATTCTGTGAGTTCACAAAATTCCATTCTCACTTCACACACCTCCATTGCATGAATTCACACACTTCCATTCTGTGACTTCACACACTTCCATTGTGACGTCACACACCTCCATTCTATGAGTTCACACACCTCCATTCTATGACTTCACACACCTCCATTCTGACTTCACAAACCTCTATTCTATGACTTCTCACACCTCCATTCTGACATCACACACCTCCACTCTATGACTTCAAACTCCTCCATTCTATGACTTCCCATACCTCCTTTCTATGACTTCACCCACCTTCATTCTATGACTTCACACCTCCATTCTGACTTCACACACTTCCATTCAGTGACTTCACACACCTCCATTCAATGACTTCACACACCTCCATTCTATGACTTCACACACCTTCATTCTTACTTCAGAAACATCCATTCTATGACCTCACACACCTACATCTATGACTTCATAAACCTCCATTCTGTGATTCACACACCTCCATACTGAGTTCACAAAACTCCATTCGGTGACTTAACACACATCCATTTTGACTTCACACACCTCCAATATATGACTTCAAACAGCTCAATTCTCTGACTTCACACACCTCCATTCTATGACTTTAAACCCGTACATTCTGTGACTTCACACACCGCCATTCTATGACTTCATACACCTCCATTCTATGACTTCACCCACCTCCATTCTATGACTTCACACACCTCCATTTTCCGACTTCACACCCCTCTAATTTGATTTCTTATACCTCCATTCTATGACATCTCAAACCTCCCTTCGGTGACTTCACAATACTCCATTCTATGACTTCACACATCTACAATCTATGACTTCACACACCTCAATTCTGACTCACAGAACTCCATTCTGTGACTTCACAAAACTCCATTCTATGATTTCACATATCTCCATACTATGACTTCACACACCTCCATCTATGATTGCACACACCTCCATTCTGAGTTCACACACCTCCATTCTGTGACTTCACACACCTCTATTCTATGCTTTCACAAACTTCCATTGTGACGTCACACACCTCCATTTTATGAGTTCACACACCTCCATTCTATGACTTCAAACACCTCCATTCTGACTTCACACACCTCTATTCTATGACTTCGAACACCTATATTCTGACTTCACACACCTCCTTTCTGTGACTTCACACACCTCCCTTCAATGACTTCACACACCTACATTCTTTGACTTCACCCACCTCCAATCTATGACTACACACCTCCATTCTGACTTCACCCACCTCCATTCTCTGACTTCACACACCTCCATTCTATAACTTCACACACCTCCATTCTATGACTTCACACACCTCCATTCTGAATTCACACAGCTCCATTCTGTGACTTCACAAAACTCCAATCTATGATTTCACACACCTCCATACTATGACTTGACACAACTCCATCTATGACTTCACACACCTCAATTCTGACTTCACACACCTCTATTCTATGACTTCGCACACCTCCATTCTGACATCACACACCTCCATTCTATGACTTCACAGACCTCGAATCTGTGACTTCACTCACCTCACTCTATGACTTCACACTCCTCCATTCTATGACTTCACCCACCTCCAATCTATGACTACACACCTCCATTCTGACTTCACACACCTCCATTCTGTGACTTCACACACCTCCATACCATGACTTCACACACCTTCATTTTTACTTCAGAAACATTCACACACCTCCATTCTATGACTTCACAAACCTCCATTCTGTGACTTCACACATGCATTTTGACTTCACACACCTCCAATATATGACTTCAAACACCTCAATTCTGTGACTTCACACCGCTCCATTCTATGACTTCATTACGTCCATTCTGTGACTTCACACACCTCCATTCTATGACTTCACACACTTCCATTCTATGACTTCACACACCTCCATTCTGTGCCTTTACACACCTCCATTCTGAGTTCACACACCTCCATTCTGTGACGTCACACACCTCTATTCTGTGACTTCCCACACCTCCATTCTGTGACTTCACACACCTCCATTCTATGACTTCACACACCTCTATTCTGACTTCACACACCTCCATTCTATGACTTCATACACCTCCATTCTGACTTCACACACCTCCATTCTATGACTTCGCACACCTCTCTTCTGATTTCACACATCTCCATTCTGTGACTTCACACACCTCCATTCAATGACTTCACACACCTACATTCTTTGACTTCACACACCTCCAATCTGACATCACACACCTCCATTCTATGATTTCACAGACCTCGAATCTATGACTTCACTCACCTGCACTCTATTACTTCCCACACCACCTTTCTATGACTTCACCCATCTCCAATATATGACTAAACACCTCCATTCTGACTTCACACCCCTCCATTCTGTGACTTCACACACCTCCATTCTATGACTTCACACACCTTCATTCTTACTTCAGAAACATCCATTCTATGACTTCACACACCTCAATTCTATGATTTCACAAACCTCCATTCTGTGACTTCACACACCTCCATTCTGGTTTCACATACTTCCATTCTATGACTTCACACACTTCCATTCTATGACTTCACACACCTCCATTCTCTGACTTCACACACCTCCATTCTGAGTTCACACACCTCCATTCTGTGACTTCACACACCTCCATTCTGTGACTTCACACACTTCCATTCTATGACTTCACACACCTTCATCCTATGATTTCACACACATCCATTCTGTGACTTCACAAACCTACATTCTATGACCTCACACACCCTCATTCTATGATTTCACACACCTCCATTCTATGACTTCACACATCCATTTTGATTTCACACACCTCCAATATATGACTTCAAACACCTCAATTCTGTGACTTCACACACCTCCATTCTATGACTTCAAACCGTCCATTCTGTGACTTCACACACCTCCATTCTATGACTTCACACACTTCCATTCTATGACTTCACACACCTCCATTCTGAGTTCACACACCTCAATTCTGGGACTTCACAGACCTCCAATCTGTGACTTCCGACACCTCCATTCTGTGACTTCCGACACCTCCATTCTATGACTTCACGCACCTCCATTCTATGACTTCACACACGTCCATTCTATGACTTCACACACCTCCATTCCATGTCTTCACACACCTCCATTCTTTGACTTCACACACCTAAATTCTGAGTTGACACATCTCCATTCTGTGACTTCACACACCTCCATTCTGACTTCACCCACCTCCATTCTATGACTTCACACACCTCGATTCTCCGACTTCACACCCCTCTAATTTGATTTCTCATACCTCCATTCTATGACTTCACAAACCTCCCTTCGGTGACTTCACAATACTCCATTCTATGACTTCACACATCTACATTCTATGACTTCACACACCTCAATTCTGACTCACACAACTCCATTCTGTGACTTCACAAAACTCCATTCTATGATTTCACATATCTCCATACTATGACTTCACACACCTCCATCTATGATTGCACACACCTGCATTCTGAGTTCACACACCTCCATTCTGTGACTTCACACACCTCCATTCTGACTTCACACATCTCCATTGTATGACTTCACACACCTCCATTCTGTGACTTCACACACCTCTATTCTATGCCTTTACAAACTTCCATTGTGACGTCACACACCTCCATTTTATGAGTTCACACAACTCCATTCTATGACTTCACACACCTCCATTCTGACTTCACACACCTCTATTCTATGACTTCGAACACCTATATTCTGACTTCACACACCTCCATTCTCTGACTTCACACACCTCCATTCAATGACTTCACACACCTATATTCTTTGACTTCACCCACCTCCAATCTATGACTAAACACCTCCATTCTGACTTCATACACCTACATTCTCTGACTTCACACACCTCCATTCTATAACTTCACACACCTCCATTCTATGACTTCACACACCTCCATTCTGAATTCACACAGCTCCATTCTGTGACTTCACAAAACTCCATTCTATGATTTCACACACCTCCATACTATGACTTCACACAACTCCATCTATGACTTCACACACCTCAATTCTGACTTCACACACCTCTATTCTATGACTTCGCACACCTCCATTCTGACATCACACACCTCCATTCTATGACTTCACAGACCTCGAATCTGTGACTTCACTCACCTCACTCTATGACTTCACACTCCTCCATTCTATGACTTCACCCACCTCCAATCTATGACTACACACCTCCATTCTGTGACTTCACACACCTCCATACCATGACTTCACACACCTTCATTTTTACATCAGAAACATTCACACACCTCCATTCTATGACTTCACAAACCTCCATTCTGTGACTTCACACATGCATTTTGACTTCACACACCTCCAATATATGACTTCAAACACCTCAATTCTGTGACTTCACACCGCTCCATTCTATGACTTCATAACGTCCATTCTGTGACTTCACACACCTCCATTCTATGACTTCACACACCTCTATTCTGACTTCACACACCTCCATTCCATGACTTCATACACCTCCATTCTGACTTCACACACCTCCATTCTATGATTTCAAACCGTCCATTCTGTGACTTCACACACCTCCATTTTATGACTTCACACACTTCCATTCTATGACTTCACACACCTCCATTCTGTGACTTTACACACCTCCATTCTGAGTTCACACACCTCAAATCTGGAACTTCACACACCTCCAATATGTGACTTCCCACAACTCCATTCTGTCACCTCACACACCTCCATTCTATGACTTCACACACCTCTATTCTATGACTACACACACGTCCATTCTGTGATTTCACACACCTCCATTCTATGAGTTCACACACCTCCATTGTGACTACACACCCTACCATTCTATGAGTTCACACACCTCCATTCTGAATTCAACATCTCCATTCTATGACTTCACACACCTGCATTCTATGACTTCAGACACCTCCTTTCTATGACTTCACCCAACTCCATTCTATGACTTCACACCTCCATTCTGACTTCACACACCTCCATTCTGTGACTTCACACACCTCCATTATATGACTTCACACACCTCCATTCTATGACTTAACACACCTCCATTCTATGCCTTCACACACCTCCATTCTGTGACTTCACACACCTCCATTCTATGCCTTCACACACCTTCATTCTTACTTCACAAACATATATTCTATGACTTCACACACTTCCATTCTTTGACTTCATACACCTCCATTCTATGTCTTCACACACCTCCATTATTTGACTTCACACGACTAAATTCTGAGTTGACACATCTCCATTCTGTGACTTCTCACACCTCGATTCTGTGACTTCACACAGCTCCAAACTGTGACTTCACACACCTCCATTCTATGAGTTCACACACCTCCATTCTGTGACTTCACACACCTCCATTCTATGACCTCACACACCCTCATTCTATGATTTCACACACCTCCATTCTATGAGTTCACACACCTCCATTCTGACTTCACACACCTCCATTCATTGACTTCACAAACTTCCATTGTGACGTCACACACCTCCATTCTATGAGTTCACACACCTACATTCTATGACATCACACACCTCCATTCTGACTTCACACACCTCTATTCTATGACTTGCAACACCTACATTCTGACTTCCCACACCTCCATTCTATGACTTCACAGACCTCGAATCTGTGACTTCACTCACGTCCACTCTATGACTTCACACTTCTTCATTCTATGACTTCCCACACCTAATTTCTGTGACTTCACCCACCTCCATTCTCTGACTTCACACCTCCATTCTGACTTCACACACCTCCATTCTATGACTTCACACACCTCCATTCTGACTTCACACACCTCCATTCTGTGACTTCACAAAACTCCATTCTATGATTTCACATATCTCCATACTATGACTTCACACACCTCCATCTATGAATTCACACACCTCCATTCTGAGTTCACACACCTCCATTCTGTGACTTCACACACCTCCATTCCGGCTTCACACACCTCCATTGTATGACTTCACACACCTCCATTCTGTGACTTCACACACCTGCATTCTATGACTTCACAAACTTCCATTTTGATGTCACACACCTCCATTCTATGAGTTCACACACCTCCATTCTATGACTTCACACACCTCCATTCTGATTTCACACACCTCTATTCTATGACTTGCAACACCTACATTCTGACTTCCCACACCTCCATTCTGTGACTTCACACACCTCCATTCCGGCTTCACACACCTCCATTGTATGACTTCACAAACCTCCATTCTGTGACTTCACACACCTCCTTTCTGAGTTCACACAACTCCATTCTGTGACTTCTCACACCTCGATTCTGTGACTTCACACAGCTCCAAACTGTGACTTCACAAACCTCCATTCTGACTTCACACACCTCCATTCTATGACTTCACACACTTCCATTCTATGACTTCATACACCTCCATTCTTTGACTTCACACACCTCCATTCTGAGTTCACACAACTCCATTCTGTGACTTCTCACACCTCGATTCTGTGACTTCACACAGCTCCAAACTGTGACTTCACACACCTCCATTCTATGAGTTCACACACCTCCATTCTGTGACTTCACACACCTCCATTCTATGACCTCACACACCCTCATTCTATGATTTCACACATCTCCATTCTATGAGTTCACACACCTCCATTCTGACTTCACACACCTCCATTCTATGACTTCACAAACTTCCATTGTGACGTCACACACCTCCACTCTATGAGTTCACACACCTACATTCTATGACATCACACACCTCCATTCTGACTTCACAGACCTCTATTCTATGACTTGCAACACCTACATTCTCACTTCCCACACCTCCATTCTATGACTTCACAGACCTCGAATCTGTGACTTCACTCACCTCCACTCTATGACTTCACACTTCTTCATTCTATGACTTCCCACACCTAATTTCTGTGACTTCACCCACCTCCATTCTATGACTTCACACCTCCATTCTGACTTCACACACCTCCATTCTATGACTTCACACACCTCCATTCTATGATTTCACATATCTCCATACTATGACTTCACACACCTCCATCTATGAATTCACACTCCTCCATTCTGAGTTCACACACCTCCATTCTGTGACTTCACACACCTCCATTCCGGCTTCACACACCTCCATTGTATGACTTCACACACCTCCATTCTGTGACTTCACACACCTGGATTCTATGACTTCACAAACTTCCATTGTGACGTCACACACCTCCATTCTGTGAGTTCACACACCTCCATTCTATGACTTCACACACCTCCATTCTGACTTCACACACCTCTATTCTATGACTTGGAACACCTACATTCTGACTTCCCACACATCCATTCTATGACTTCACAGACCTCGAATCTTTGACTTCACTCACCTCCACTCTATGACTTCACACTTCTCCATTCTATGACTTCCCACACCTAATTTCTGTCACTTCACCCACCTCCATTCTATGACTTCACACCTCCATTCTGACTTCACACACCTCCATTCTATGACTTCACACACCTCCATTCTGACTTCACTCACCTCCATTCTGTGACTTCACACACCTTCATTCTATGATTTCACACACCTCAATTCTGTGACTTCACACACCTGAATTCTATGACTTCACACACCTCCATTCTGTGACTTCACACACCTCCATTCTATGACTTCACACACCTCCATTCTATGACTTCACACACCTACATTTTGACTTCACACACCTCCATTCTATGACTTCACATACCTGCATTGTGACTTTACACACCTCCATTCTATGACTTCACACACCTCCATTCTGACCTCACACACCTCCATTCTGACTTCACACATCTAAATTCTTTGACTTTACACACCACCATTCTGATTTCACACACCTCCATTCTATGAGTTCACTCACCTCCATTCTATGACTTCATACACCTCCTTTCTGTGTTGACACACCTCCATTCTATGACTTCACACACCACCAATCTGAATTCACACACCTCCATTCTATGACTTCACCCACCTCCATTCTATGACTTCACACACCTCCATTCTCCGAATTCACACCCCTCTAATTTGATATCTCATACCTCCATTCTATGACTTCACAAACCTCCCTTCGGTGACTTCACAATACTCCATTCTATGACTTCACACATCTACATTCTATGACTTCACACACCTCAATTCTGACTCACACATCTCCATTCTGTGACTTCACAAAGCTCCACTCTATGATTTCACATATCTCCATACTATGACTTCACACACCTCCATGTATGACTTCACACACCTCCATTCTGAGTTCACACACCTCAATTCTGTGACTTCACACACCTCCATTCTGACTTCACACACCTCCATTGTATGACTTCACTCACCTCCACTCTGTGACTTCACACTTCTCCATTCTATGACTTCCCACACCTAAGTTCTATGACTTCACCCACCTACATTCTATGACTTCACACCTCCATTCTGACTTCACACACCTCCATTCTATGACTTCACACACCTCCATTCTGACTTCACCCACCTCCATTCTGTGACTTCACACACCTCCATTCTATGATTTCACACACCTCCATTCTGTGACTTCACACACCTCCATTCTTTGACTTCACACGCCTCCATTCTGTGACTTCACACACCTCCATTCTGAGTTCACAAACCTCCATTCTTTGACTTCTCACACCTCGATTCTGTGACTTCACACACCTCCAATCTGTGACTTCACACAATTCCCATCTATGACTTCACACACCTCCATTCTATGACTTCACACACCTCCATTCTGTGACTTCACACACCTCCATTCTATGACCTCACACGCCCTCATTCTGTGATTTCATACACCTCCATTCTATGACTTCATACCGTCCATTCTGTGACTTCACACACCTCCATTCTATGACTTCACACACTTCCATTCTATGACTTCACACACCTCCATTCTATGACTTCACACACCTCCATTCTGTGACTTCACACACCTCCATTCTATGACTTCACGCACCTCCATTGTGACTACACACACCTCCATTCTATGAGTTCACACACTGCCATTCTGACTTCACACAGTTCAATTCTGTGAGTTCACAAAATTCCATTCTCACTTCACACACCTCCATTGCATGAATTCACACACTTCCATTCTGTGAATTCACACACTTCCATTGTGACATCACACACCTCCATTCTATGAGTTCACACACCTCCATTCTATGACTTCACACACCTCCATTCTGACTTCACAAACCTCTATTCTATGACTTCTCACACCTCCATTCTGACATCACACACCTCCACTCTATGACTTCACACTCCTCCATTCTATGACTTCCCATACCTCCTTTCTATGACTTCACCCACCTTCATTCTATGACTTCACACCTCCATTCTGACTTCACACACTTCCATTAAGTGACTTCACACACCTCCATTCAATGACTTCACACACCTCCATTCTATGACTTCACACACCTTCATTCTTACTTCAGAAACATCCATTCTATGACCTCACACACCTACATCTATGACTTCATAAACCTACATTCTGTGATTCACACACCTCCATACTGAGTTCACAAAACTCCATTCGGTGACTTAACACACATCCATTTTGACTTCACACACCTCCAATATATGACTTCAAACAGCTCAATTCTCTGACTTCACACACCTCCATTCTATGACTTTAAACCCGTACATTCTGTGACTTCACACACCGCCATTCTATGACTTCATACACCTCCATTCTATGACTTCACCCACCTCCATTCTATGACTTCACACACCTCCATTTTCCGACTTCACACCCCTCTAATTTGATTTCTCATACCTCCATTCTATGACATCTCAAACCTCCCTTCGGTGACTTCACAATACTCCATTCTATGACTTCACACTTCTACAATCTATGACTTCACACACCTCAATTCTGACTCACAGAACTCCATTCTGTGACTTCACAAAACTCCACTCTATGATTTCACATATCTCCATACTATGACTTCACACACCTCCATCTATGATTGCACACACCTCCATTCTGAGTTCACACACCTCCATTCTGTGACTTCACACACCTCTATTCTATGCTTTCACAAACTTCCATTGTGACGTCACACACCTCCATTTTATGAGTTCACACACCTCCATTCTATGACTTCAAACACCTCCATTCTGACTTCACACACCTCTATTCTATGACTTCGAACACCTATATTCTGACTTCACACACCTCCTTTCTGTGACTTCACACACCTCCCTTCAATGACTTCACACACCTACATTCTTTGACTTCACCCACCTCCAATCTATGACTACACACCTCCATTCTGACTTCACCCACCTCCATTCTCTGACTTCACACACCTCCATTCTATAACTTCACACACCTCCATTCTATGACTTCACACACCTCCATTCTGAATTCACACAGCTCCATTCTGTGACTTCACAAAACTCCAATCTATGATTTCACACACCTCCATACTATGACTTGACACAACTCCATCTATGACTTCACACACCTCAATTCTGACTTCACACACCTCTATTCTATGACTTCGCACACCTCCATTCTGACATCACACACCTCCATTCTATGACTTCACAGACCTCGAATCTGTGACTTCACTCACCTCACTCTATGACTTCACACTCCTCCATTCTATGACTTCACCCACCTCCAATCTATGACTACACACCTCCATTCTGACTTCACACACCTCCATTCTGTGACTTCACACACCTCCATACCATGACTTCACACACCTTCATTTTTACTTCAGAAACATTCACACACCTCCATTCTATGACTTCACAAACCTCCATTCTGTGACTTCACACATGCATTTTGACTTCACACACCTCCAATATATGACTTCAAACACCTCAATTCTGTGACTTCACACCGCTCCATTCTATGACTTCATAACGTCCATTCTGTGACTTCACACACCTCCATTCTATGACTTCACACACTTCCATTCTATGACTTCACACACCTCCATTCTGTGCCTTTACACACCTCCATTCTGAGTTCACACACCTCCATTCTGTGACGTCACACACCTCTATTCTGTGACTTCCCACACCTCCATTCTGTGACTTCACACACCTCCATTCTATGACTTCACACACCTCTATTCTGACTTCACACACCTCCATTCTATGACTTCATACACCTCCATTCTGACTTCACACACCTCCATTCTATGACTTCGCACACCTCTCTTCTGATTTCACACATCTCCATTCTGTGACTTCACACACCTCCATTCAATGACTTCACACACCTACATTCTTTGACTTCACACACCTCCAATCTGACATCACACACCTCCATTCTATGATTTCACAGACCTCGAATCTATGACTTCACTCACCTGCACTCTATTACTTCCCACACCACCTTTCTATGACTTCACCCACCTCCAATATATGACTAAACACCTCCATTCTGACTTCACACCCCTCCATTCTGTGACTTCACACACCTCCATTCTATGACTTCACACACCTTCATTCTTGCTTCAGAAACATCCATTCTATGACTTCACACACCTCAATTCTATGATTTCACAAACCTCCATTCTGTGACTTCACACACCTCCATTCTGGTTTCACATACTTCCATTCTATGACTTCACACACTTCCATTCTATGACTTCACACACCTCCATTCTCTGACTTCACACACCTCCATTCTGAGTTCACACACCTCCATTCTGTGACTTCACACACCTCCATTCTGTGACTTCACACACTTCCATTCTATGACTTCACACACCTTCATCCTATGATTTCATACACATCCATTCTGTGACTTCACAAACCTACATTCTATGACCTCACACACCCTCATTCTATGATTTCACACACCTCCATTCTATGACTTCACACATCCATTTTGATTTCACACACCTCCAATATATGACTTCAAACTCCTCAATTCTGTGACTTCACACACCTCCATTCTATGACTTCAAACCGTCCATTCTGTGACTTCACACACCTCCATTCTATGACTTCACACACTTCCATTCTATGACTTCACACACCTCCATTCTGAGTTCACACACCTCAATTCTGGGACTTCACAGACCTCCAATTTGTGACTTCCGACACCTCCATTCTGTGACTTCCGACACCTCCATTCTATGACTTCACGCACCTCCATTCTATGACTTCACACACGTCCATTCTATGACTTCACACACCTCCATTCCATGTCTTCACACACCTCCATTCTTTGACTTCACACACCTAAATTCTGAGTTGACACATCTCCATTCTGTGACTTCACACACCTCCATTCTGACTTCACACATCTCCATTCTATGACTTCATACACCTTCATTTTTACTTTACAAACATCCATTGTATAATTTCACACACCTCCATTCTATGACTTCACACACCTCCATTCAGTGACTTCACACACCTCCATTCTATGACTTCACACACCTCCATTCTGTGACTTAACACACCTCCATTCTATGATTTCACACACTTCCATTGTGATGTCACACACCTCCATTCTCTGAGTTCACACACCTCCATTCTGACTTCACACACCTCCATTCTATAACTTCACACACCTCCATTCTGACTACACACACCTCTATTCTATGACTTCGCACACCTCCATTCTGACATCACAAACCTCCATTCTATGACTTCAAACATCTCCATTCTTTGACTTCACACACCTCCATTCTGTGTTCACACACCTCAATTCTGTGACTTCACACTCCTCCATTCTGACTTCACCCACCTCCAATCGATGACTACACAACTCCATTCGGACATCACACACCTCCATTCTGTGAATTCACACACCCCCATTCTATGAGTTCACATACCTCCATTCTATGACTTCACACACCTTCATTCTTACTTCAGAAACTTCCATTCTATGACTTCACACACCTCCATTCTATGACTACACACACATCCATTCTATGACTTCACACACCTCCTTTCTATGACTTCACCCAACTCCATTCTATGACTTCACACCTCCATTCTGACTTCACACACCTCCATTCTGTGACTTCACACACGTCCATACTGAGTTCACACACCTCTATTCTGTGATTTCACACACATTCCATTCTGTGATTTCACACAACTCCATTCTGTGACTTCACACACTTCCATTCTATGACTTCACAAAACTTCATTCTATGATTTCACACACCTCCATTCTGTGCCTTCACAAAACTTCATTCTATGACCTCACACACCCTCATTCTATGACTTCACACAACTCCATTCTATGACTTCACACATCCATTTTGACTTCACACACCTCCAATATATGACTTCAAACACCTCAATTCTGTGACTTCACATACCTCCATTCTATGACTTCAAACCGACCATTCTGTGACTTCCGACACCTCCATTCTATGACTTCACACACCTCCATTCTATGACTTCACACACGTCCATTCTGTGACTTCACACACCTCCATTCTATGACTTCACACACCTCCATTGTGAGTACACACACTACCATTCTATGAGTTCACACACCTCCATTCTGACTTCACACACCTCCATTCTATGAGTACACACACATCCATTCTATGACTTCACACACCTCCTTTCTATGACTTCACCCAACTCCATTCTATGACTTCACACCTCCATTCTGACTTCACACACTTCCATTCTGTGACTTCACACACCTCCATTATATGACTTCACACACCTCCATTCTATGACTTCACACACCTCCATTCTATGCCTTCACACACCTCCATTCTGTGACTACACACACCTCCATTCTATGCCTTCACACACCTTCATTCTTACTTCACAAACATACATTCTATGACTTCACACTCCTCCATTCTATGACTTCAAACACCTCCATTCTTTGACTTCACACACCTCCATTCTGTGTTCACACACCTCAATTCTGTGACCTCACACACCTCCATTCTGACTTCACACACCTCCATTCTATGACTTCACACACCTCCATTCTATGTCTTCACACACCTCCATTCTTTGACTTCACACACCTAAATTCTGAGTTGACACATCTCCATTCTGTGACTTCACACACCTCCATTCTGACTTCACACATCTCCATTCTATGACTTCACACACCTTCATTTTTACTTTACAAACATCCATTCTATAACTTCACACACCTCCATTCTATGACTTCACACACCTCCATTCAGTGACTTCACACACCTCCATTCTATGACTTCACACACCTCCATTCTGTGACTTCACACACCTCCATTCTATGATTTCACACACTTCCATTGTGACGTCACACACCTCCATTCTATGAGTTCACACACCTCCATTCTGACTTCACACACCTCCATTCTGTGACTTCACACACGTCCATACTGAGTTCACACACCTCTATTCTGTGATTTCACACACATTCCATTCTGTGATTTCACACAACTCCATTCTGTGACTTCACACACTTCCATTCTATGACTTCACAAAACTTCATTCTATGATTTCACACACCTCCATTCTGTGCCTTCACAAAACTTCATTCTATGACCTCACACACCCTCATTCTATGACTTCACACAACTCCATTCTATGACTTCACACATCCATTTTGACTTCACACACCTCCAATATATGACTTCAAACACCTCAATTCTGTGACTTCACATACCTCCATTCTATGACTTCAAACCGACCATTCTGTGACTTCCGACACCTCCATTCTATGACTTCACACACCTCCATTCTATGACTTCACACACGTCCATTCTGTGACTTCACACACCTCCATTCTATGACTTCACACACCTCCATTGTGAGTACACACACTACCATTCTATGAGTTCACACACCTCCATTCTGACTTCACACACCTCCATTCTATGAGTACACACACATCCATTCTATGACTTCACACACCTCCTTTCTATGACTTCACCCAACTCCATTCTATGACTTCACACCTCCATTCTGACTTCACACACTTCCATTCTGTGACTTCACACACCTCCATTATATGACTTCACACACCTCCATTCTATGACTTCACACACCTCCATTCTATGCCTTCACACACCTCCATTCTGTGACTACACACACCTCCATTCTATGCCTTCACACACCTTCATTCTTACTTCACAAACATACATTCTATGACTTCACACTCCTCCATTCTATGACTTCAAACACCTCCATTCTTTGACTTCACACACCTCCATTCTGTGTTCACACACCTCAATTCTGTGACCTCACACACCTCCATTCTGACTTCACACACCTCCATTCTATGACTTCACACACCTCCATTCTATGTCTTCACACACCTCCATTCTTTGACTTCACACACCTAAATTCTGAGTTGACACATCTCCATTCTGTGACTTCACACACCTCCATTCTGACTTCACACATCTCCATTCTATGACTTCACACACCTTCATTTTTACTTTACAAACATCCATTCTATAACTTCACACACCTCCATTCTATGACTTCACACACCTCCATTCAGTGACTTCACACACCTCCATTCTATGACTTCACACACCTCCATTCTGTGACTTCACACACCTCCATTCTATGATTTCACACACTTCCATTGTGACGTCACACACCTCCATTCTATGAGTTCACACACCTCCATTCTGACTTCACACACCTCCATTCTATGACTTCACACACCTCCATTCTGAATTCACACAGCTCCATTCTGTGACTTCACAAAACTCTATTCTATGATTTCACACACCTCCATACTATGACTTCACACAACTCCATCTAAGACTTCACACACCTCCATTCTGACTACACACACCTCTATTCTATGACTTCGCACACCTCCATTCTGACATCACACACCTCCATTCTATGACTTCACAGACCTCGAATCTGTGATTTCACTCAATGCACTCTATGACTTCACACTCCTCCATTCTATGACTTCAAACACCTCCATTCTTTGACTTCACACACCTCCATTCTGTGTTCACACACCTCAATTCTGTGACTTCACACACCTCCATTCTGACTTCACCCACCTCCAATCGATGACTACACACCTCCATTCTGACTTCACACACCTCCATTCTGTGAATTCACACACCCCCATTCTATGAGTTCACATACCTTCATTCTCTGACTTCACACACCTTCATTCTTACTTCAGAAACATCCATTCTATGACTTCACACACCTCCATTCTATGACTTCACAAACTCCATTCTGTGACTTCACACACATCCATTCTGAGTTCACACAACTCCATTCGGTGACTTCACACACCTCCATTCTTACTTCACACACCTCCATTCTCTGACTTCACACTCTTCCATTCTATGACTTCACACACCTCCATTCTGTGAGTTCACACACCTCCATTCTGAGTTCACACACCTCCATTCTGTGACTTCTCACATCTCGATTCTGTGACTTCACACAGCTCCAATCTGTGACTTCACACACTTTCATTCTATGACTTCACACACCACCATTCTTTGACTTTACACACCTCCATTCTGAGTTCACACCCCTCAATTCTGGGACTTCACAGACCTCCAAACTGTGACTTTCCACACCTCCATTCTGTGACTTCACACACCTCCATTCTATGACTTCACACACCTCCATTCTATGACTTCACACACGTCCATTCTTTGACTTCACACACCTCCATTCTATGACTTCACACATCTCCATTGTGACTACACACACTACCATTCTATGAGTTCACACACCTCCATTCTGACTTCACACACCTCCATTCTATGACTACACACACATCCATTCTATGACTTCACACACCTCCTTTCTATGACTTCACCCAACTCCATTCTATGACTTCACACCTTCATTCTGACTTCACACACCTCCATTCTGTGACTTCACACACCTCCATACTGAGTTCACACACCTCTATTCTGTGATTTCACACACCTTCCATTCTGTGATTTCACACACCTCCATTCTGTGACTTCACGCACTTCCATTCTATGACTTCACAAACCTTCCTTCTATGATTTCACACACCTCCATTCTGTGACTTCGCAAACCTCCATTCTATGACCTCACACACCCTCATTCTATGATTTCACACACCTCCATTCTATGACTTCACACATCCATTTTGACTTCACACACCTCCAATATGACTTCAAACACCTCAAATCTGTGACTTCAGACACCGCCATTCTATGACTTCAAACGGACCATTCTGTGACTTCACACACCTCCATTCTATGACTTCACACACTTCCATTCTATGACTTCACACACCTCCATTCTGTGACTTTACACACCTCCATTCTGAGTTCACACACCTCAATTCTGGGACTTCATAGACCTCCAATCTGTGACTTCCCACACCTCCATTCTGTGACTTCACTCACCTCCATTCTATGACTTCACACACCTCCATTCTATGACTTCACACACGTCCATTCTGTGACTTCACAAACCTCCATTCTATGACTTCACACACCTCCATTGTGACTACACACACTACCATTCTATGAGTTCACACACCTCCATTCTGACTTCACACATCCATTCTATGAATACACACACATCCATTCTATGACTTCACACACCTCCTTTCTATAACTTCACCCAACTCCATTCTATGACTTCACACCTCCATTCTGACTTCACACACCTACATTCTGTGACTTCACACACCTCCATTATATGACTTCACACACCTCCATTCTATGACTTCACACACCTCCATTCTATGCCTCCACACACCTCCATTCTGTGACTTCACACACCTCCATTCTATGCCTTCACACACCTTCATTCTTACTTCACAAACATACATTCTATGACTTCACACTCCTCCATTCTATGACTTCAAACACCTCCATTCTTTGACTTCACACACCTCCATTCTGTGACTTTACACAGCTCCATTCTATCACTTCACACACTTCCATTGTGACGTCACACACCTCCATTCTATGACTTCACACACCTCCATTCTGTGACTTCACACACGTCCATTCTATGACTTCACACACCTCCATTCTGACTTCACACACCTACATTCTATGACTTCACACATCCATTTTGACTTCACACACCTCCAATATATGACTTCAAACAGCTCAATTCTCTGACTTCACACACCTCTATTCTATGACTTTAAGCCCGTCCATTCAGTGACTTCACACACCTCCATTCTATGACTTCACCCACCTCCATTCTATGACTTCACACATCTACATTCTATGACTTCACACACCTCCATTCTCCGACTTCACACCCCTCTAATTTGATTTATCATACCTCCATTCTATGACTTCACAAACCTCACTTCGGTGACTTCACAATACTCCATTCTATGACTTCACACATCTACATTCTATGACTTCACACATTTCAATTCTGACTCACACAACTCCATTCTGTGACTTCACAAAACTCCATTGTATGATTTCACATATCTCCATACTATGACTTTACACACCTCCATTCTGAGTTCACACACCTCCATTCTGTGACTTCACACACCTCCATACTGACTTCACACACCTCCATTGTATGACTTCACACACCTCCATTCTAAGACTTCACAAA
Source organism: Megascapheus bottae (assembly GCA_024803745.1). NCBI lineage: Eukaryota > Metazoa > Chordata > Mammalia > Rodentia > Geomyidae > Megascapheus > Megascapheus bottae. The sequence continues at coordinate 90,820 of JANJXV010001038.1, read as the reverse complement.
CCTCAATTCTATGACTTCACTCACCTCCATTCTATGACTTCACACACCTCCTTTCTGAGTTGACACACCTCCATTCTATGACTTCACACACCTCCAATCTGAATTCACACACCTCCATTCTATGACTTCACCCACCTCCATTCTATGACTTCACACAACTCCATTCTCCTACTTCACACCCCTCTAATTTGATTTCTCATACCTCCATTCTATGACTACACAAACCTCCCTTCTGTGAATTCACAATACTCCATTCTATGACTTCACACATCTACATTCCATGACTTCACACACCTCAATTCTGACTCACACAACTTCATTCTGTGACTTCACAAAACTCCATTCTATGATTTCACATATCTCCATACTATGACTTCACACACCTCCATCTATGACTTCACACACCTCCTTTCTGTGAATTCACCCACCTCCAATCTATGACTACACACCTTCATTCTGAATTCACACACCTCCATTCTGTGACTTCACACACCTCCATTCTATGACTTCACACACCTCCATTCTGTGACTTCACTCACCTCCATTCTATGACTTCACACATCTCCATTGTGACTACACACACCTCCATTCTATGAGTTCACACACCTCCATTCTGACTTCACACACCTCCATTCTATGACTTCACACACCTCCATTCTGAATTCACACAGCTCAATTCTGTGACTTCACAAAATTCCATTCTGACTTCACACACCTCCATTGTATGTATTCACACACCTCCATTCTATGACTTCACACACCTCCATTCTGACTTCACAAACCTCTATTCTATGAATTTGCACACCTCCATTCTGACATCACACACCTCCAATCTATAACTTCACAGACCTCGAATCTGTGACTTCACTCACCTCCACTCTATGACTTCACACTCCTTCATTCTTACTTCAGAAACATCCATTCTATGACCTCACACACCTCCATCTATGACTTCACAAACCTCCATTCTGTGACTTCACACACCTCCATACTGAGTTCACAAAACTCCATTCGGTGACTTAACACACCTCCATTCTGACTTCACACACGTCCATTCTATGAATTCACACACTTCCATTCTATGACTTCACACACCTAATTTCTGTGACTTCACACACCTCCATTCTATGACTTCACACACCTAATTTCTATGACTTCACCCACCTTCCATTCTATGACTTCACACCTCCATTCTGACTTCACATACCTCCATTCTGTGACTTCACACACCTCCATTCTATGACTTCACAAACTTCCATTGTAACGTCACACACCTCCATTCTATGAGTTCAAACACCACCATTCTATGACTTCACACACTTCCTTTCTGAGTTGACACACCTCCATTCTATGACTTCACACACCTACAATCTGAATTCACACACCTCAATTCTATGACTTCACCCACCTCCATTCTATGCCTTCACACACCTTCATTCTTACTTCACACACATACATTCTATGACTTCACACTCCTCCTTTCTATGACTTCAAACACCTCCATTCTTTGACTTCACACACCTCCATTCTGTGACTTTACACAGCTCCATTCTATCACTTCACACACTTCCATTGTGACGTCACACACCTCCATTCTATGACTTCACACACCTCCATTCTGTGACTTCACACACGTCCATTCTATGACTTCACACACCTCCATTCTGACTTCACACACCTACATTCTATGACTTCACACATCTACATTCTATGACTTCACACACCTCCATTCTCCGACTTCACACCCCTCTAATTTGATTTATCATACCTCCATTCTATGACTTCACAAACCTCACTTCGGTGACTTCACAATACTCCATTCTATGACTTCACACATCTACATTCTATGACTTCACACATTTCAATTCTGACTCACACAACTCCATTCTGTGACTTCACAAAACTCCATTGTATGATTTCACATATCTCCATACTATGACTTTACACACCTCCATTCTGAGTTCACACACCTCCATTCTGTGACTTCACACACCTCCATACTGACTTCACACACCTCCATTGTATGACTTCACACACCTCCATTCTAAGACTTCACAAACCTCAATTCTATGACTTCACTCACCTCCATTCTATGACTTCACACACCTCCTTTCTGAGTTGACACACCTCCATTCTATGACTTCACACACCTCCAATCTGAATTCACACACCTCCATTCTATGACTTCACCCACCTCCATTCTATGACTTCACACAACTCCATTCTCCTACTTCACACCCCTCTAATTTGATTTCTCATACCTCCATTCTATGACTACACAAACCTCCCTTCTGTGAATTCACAAAACTCCATTCTATGACTTCACACATCTACATTCCATGACTTCACACACCTCAATTCTGACTCACACAACTTCATTCTGTGACTTCACAAAACTCCATTCTATGATTTCACATATCTCCATACTATGACTTCACACACCTCCATCTATGACTTCACACACCTCCTTTCTATGAATTCACCCACCTCCAATCTATGACTACACACCTTCATTCTGAATTCACACACCTCCATTCTGTGACTTCACACACCTCCATTCTATGACTTCACACACCTCCATTCTGTGACTTCACTCACCTCCATTCTATGACTTCACACATCTCCATTGTGACTACACACACCTCCATTCTATGAGTTCACACACCTCCATTCTGACTTCACACACCTCCATTCTATGACTTCACACACCTCCATTCTGAGTTCACACAGCTCAATTCTGTGACTTCACAAAATTCCATTCTGACTTCACACACCTCCATTGTATGTATTCACACACCTCCATTCTATGACTTCACACACCTCCATTCTGACTTCACAAACCTCTATTCTATGAATTTGCACACCTCCATTCTGACATCACACACCTCCAATCTATAACTTCACAGACCTCGAATCTGTGACTTCACTCACCTCCACTCTATGACTTCACACTCCTTCATTCTTACTTCAGAAACATCCATTCTATGACCTCACACACCTCCATCTATGACTTCACAAACCTCCATTCTGTGACTTCACACACCTCCATACTGAGTTCACAAAACTCCATTCGGTGACTTAACACACCTCCATTCTGACTTCACACACGTCCATTCTATGAATTCACACACTTCCATTCTATGACTTCACACACCTAATTTCTGTGACTTCACACACCTCCATTCTATGACTTCACACACCTAATTTCTATGACTTCACCCACCTTCCATTCTATGACTTCACACCTCCATTCTGACTTCACATACCTCCATTCTGTGACTTCACACACCTCCATTCTATGACTTCACAAACTTCCATTGTGACGTCACACACCTCCATTCTATGAGTTCACACACCTCCATTCTATGACTTCACACACTTCCTTTCTGAGTTGACACACCTCCATTCTATGACTTCACACACCTACAATCTGAATTCACACACCTCAATTCTATGACTTCACCCACCCCCATTCTATGACTTCACACACCTCCATTCTCCGACTTCACACCCCTCTAATTTGATTTCTCATACCTCCATTCTATGACTTCACAAACCACCCTTCGGTGACTTCACAATACTCCATTCTATGACTTCACACATCTACATTCTATGACTTCACACACCTCAATTCTGACTCACACAACTCCATTCTGTGACTTCACAAAACTCCATTCTGTCATTTCACATATCTCCATACTATGACTTCACACACCTCCATCTATGACTTCACACACCTCCATTCTGAGTTCACACACCTCCATTCTGTGACTTCACACACCTCCATTCTGACTTCACACACCACCATTGTATGACTTCACACACCTCCATTCAGTGACTTCACACACCTCCATTCTATGACTTCACAAACTTCCATTGTGACGTCACACACCTCCATTCTATGAGTTCACACACCTCCATTCTGACTTCACACACCTCCCTTCTATGACTTCACACACCCTCATTCTATGATTTCACACACCTCCATTCTGTGACTTCAAACACCTCCATTCTATGACTTCACACACCTCCATTCTTTGACTTCACACACCTCCATTCTGAGTTCACACATCTCAATTCTGTGACTTCTCACACCTCGATTCTTTGACTTCACACACCACCAATCTGTGACTTCACACACCTCCATTCTGTGACTTCACACACCTCCATTCTATGACTTCACACACCTCCCTTCTGACTTCACACACCTTCTTTCTCTGACTTCACACACATCCATTCAATGACTTGACACACCTACATTCTTTGACTTCACACAACTCAAATCTGACATCACACACCTCCATTCTATGATTTCACAGACCTCAAATCTGTGACTTCACTCACCTGCAATCTATGATTTCCACTCCTCCATTCTATGACTTCCCACACCTCCTTTCTATAAATTCACTCACCTCCAATCTATGACTACACACCTCCATTCTGACTTCACACACCTCCATTCTGTGACTTCACACACCTCCATTCTATAACTTCACACACCTCCATTCTATGACTTCACACACCTCCATTCTATGACTTCACACACCTCCATTCTTTGACTTCACACACCTAAATTCTGAGTTGACACACCTCCATTCTGTGACTTCACACACCTCCATTCTGACTTCACACAGCTCCATTCTATGACTTCACAAACCTCCATTCTTTGACAACACACACCTCCATTCTGACTTCACACACGTCCATTCTATGACTTCACACACTTCCATTCTATGACGTCACACACCTCCATTCTGTGACTTCACACACGACCATTCTGAGTTCACACACCTCCATTCTGTGACTTCACACACCTCCATTCTATGACTTCACACACCTACATTCTATGACTTCACACATCAATTTTGACTTCACACACCTCCAATATATGACTTCAAACAGCTCAATTCTCTGACTTCACACACCTCCATTCTATGACTTTAAACCCGTCCATTCAGTGACTTCACCACCTCCATTCTATGACTTCACCCACCTCCATTCTATGACTTCAACCATCTCCATTCTATGACTGCACACACCTCCATTCTCCGACTTCACACCCCTCTAATTTGATTTATCATACCTCCATTCTATGACTTCACACACCTCCATTCTGAATTCACACAGCTCCATTCTGTGACTTCACAAAACTCCATTGTATGATTTCACACACCTCCATACTATGACTTCACACAACTCCATCTATGACTTCACACACCTCCATTTTGACTTCACACACCTCTCGTCTATGACTTCGCACACCTCCATTCTGACATCACACACCTCCATTCTATGACTTCACAGACCTCGAATCTGTGACTTCACTCACCTGCACTCTATGACTAAACACTCCTCCATTCTATGACTTCACCCTCCTCCAATCTATGACTACACACCTCCATTCTGACTTCACACACCTCCATTCTGTGACTTCACACACCTCCATTCCATGACTTCACACACCTTCATTTTTACTTCAGAAACATTCACACACCTCCATTCTATGACTTCACAAACCTCCATTCTGTGACTTCACACATGCATTTTGACTTCACACACCTCCAATATATGAGTTCAAACACCTCAATTTTGTGACTTCACACAGCTCCATTCTATGACTTCATAACCTCCATTCTGTGACTTCACACACTTCCATTCTATGACTTCACACACCTCCATTCTGTGCCTTTACACACCTCCATTCTGAGTTCACACACCTCCATTCTGTGACGTCACACACCTCCATTCTATGACTTCACACACCTCTATTCTGACTTCACACACCTCCATTCTATGACTTCATACACCTCCATTCTGACTTCACACACCTCCATTCTATGACTTCGCACACCTCTCTTCTGATTTCACACACCTCCATTCTGTGACTTCACACACCTCCATTCAATGACTTCACACACCTACATTCTTTGACTTCATACACCTCCAATCTGACATCACACACCTCCATTCTATGATTTTACAAACCTCGAATCTGTGACTTCACTCACCTGCACTCTCTGACTACCCACACCTCTTTCTATGACTTCACCCACCTCCAATCTTTGACTACACACCTCCATTCTGACTTCACACACCTCCATTCTGTGACTTCGCACACCTCCATTCTATGACTTCACACACCTCCATTCTATGACTTCACACACCTTCATTCTTACTTCAGAAACATCCGTTCTATGACTTCACACACCTCCATTCTATGACTTCACAATCCTCCATTCTGTGACTTCACACACCTCCATTCTGACTTCACACACTTCCATTCTATGACTTCACACACTTCCATTCTATGACTTCACACACTTCCATTCTGAGTTCACACACCTCTATTCTGTGATTTCACACATCTCCATTCTGTGACTTCACACACCTCCATTCTGTGACTTCACACACTTCCATTCTATGACCTCACAAACCCTCATTCTATGATTTCACACACCTCCATTCTATGACTTCACACATCCATTTTGACTTCACACACCTCCAATATATGACTTCAAACACCTCAATTTTGTGACTGCACACACCTCCATTCTATGATTTCAAACCGTCCATTCTGTGACTTCACACACCTCCATTTTATGACTTCACACACTTCCATTCTATGACTTCACACACCTCCATTCTGTGACTTCACACACCTGCATTTTGACTTCACACACCTCTCGTCTATGACTTCGCACACCTCCATTCTGACATCACACACCTCCATTCTATGACTTCACAGACCTCGAATCTGTGACTTCACTCACCTGCACTCTATGACTAAACACTCCTCCATTCTATGACTTCACCCACCTCCAATCTATGACTACACACCTCCATTCTGACTTCACACACCTCCATTCTGTGACTTCACACACCTCCATTCCATGACTTCACACACCTTCATTTTTACTTCAGAAACATTCACACACCTCCATTCTATGACTTCACAAACCTCCATTCTGTGCCTTCACACATGCATTTTGACTTCACACACCTCCAATATATGAGTTCAAACACCTCAATTTTGTGACTTCACACAGCTCCATTCTATGACTTCATAACCTCCATTCTGTGACTTCACACACTTCCATTCTATGACTTCACACACCTCCATTCTGTGCCTTTACACACCTCCATTCTGAGTTCACACACCTCCATTCTGTGACGTCACACACCTCTATTCTGTCACTTCCCACACCTCCATTCTGTGACTTCACACACCGCCATTCTATGACTTCACACACCTCTATTCTGACTTCACACACCTCCATTCTATGACTTCATACACCTCCATTCTGACTTCACACACCTCCATTCTATGACTTCGCACACCTCTCTTCTGATTTCACACACCTCTATTCTGTGACTTCACACACCTCCATTCAATGACTTCACACACCTACATTCTTTGACTTCATACACCTCCAATCTGACATCACACACCTCCATTCTATGATTTTACAAACCTCGAATCTGTGACTTCACTCACCTGCACTCTCTGACTACCCACACCTCTTTCTATGACTTCACCCACCTCCAATCTTTGACTACACACCTCCATTCTGACTTCACACACCTCCATTCTGTGACTTCACACACCTCCATTCTATGACTTCACACACCTCCATTCTATGACTTCACACACCTTCATTCTTACTTCAGAAACATCCATTCTATGACTTCACACACCTCCATTCTATGACTTCACAATCCTCCATTCTGTGACTTCACACACCTCCATTCTGACTTCACACACTTCCATTCTATGACTTCACACACTTCCATTCTATGACTTCACACACTTCCATTCTGAGTTCACACACCTCTATTCTGTGATTTCACACATCTCCATTCTGTGACTTCACACACCTCCATTCTGTGACTTCACACACTTCCATTCTATGACCTCACAAACCCTCATTCTATGATTTCACACACCTCCATTCTATGACTTCACACATCCATTTTGACTTCACACACCTCCAATATATGACTTCAAACACCTCAATTTTGTGACTGCACACACCTCCATTCTATGATTTCAAACCGTCCATTCTGTGACTTCACACACCTCCATTTTATGACTTCACACACTTCCATTCTATGACTTCGCACACCTCCATTCTGTGACTATACACACCTCCATTCTGAGTTCACACACCTCAATTCTGGAACTTCACACACCTCCAATCTGTGACTTCCCACACCTCCATTCTGTGACTTCACACACCTCCATTCTATGACTTCACACACCTCCATTCTATGACTTCACACACGTCCATTCTGTGACTTCACACACCTCCATTTTATGAGTTCACACACCTCCCTTTTGACTACACACACTACCATTCTATGAGTTCACACATCTCCATTCTGACTACACACACCTCCATTCTATAACTTCACACACCTCCATTCTATGACTTCACACACCTCCTTTCTATGACTTCACCCAACTCCATTCTATGACTTCACACCTCCATTCTGACTTCACACACCTCCATTCTGTGACTTCACACACCTCCATTATATGACTTCACACACCTCCATTCTATGACTTAACACACCTCCATTCTATGCCTTCACACACCTCCATTCTGTGACTTCACACACCTCCATTCTATGCCTTCACACACCTTCATTCTTACTTCACAAACATATATTCTATGACTTCACACACCTCCATTCCTTGACTTCATACACCTCCATTCTATGTCTTCACACACCTCCATTCTTTGACTTCACACACCTAAATTCTGAGTTGACACATCTCCATTCTGTGACTTCACACACCTCCATTCTGACTTCACACATCTCCATTCTATGACTTCACACACCTTCATTTTTACTTTACAAACATCCATTCTATAACTTCACACACCTCCATTCTATGACTTCACACACCTCCTTTCTATGACTTCACCCAACTCCATTCTATGACTTCACTCCTCCATTCTGACTTCACACACCTCCATTCTATGACTTCACACACCTTCATTTTTACTTTACATACATCCATTCTATAACTTCACACACCTCCATTCTATGACTTCACACACCTCCATTCAGTGACTTCACACACCTCAATTCTATGACTTCACACACCTCCATTCTGTGACTTCACACACCTCCATTCTATGACTTCACACACTTCCATTGTGACGTCACACACCTCCATTCTTTGAGTTCACACACCTCCATTCTGACTTCACACACCTCCATTCTATGACTTCACACACCTCCATTCTGAATTCACATAGCTCCATTCTGTGCCTTCACAAAACTCTATTCTATGATTTCACACAACTCCATACTATGACTTCACACAACTCCATCTATGACTTCACACACATCCATTCTGACATCACACACCTCCATTCTATGACTTCACAGACCTTGAATCTGTGATTTCACTCACATGCATTCTATGACTTCACACTCCTCCATTCTATGACTTCCCACACCTCCATTCTATGACTTTACCCACCTCCAATCGATGACTACACACCTCCATTCTGACTTCACACACCTCCATTCTGTGACTTCACACACCCCCATTCTATGAGTTCACATACCTCCATTCTATGCCTTCACACACCTTCATTCTTACTTCAGAAACATCAGTTCTATGACTTCACACACCTCCATTCCATGACTTCACAAACCTCCATTCTGTGACTTCCCACACCTAATTTCTGTGACTTCACCCACCTCCATTCTATGACTTCACACCTCCATTCTGACTTCACACACCTCCATTCTATGACTTCACACACCTCCATTCTGACTTCACACACCTCCATTCTGTGACTTCACAAAACTCCATTCTATGATTTCACATATCTCCATACTATGACTTCACACACCTCCATCTATGAATTCACACACCTCCATTCTGAGTTCACACACCTCCATTCTGTGACTTCACACACCTCCATTCCGGCTTCACACACCTCCATTGTATGAATTCACACACCTCCATTCTCTGACTTCACACACCTGCATTCTATGACTTCACAAACTTCCATTGTGACGTCACACACCTCCATTCTATGAGTTCACACACCTCCATTCTATGACTTCACACACCTCCATTCTGACTTCACACACCTCTATTCTATGACTTGCAACACCTCCATTCTGACTTCCCACACCTCCATTCTATGACTTCACAGACCAAGAATCTGTGACTTCACTCACCTCCACTCTATGACTTCACACTTCTCCATTCTGTGACTTCCCACACCTAATTTCTGTCACTTCACCCACCTCCATTCTATGACTTCACACCTCCATTCTGACTTCACACACCTCCATTCTATGACTTCACACATCTCCATTCTGACTTCACACACCTCCATTCTGTGACTTCACACACCTCATTCTATGATTTCACACACCTCCATTCTGTGACTTCACACACCTGAATTCTATGACTTCACACACCTCCATTCTGTGACTTCACACACCTCCATTCTATGACTTCACACACCTCCATTCTATGACTTCACACACCTACATTTTGACTGCACACACCTCCATTCTATGAGTTAACACACCTGCATTGTGACTTTACACACCTCCATTCTATGACTTCACACACCTCCATTCTGACCTCACACACCTCCATTCTGACTTCACACATCTAAATTCTTTGACTTCACACACCTCCATTGTATGATTTCACACACCTCCATTCTATAAGTTCACTCACCTCCATTCTATGACTTCACACACCTCCTTTCTGTGTTGACACACCTCCATTCTATGACTTCACACACCACCAATCTGAATTCACACACCTCCATTCTATGACTTCACCCACCTCCATTCTATGACTTCACACACCTCCATTCTCCGAATTCACACCCCTCTAATTTGATATCTCATACCTCCATTCTATGACTTCACAAACCTCCCTTCGGTGACTTCACAATACTCCATTCTATGACTTCACACATCTACATTCTATGACTTCACACACCTCAAATTTGAGTCACACATCTCCATTCTGTGACTTCACAAAACTCCATTCTATGATTTCACATATCTCCATACTATGACTTCACACACCTCCATCTATGACTTCACACACCTCCATTCTGAGTTCACACACCTCAATTCTGTGACTTCACACACCTCCATTCTGAGTTCACACACCTTCATTGTATGATTTCACACACCTCCATTCTGTGACTTCACACACCTCCATTGTTTGACTTCACACACCTCCATTCTGTGACTTCACACACCTCCATTCTGAGTTCACACACCTCCATGCTTTGACTTCCCACACCTCTATTCTGTGACTTCACACACCTCCAATCTGTGACTACACACACTTCCATTCTATAACTTCACACACCTCCATTCTATGACTTCACACACCTCCATTCTGTGACTTCACACACCTCCCTTCTATGACCTCACACACCCTCATTCTGTGATTTCATACACCTCCATTCTATGACTTCATACCGTCCATTCTGTGACTTCACACACCTCCATTCTATGACTTCACACACTTCCATTCTATGACTTCACACACCTCCATTCTGTGACTTTACACACCTCTATTCTGGGTTCACACACCTCCATTCTGTGACTTCACACTCCTTCAATCTGTGACTTCGCACACCTCCATTCTGTGACTTCACACACCTCCATTCTATGACTTCACACACCTTCATTCTTACTTGACAAACACCCATGCTATGACTTCACACACCTCCATTCTATGACTTCACACACCTCCATTCTGTGACTTCACACACCTCCATTCTATGACTTCACGCACCTCCATTGTGACTACACACACCTCCATTCTATGAGTTCACACACCGCCATTCTGACTTCACACACCTCCGTTCTATGATTTCACATACCTCCATTCTGAATTCACACACCTCCATTCTGTGACTTCACACACTTCCATTGTGACGTCACACACCTCCAATCTATGAGTTCACACACCTCCATTCTATGACTTCACACACCTCCATTCTGACTTCACAAACCTCTATTCTATGACTTCGCACACCTCCATTCTGACATCACACACCTCCACTCTATGACTTCACACTCCTCCATTCTATGACTTCCCATACCTCCTTTCTATGACTTCACCCACCTTCATTCTATGACCTCACACCTCCATTCTGACTTCACACACTTCCATTCAGTGACTTCACACACCTCCATTCAATGACTTCACACACCTCCATTCTATGACTTCACACACCTTCATTCTTACTTCAGAAACATCCATTCTATGACCTCACACACCTACATCTATGACTTCACAAACCTCCATTCTGTGACTTCACACACCTCCATACTGAGTTCACAAAACTCCATTCGGTGACTTAACACACATCCATTTTGATTTCACACACCTCCAATATATGACTTCAAACAGCTCAATTCTCTGACTTTACACACCTCCATTCTATGACTTTAAACCCGTCCATTCTGTGCCTTCACACACCGCCATTCTATGACTTCATACACCTCCATTCTATGACTTCACACACCTCCATTCTATGACTTCACACACCTCCATTCTATGACTTCACAGATCTCGAGTCTGTGACTTCACTCACCTCTACTCTATGACTTCACACTTCTCGATTCTATGACTTCCCACACCTAAGTTCTATTACTTCATCCACCTCCATTCAATGACTTCACACCTCGATTCTGACTTCACACACCTGCATTCTATGACTTCACACACCTCCATTGTGACTTCACCCACCTCCATTCTATGACTTCACACACCTCGATTCTCCGACTTCACACCCCTCTAATTTGATTTCTCATACCTCCATTCTATGACTTCTCAAACCTCCCTTCGGTGACTTCACAATACTCCATTCTATGACTTCACACATCTACATTCTATGACTTCACACACCTCAATTCTGACTCACACAACTCCATTCTGTGACTTCACAAAACTCCATTCTATGATTTCACATATCTCCATACTATGACTTCACACACCTCCATCTATGATTGCACACCTCCATTCTGAGTTCACACACCTCCATTCTGTGACTTCACACACCTCCATTCTGACTTCACACATCTCCATTGTATGACTTCACACACCTCCATTCTGTGACTTCACACACCTCTATTCTATGCCTTCACAAACTTCCATTGTGACGTCACACACCTCCATTTTATGAGTTCACACAACTCCATTCTATGACTTCACACACCTCCATTCTGACTTCACACACCTCTATTCTATGACTTTTAACACCTATATTCTGACTTCACACACCTCCATTCTGTGACTTCACACACCTCCTTTCAATGACTTCACACACCTATATTCTTTGACTTCACCCACCTCCAATCTATGACTACACACCTCCATTCTGACTTCATACACCTACATTCTCTGACTTCACACACCTCCATTCTATAACTTCACACACCTCCACTCTATGACTTCACACACCTCCATTCTGAATTCACACAGCTCCATTCTGTGACTTCACAAAACTCCATTCTATGATTTCACACACCTCCATACTATGACTTCACACAACTCCATCTATGACTTCACACACCTCCATTCTGACTTCACACACCTCTATTCTATGACTTCGCACACCTCCATTCTGACATCACACACCTCCATTCTATGACTTCACAGACCTCGAATCTGTGACTTCACTAACCTCACTCTATGACTTCACACTCCTCCATTCTATGACTGCACCCACCTCCAATCTATGACTCCACACCTCCATTCTGTGACTTCACACACCTCCATACCATGACTTCACACACCTTCATTTTTACATCAGAAACATTCACACACCTCCATTCTATGACTTCACAAACCTCCATTCTGTGACTTCACACATGCATTTTGACTTCACACACCTCCAATATATGACTTCAAACACCTCAATTCTGTGACTTCACACCGCTCCATTCTATGACTTCATAACGTCCATTCTGTGACTTCACACACCTCCATTCTATGACTTCACACACCTCTATTCTGACTTCACACACCTCCATTCCATGACTTCATACACCTCCATTCTGACTTCACACACCTCCATTCTATGATTTCAAACCGTCCATTCTGTGACTTCACACACCTCCATTTTATGACTTCACACACTTCCATTCTATGACTTCACACACCTCCATTCTGTGACTTTACACACCTCCATTCTGAGTTCACACACCTCAATTCTGGAACTTCACACACCTCCAATATGTGACTTCCCACAACTCCATTCTGTCACTTCACACACCTCCATTCTATGACTTCACACACCTCTATTCTATGACTACACACACGTCCATTCTGTGATTTCACACACCTCCATTCTATGAGTTCACACACCTCCATTCTGAATTCAACACCTCCATTCTATGACTTCACACACCTCCATTCTATGACTTCAGACACCTCCTTTCTATGACTTCACCCAACTCCATTCTATGACTTCACACCTCCATTCTGACTTCACACACCTCCATTCTGTGACTTCACACACCTCCATTATATGACTTCACACACCTCCATTCTATGACTTAACACACCTCCATTCTATGCCTTCACACACCTCCATTCTGTGACTTCACACACCTCCATTCTATGCCTTCACACACCTTCATTCTTACTTCACAAACATATATTCTATGACTTCACACACTTCCATTCTTTGACTTCATACACCTCCATTCTATGTCTTCACACACCTCCATTATTTGACTTCACACGACTAAATTCTGAGTTGACACATCTCCATTCTGTGACTTCAAACACCTCCATTCTGACTTCACACATCTCCATTCTATGACTTCACACACCTTCATTTTTATTTTACAAACATCCATTCTATAACTTCACACACCTCCATTCTGTGACTTCACACACCTCCTTTCTATGACTTCACCCAACTCCATTCTATGACTTCACACCTCCATTCTGACTTCACACACATCCATTCTATGACTTCACACACCTTCATTTTTACTTTACAAACATCCATTCTATAACTTCACACACCTCCATTCTATGACTTCACACACCTCCATTCAGTGACTTCACACACCTCAATTCTATGACTTCACACACCTCCATTGTGTGACTTCACACACCTCCATTCTATGACTTCACACACTTCCATTGTGATGTCACACACCTCCATTCTTTGAGTTCACACACCTCCATTCTGACTTCACATACCTCCACTCTATGACTTCACACACCTCCATTCTGACATCACACACCTCCATTCTATGACTTCACAGACCTCGAATCTGTGATTTCACTCATATGCACTCTATGACTTCACACTCCTCCATGCTATGACTTCCCACACCTCCTTTCTATGACTTCACCCACCTCCAATCGATGACTACACACCTCCATTCCGACTTCACACACCTCCATTCTGTGACTTCACACACCCCCATTCTATGAGTTCACATACCTCCATTCTATGACTTCACACACCTTCATTCTTACTTCAGAAACATCAGTCCTATGACTTCACACACCTCCATTCCATGACTTCACAAACCTCCATTCTGTGACTTCACACACCTCCTTTCTGAGTTCACACAACTCCATTCTGTGACTTCTCACACCTCGATTCTGTGACTTCACACAGCTCCAAACTGTGACTTCACACACCTCCATTCTGACTTCACACACCTCCATTCTATGACTTCACACACTTCCATTCTATGACTTCATACACCTCCATTCTTTGACTTCACACACCTCCATTCTGAGTTCACACAACTCCATTCTGTGACTTCTCACACCTCGATTCTGTGACTTCACACAGCTCCAAACTGTGACTTCACACACCTCCATTCTATGAGTTCACACACCTCCATTCTGTGACTTCACACACCTCCATTCTATGACCTCACACACCCTCATTCTATGATTTCACACACCTCCATTCTATGAGTTCACACACCTCCATTCTGACTTCACACACCTCCATTCATTGACTTCACAAACTTCCATTGTGACGTCACACACCTCCATTCTATGAGTTCACACACCTACATTCTATGACATCACACACCTCCATTCTGACTTCACACACCTCTATTCTATGACTTGCAACACCTACATTCTGACTTCCCACACCTCCATTCTATGATTTCACAGACCTCGAATCTGTGACTTCACTCACGTCCACTCTATGACTTCACACTTCTTCATTCTATGACTTCCCACACCTAATTTCTGTGACTTCACCCACCTGCATTCTCTGACTTCACACCTCCATTCTGACTTCACACACCTCCATTCTATGACTTCACACACCTCCATTCTGACTTCACACACCTCCATTCTGTGACTTCACAAAACTCCATTCTATGATTTCACATATCTCCATACTATGACTTCACACACCTCCATCTATGAATTCACACACCTCCATTCTGAGTTCACACACCTCCATTCTGTGACTTCACACACCTCCATTCCGGCTTCACACACCTCCATTGTATGACTTCACACACCTCCATTCTGTGACTTCACACACCTGCATTCTATGACTTCACAAACTTCCATTGTGATGTCACACACCTCCATTCTATGAGTTCACACACCTCCATTCTATGACTTCACACACCTACATTCTGATTTCACACACCTCTATTCTATGACTTGCAACACCTACATTCTGACTTCCCACACCTCCATTCTGTGACTTCACACACCTCCATTCCGGCTTCACACACCTCCATTGTATGACTTCACAAACCTCCATTCTGTGACTTCACACACCTCCTTTCTGAGTTCACACAACTCCATTCTGTGACTTCTCACACCTCGATTCTGTGACTTCACACAGCTCCAAACTGTGACTTCACACACCTCCATTCTGACTTCACACACCTCCATTCTATGACTTCACACACTTCCATTCTATGACTTCCTACACCTCCATTCTTTGACTTCACACACCTCCATTCTGAGTTCACACAACTCCATTCTGTGACTTCTCACACCTCGATTCTGTGACTTCACACAGCTCCAAACTGTGACTTCACACACCTCCATTCTATGAGTTCACACACCTCCATTCTGTGACTTCACACACCTCCATTCTATGACCTCACACACCCTCATTCTATGATTTCACACATCTCCATTCTATGAGTTCACACACCTCCATTCTGACTTCACACACCTCCATTCTATGACTTCACAAACTTCCATTGTGACGTCACACACCTCCACTCTATGAGTTCACACACCTACATTCTATGACATCACACACATCCATTCTGACTTCACAGACCTCTATTCTATGACTTGCAACACCTACATTCTCACTTCCCACACCTCCATTCTATGACTTCACAGACCTCGAATCTGTGACTTCACTCACCTCCACTCTATGACTTCACACTTCTTCATTCTATGACTTCCCACACCTAATTTCTGTGACTTCACCCACCTCCATTCTATGACTTCACACCTCCATTCTGACTTCACACACCTCCATTCTATGACTTCACACACCTCCATTCTATGATTTCACATATCTCCATACTATGACTTCACACACCTCCATCTATGAATTCACACTCCTCCATTCTGAGTTCACACACCTCCATTCTGTGACTTCACACACCTCCATTCCGGCTTCACACACCTCCATTGTATGACTTCACACACCTCCATTCTGTGACTTCACACACCTGCATTCTATGACTTCACAAACTTCCATTGTGACGTCACACACCTCCATTCTGTGAGTTCACACACCTCCATTCTATGACTTCACACACCTCCATTCTGACTTCACACACCTCTATTCTATGACTTGCAACACCTACATTCTGACTTCCCACACCTCCATTCTATGACTTCACAGACCTCGAATCTGTGACTTCACTCACCTCCACTCTATGACTTCACACTTCTCCATTCTATGACTTCCCACACCTAATTTCTGTCACTTCACCCACCTCCATTCTATGACTTCACACCTCCATTCTGACTTCACACACCTCCATTCTATGACTTCACACACCTCCATTCTGACTTCACTCACCTCCATTCTGTGACTTCACACACCTTCATTCTATGATTTCACACACCTCAATTCTGTGACTTCACACACCTGAATTCTATGACTTCACACACCTCCATTCTGTGACTTCACACACCTCCATTCTATGACTTCACACACCTCCATTCTATGACTTCACACACCTACATTTTGACTTCACACACCTCCATTCTCTGAGTTCACACACCTGCATTGTGACTTTACACACCTCCATTCTATGACTTCACACACCTCCATTCTGAACTCACACACCTCCATTCTGACTTCACACATCTAAATTCTTTGACTTTACACACCACCATTCTGATTTCACACACCTCCATTCTATGAGTTCACTCACCTCCATTCTATGACTTCATACACCTCCTTTCTGTGTTGACACACCTCCATTCTATGACTTCACACACCACCAATCTGAATTCACACACCTCCATTCTATGACTTCACCCACCTCCATTCTATGACTTCACACACCTCCATTCTCCGAATTCACACCCCTCTAATTTGATATCTCATACCTCCATTCTATGACTTCACAAACCTCCCTTCGGTGACTTCACAATACTCCACTCTATGACTTCACACATCTACATTCTATGACTTCACACACCTCAATACTGACTCACACTTCTCCATTCTGTGACTTCACAAAGCTCCACTCTATGATTTCACATATCTCCATACTATGACTTCACACACCTCCATGTATGACTTCACACACCTCCATTCTGAGTTCACACACCTCAATTCTGTGACTTCACACACCTCCATTCTGACTTCACACACCTCCATTGTATGACTTCACTCACCTCCACTCTGTGACTTCACACTTGTCCATTCTATGACTTCCCACACCTAAGTTCTATGACTTCACCCACCTACATTCTATGACTTCACACCTCCATTCTGACTTCACACACCTCCATTCTATGACTTCACACACCTCCATTCTGACTTCACCCACCTCCATTCTGTGACTTCACACACCTCCATTCTATGATTTCACACACCTCCATTCTGTGACTTCACACACCTCCATTCTTTGACTTCACACGCCTCCATTCTGTGACTTCACACACCTCCATTCTGAGGTCACAAACCTCCATTCTTTGACTTCTCACACCTCGATTCTGTGACTTCACACACCTCCAATCTGTGACTTCACACAATTCCCATCTATGACTTCACACACCTCCATTCTATTTCTTCACACACCTCCATTCTATGACTTCACACACCTCCATTCTATGACCTCACACGCCCTCATTCTGTGATTTCATACACCTCCATTCTATGACTTCATACCGTCCATTCTGTGACTTCACACACCTCCATTCTATGACTTCACACACTTCCATTCTATGACTTCACACACCTCCATTCTATGACTTCACACACCTCCATTCTGTGACTTCACACACCTCCATTCTATGACTTCACGCACCTCCATTGTGACTACACACACCTCCATTCTATGAGTTCACACACTGCCATTCTGACTTCACACAGTTCACTTCTGTGAGTTCACAAAATTCCATTCTCACTTCACACACCTCCATTGCATGAATTCACACACTTCCATTCTGTGACTTCACACACTTCCATTGTGACGTCACACACCTCCATTCTATGAGTTCACACACCTCCATTCTATGACTTCACACACCTCCATTCTGACTTCACAAACCTCTATTCTATGACTTCGCACACCTCCATTCTGACATCACACACCTCCACTCTATGACTTCACACTCCTCCATTCTGTGACTTCCCATACCTCCTTTCTATGACTTCACCCACCTTCATTCTATGACTTCACACCTCCATTCTGACTTCACACACTTCCATTCAGTGACTTCACACACCTCCATTCAATGACTTCACACACCTCCATTCTATGACTTCACACACCTTCATTCTTACTTCAGAAACATCCATTCTATGACCTCACACACCTACATCTATGACTTCATAAACCTCCATTCTGTGATTCACACACCTCCATACTGAGTTCACAAAACTCCATTCGGTGACTTAACACACATCCATTTTGACTTCACACACCTCCAATATATGATTTCAAACAACTCAATTCTCTGACTTCACACACCTCCATTCTGTGACTTTAAACCCGTACATTCTGTGACTTCACACACCGCCATTCTATGACTTCATACACCTCCATTCTATGACTTCACCCACCTCCATTCTATGACTTCACACACCTCCATTTTCCGACTTCACACCCCTCTAATTTGATTTCTCATACCTCCATTCTATGACATCTCAAACCTCCCTTCGGTGACTTCACAATACTCCATTCTATGACTTCACACATCTACAATCTATGACTTCACACACCTCAATTCTGACTCACAGAACTCCATTCTGTGACTTCACAAAACTCCATTCTATGATTTCACATATCTCCATACTATGACTTCACACACCTCCATCTATGATTGCACACACCTCCATTCTGAGTTCACACACCTCCATTCTGTTACTTCACACACCTCTATTCTATCCTTTCACAAACTTCCATTGTGACGTCACACACCTCCATTTTATGAGTTCACACACCTCCATTCTATGACTTCAAACACCTCCATTCTGACTTCACACACCTCTATTCTATGACTTCGAACACCTATATTCTGACTTCACACACCTCCTTTCTGTGACTTCACACACCTCCCTTCAATGACTTCACACACCTACATTCTTTGACTTCACCCACCTCCAATCTATGACTACACACCTCCATTCTGACTTCACCCACCTCCATTCTCTGACTTCACACACCTCCATTCTATAACTTCACACACCTCCATTCTATGACTTCACACACCTCCATTCTGAATTCACACAGCTCCATTCTGTGACTTCACAAAACTCCAATCTATGATTTCACACACCTCCATACTATGATTGACACAACTCCATCTATGACTTCACACACCTCAATTCTGACTTCACACACCTCTATTCTATGACTTCGCACACCTCCATTCTGACATCACACACCTCCATTCTATGACTTCACAGACCTCGAATCTGTGACTTCACTCACCTCACTCTATGACTTCACACTCCTCCATTCTATGACTTCACCCACCTCCAATCTATGACTACACACCTCCATTCTGACTTCACACACCTCCATTCTGTGACTTCACACACCTCCATACCATGACTTCACACACCTTCATTTTTACTTCAGAAACATTCACACACCTCCATTCTATGACTTCACAAACCTCCATTCTGTGACTTCACACATGCATTTTGACTTCACACACCTCCAATATATGACTTCAAACACCTCAATTCTGTGACTTCACACCGCTCCATTCTATGACTTCATAACGTCCATTCTGTGACTTCACACACCTCCATTCTATGACTTCACACACTTCCATTCTATGACTTCACACACCTCCATTCTGTGCCTTTACACACCTCCATTCTGAGTTCACACACCTCCATTCTGTGACGTCACACACCTCTATTCTGTGACTTCCCACACCTCCATTCTGTGACTTTACACACCTCCATTCTATGACTTCACACACCTCTATTCTGACTTCACACACCTCCATTCTATGACTTCATACACCTCCATTCTGACTTCACACACCTCCATTCTATGACTTCGCACACCTCTCTTCTGATTTCACACATCTCCATTCTGTGACTTCACACACCTCCATTCAATGACTTCACACACCTACATTCTTTGACTTCACACACCTCCAATCTGACATCACACACCTCCATTCTATGATTTCACAGACCTCGAATCTATGACTTCACTCACCTGCACTCTATTACTTCCCACACCACCTTTCTATGACTTCACCCACCTCCAATATATGACTAAACACCTCCATTCTGACTTCACACCCCTCCATTCTGTGACTTCACACACCTCCATTCTATGACTTCACACACCTTCATTCTTACTTCAGAAACATCCATTCTATGACTTCACACACCTCAATTCTATGATTTCACAAACCTCCGTTCTGTGACTTCACACACCTCCATTCTGGTTTCACATACTTCCATTCTATGACTTCACACACTTCCATTCTATGACTTCACACACCTCCATTCTCTGACTTCACACACCTCCATTCTGAGTTCACACACCTCCATTCTGTGACTTCACACACCTCCATTCTGTGACTTCACACACTTCCATTCTATGACTTCACACACCTTCATCCTATGATTTCACACACCTCCATTCTGTGACTTCACAAACCTACATTCTATGACCTCACACACCCTCATTCTATGATTTCACACACCTCAATTCTATGACTTCACACATCCATTTTGATTTCACACACCTCCAATATATGACTTCAAACACCTCAATTCTGTGACTTCACACACCTCCATTCTATGACTTCAAACCGTCCATTCTGTGACTTCACACACCTCCATTCTATGACTTCACACACTTCCATTCTATGACTTCACACACCTCCATTCTGAGTTCACACACCTCAATTCTGGGACTTCACAGACCTCCAATCTGTGACTTCCGACACCTCCATTCTATGACTTCACGCACCTCCATTCTATGACTTCACACACGTCCATTCTATGACTTCACACACCTTCATTCTTACTTCAGAAACATCCATTCTATGACTTCACACACCTCAATTCTATGATTTCACAAACCTCCGTTCTGTGACTTCACACACCTCCATTCTGGTTTCACATACTTCCATTCTATGACTTCACACACTTCCATTCTATGACTTCACACACCTCCATTCTCTGACTTCACACACCTCCATTCTGAGTTCACACACCTCCATTCTGTGACTTCACACACCTCCATTCTGTGACTTCACACACTTCCATTCTATGACTTCACACACCTTCATCCTATGATTTCACACACCTCCATTCTGTGACTTCACAAACCTACATTCTATGACCTCACACACCCTCATTCTATGATTTCACACACCTCAATTCTATGACTTCACACATCCATTTTGATTTCACACACCTCCAATATATGACTTCAAACACCTCAATTCTGTGAATTCACACACCGCCATTCTATGACTTCAAACCGTCCATTCTGTGACTTCACACACCTCCATTCTATGACTTCACACACTTCCATTCTATGACTTCACACACCTCCATTCTGAGTTCACACACCTCAATTCTGGGACTTCACAGACCTCCAATCTGTGACTTCCGACACCTCCATTCTATGACTTCACGCACCTCCATTCTATGACTTCACACACGTCCATTCTATGACTTCACACACCTCCATTCCATGTCTTCACACACCTCCATTCTTTGACTTCACACACCTAAATTCTGAGTTGACACATCTCCATTCTGTGACTTCACACACCTCCATTCTGACTTCACACATCTCCATTCTATGACTTCATACACCTTCATTTTTACTTTACAAAAATCCATTGTATAATTTCACACACCTCCATTCTATGACTTCACACACCTCCATTCAGTGACTTCACACACCTCCATTCTATGACTTCACACACCTCCATTCTGTGACTTCACACACCTCCATTCTATGATTTCACACACTTCCATTGTGACGTCACACACCTCCATTCTCTGAGTTCACACACCTCCATTCTGACTTCACACACCTCCATTCTATGACTTCACACACCTCCATTCTGACTACACACACCTCTATTCTATGACTTCGCACACCTCCATTCTGACATCACACACCTCCATTCTATGACTTCAAACATCTCCATTCTTTGACTTCACACACCTCCATTCTGTGTTCACACACCTCAATTCTGTGACTTCACACTCCTCCATTCTGACTTCACCCACCTCCAATCGATGACTACACAACTCCATTCTGACATCACACACCTCCATTCTGTGAATTCACACACCCCCATTCTATGAGTTCACATACCTCCATTCTATGACTTCACACACCATCATTCTTACTTCAGAAACTTCCATTCTATGACTTCACACACCTCCATTCTATGACTACACACACATCCATTCTATGACTTCACACACCTCCTTTCTATGACTTCACCCAACTCCATTCTATGACTTCACACCTCCATTCTGACTTCACACACCTCCATTCTGTGACTTCACACACCTCCATACTGAGTTCACACACCTCTATTCTGTGATTTCACACACATTCCATTCTGTGATTACACACACCTCCATTCTGTGACTTCACACACTTCCATTCTATGACTTCACAAAACTTCATTCTATGATTTCACACAGCTCCATTCTGTGCCTTCACAAAACTTCATTCTATGACCTCACACACCCTCATTCTATGACTTCACACAACTCCATTCTATGACTTCACACATCCATTTTGACTTCACACACCTCCAATATATGACTTCAAACACCTCAATTCTGTGACTTCACATACCTCCATTCTATGACTTCAAACCGACCATTCTGTGACTTCCGACACCTCCATTCTATGACTTCACACACCTCCATTCTATGACTTCACACACGTCCATTCTGTGACTTCACACACCTCCATTCTATGACTTCACACACCTCCATTGTGAGTACACACACTACCATTCTATGAGTTCACACACCTCCATTCTGACTTCACACACCTCCATTCTATGAGTACACACACATCCATTCTATGACTTCACACACCTCCTTTCTATGACTTCACCCAACTCCATTCTATGACTTCACACCTCCATTCTGACTTCACACACCTCCATTCTGTGACTTCACACACCTCCATTATATGACTTCACACACCTCCATTCTATGACTTCACACACCTCCATTCTATGCCTTCACACACCTCCATTCTGTGACTTCACACACCTCCATTCTATGCCTTCACACACCTTCATTCTTACTTCACAAACATACATTCTATGACTTCACACTCCTCCATTCTATGACTTCAAACACCTCCATTCTTTGACTTCACACACCTCCATTCTGTGTTCACACACCTCAATTCTGTGACCTCACACACCTCCATTCTGACTTCACACACCTCCATTCTATGACTTCACACACCTCCATTCTATGTCTTCACACACCTCCATTCTTTGACTTCACACACCTAAATTCTGAGTTGACACATCTCCATTCTGTGACTTCACACACCTCCATTCTGACTTCACACATCTCCATTCTATGACTTCACACACCTTCATTTTTACTTTACAAACATCCATTCTATAACTTCACACACCTCCATTCTATGACTTCACACACCTCCATTCAGTGACTTCACACACCTCCATTCTATGACTTCACACACCTCCATTCTGTGACTTCACACACCTCCATTCTATGATTTCACACACTTCCATTGTGACGTCACACACCTCCATTCTATGAGTTCACACACCTCCATTCTGACTTCACACACCTCCATTCTATGACTTCACACACCTCCATTCTGAATTCACACAGCTCCATTCTGTGACTTCACAAAACTCTATTCTATGATTTCACACACCTCCATACTATGACTTCACACAACTCCATCTAAGACTTCACACACCTCCATTCTGACTACACACACCTCTATTCTATGACTTCGCACACCTCCATTCTGACATCACACACCTCCATTCTATGACTTCACAGACCTCGAATCTGTGATTTCACTCAATGCACTCTATGACTTCACACTCCTCCATTCTATGACTTCAAACACCTCCATTCTTTGACTTCACACACCTCCATTCTGTGTTCACACACCTCAATTCTGTGACTTCACACACCTCCATTCTGACTTCACCCACCTCCAATCGATGACTACACACCTCCATTCTGACTTCACACACCTCCATTCTGTGAATTCACACACCCCCATTCTATGAGTTCACATACCTTCATTCTATGACTTCACACACCTTCATTCTTACTTCAGAAACATCCATTCTATGACTTCACACACCTCCATTCTATGACTTCACAAACCTCCATTCTGTGACTTCACACACCTCCATTCTGAGTTCACACAACTCCATTCGGTGACTTCACACACCTCCATTCTTACTTCACACACCTCCATTCTCTGACTTCACACACTTCCATTCTATGACTTCACACACCTCCATTCTGTGAGTTCACACCCCTCAATTCTGGGACTTCACAGACCTCCAAACTGTGACTTTCCACACCTCCATTCTGTGACTTCACACACCTCCATTCTATGACTTCACACACCTCCATTCTATGACTTCACACACGTCCATTCTGTGACTTCACACACCTCCATTCTATGACTTCACACATCTCCATTGTGACTACACACACTACCATTCTATGAGTTCACACACCTCCATTCTGACTTCACACACCTCCATTCTATGACTACACACACATCCATTCTATGACTTCACACACCTCCTTTCTATGACTTCACCCAACTCCATTCTATGACTTCACACCTTCATTCTGACTTCACACACCTCCATTCTGTGACTTCACACACCTCCATACTGAGTTCACACACCTCTATTCTGTGATATCACACACCTTCCATTCTGTGATTTCACACACCTGCATACTGTGACTTCACACACTTCCATTCTATGACTTCACAAACCTTCATTCTATGATTTCACACACCTCCATTCTGTGACTTCGCAAACCTCCATTCTATGACCTCACACACCCTCATTCTATGATTTCACACACCTCCATTCTATGACTTCACACATCCATTTTGACTTCACACACCTCCAACATGACTTCAAACACCTCAAATCTGTGACTTCAGACACCGCCATTCTATGACTTCAAACGGACCATTCTGTGACTTCCCACACCTCCATTTTGTGACTTCACTCACCTCCATTCTATGACTTCACACACCTCCATTCTATGACTTCACACACGTCCATTCTGTGACTTCACACACCTCCATTCTATGACTTCACACACCTCCATTGTGACTACACACACTACCATTCTATGAGTTCACACACCTCCATTCTGACTTCACACATCCATTCTACGAATACACACACATCCATTCTATGACTTCACACACCTCCTTTCTATAACTTCACCCAACTCCATTCTATGACTTCACACCTCCATTCTGACTTCACACACCTCCATTCTGTGACTTCACACACCTCCATTATATGACTTCACACACCTCAATTCTATGACTTCACACACCTCCATTCTATGCCTCCACACACCTCCATTCTGTGACTTCACACACCTCCATTCTATGCCTTCACACACCTTCATTCTTACTTCACAAACATACATTCTATGACTTCACACTCCTCCATTCTATGACTTCAAACACCTCCATTCTTTGACTTCACACACCTCCATTCTGTGTTCACACTCCTCAATTCTGTGATCTCACACACCTCCATTCTGACTTCACACTCCTCCTTTCTATGAGTTCACACACCTCCATTCTATGTCTTCACACACCTCCATTCTTTGACTTCACACACCTAAATTCTGAGTTGACACATCTCCATTCTGTGACTTCACACACCTCCATTCTGACTTCACACATCTCCATTCTATGACTTCACACAACTTCATTTTTACTTTACAAACATCCATTCTATAACTTCACACACCTCCATTCTATGACTTCACACACCTCCATTCAGTGAGTTCACACACCTCCATTCTATGACTTCACACACCTCCATTCTGTGACTTTACACAGCTCCATTCTATCACTTCACACACTTCCATTGTGACGTCACACACCTCCATTTATGAGTTCACACACCTCCATTGTGACTTCACACACCACCATTCTATGACTTCACACACCTCCATTCTGAATTCACACAGCTCCATTCTGTGACTTCACAAAACTCTATTCTATGATTTCACACACCTCCATACTATGACTTCACACAACTCCATCTATGCCTTCACACACCTCCATTCTGACATCACACACCTCCATTCTATGACTTCACAGACCTCGAATCTGTGATTTCACTCACATGCACTCTATGACTTCACACTCCTCCATTCTATGACTTCCCACACCTCCTTTCTATGACTTCACCCACCTCCAGTCGATGACTACACACCTCCATTTTGACTTCACACACCTCCATTCTGTGACTTCACACACCCCCATTCTATGAGTTCACATACCTCCATTCTATGACTTCACACACCTTCATTCTTACTTCAGAAACATCCATTCTATGACTTCACACACCTCCATTCTATGACTTCTCAAACCTCCATTCTGTGACTTCACACACCTCCATTCTGAGTTCACACAACTCCATTCGGTGACTTCACACACCTCCATTCTTACTTCACACACCTCCATTCTATGACTTCACACACTTCCATTCTATGACTTCACACACCTCCATTCTGTGACTTCACACACCTCCATTCTGAGTTCACACACCTCCATTCTGTGACTTCTCACACCTCGATTCTGTGACTTCACACAGCTCCAATCTGTGACTTCACACACTTCCATTCTATGACTTCACACACCACCATTATTTGACTTTACACACCTCCATTCTGAGTTCACACACCTCAATTCTGGGACTTCACAGACCTCCAAACTGTGACTTTCCACACCTCCATTCTGTGACTTCACACACCTCCATTCTATGACTTCACACACCTCCATTCTATGACTTCACACACGTCCATTCTGTGACTTCACACACCTCCATTCTATGACTTCACACATCTCCATTGTGACTACACACACTACCATTCTATGAGTTCACACACCTCCCTTCTGTGACTTCACACACCTCCATTCTATGACTACACACACATCCATTCTATGACTTCACACACCTCCTTTCTATGACTTCACCCAACTCCATTCTATGACTTCACACCTTCATTCTGACTTCACACACCTCCATTCTGTGACTTCACACACCTCCATACTGAGTTCACACACCTCTATTCTGTGATTTCACACACCTTCCATTCTGTGATTTCACACACCTCCATTCTGTGACTTCACACACTTCCATTCTATGACTTCACAAACCTTCATTCTATGATTTCACACACCTCCATTCTGTGACTTCGCAAACCTCCATTCTATGACCTCACACACCCTCATTCTATGATTTCACACACCTCCATTCTGTGACTTCGCAAACCTCCATTCTATGACCTCACACACCCTCATTCTATGATTTCACACACCTCCATTCTATGACTTCACACATCCATTTTGACTTCACACACCTCCAATATGACTTCAAACACCTCAAATCTGTGACTTCAGACACCGCCATTCTATGACTTCAAACGGACCATTCTGTAACTTCACACACCTCCATTCTATGACTTCACACACTTCCATTCTATGACTTCACACACCTCCATTCTGTGACTTTACACACCTCCATTCTGAGTTCACACACCTCAATTCTGGGACTTCATAGACCTCCAATCTGTGACTTCCCACACCTCCATTCTGTGACTTCACTCACCTCCATTCTATGACTTCACACACCTCCATTCTATGACTTCACACACGTCCATTCTGTGACTTCACACACCTCCATTCTATGACTTCACACACCTCCATTGTGACTACACACACTACCATTCTATGAGTTCACACACCTCCATTCCGACTTCACACATCCATTCTATGAATACACACACATCCATTCTATGACTTCACACACCTCCTTTCTATAACTTCACCCAACTCCATTCTATGACTTCACACCTCCATTCTGACTTCACACACCTCCATTCTGTGACTTCACACACCTCCATTATATGACTTCACACACCTCCATTCTATGACTTCACACACCTCCATTCTATGCCTCCACACACCTCCATTCTGAGACTTCACACACCTCCATTCTATGCCTTCACACACCTTCATTCTTACTTCACAATCATATATTCTATGACTTCACACTCCTCCATTCTATGACTTCAAACACCTCCATTCTTTGACTTCAAACACCTCCATTCTGTGTTCACACTCCTCAATTCTGTGATCTCACACACCTCCATTCTGACTTCACACTCCTCCTTTCTATGACTTCACACACCTCCATTCTATGTCTTCACACACCTCCATTCTTTGACTTCACACACCTCCATTCTGACTTCACACATCTCCATTCTATGACTTCACACACCTTCATTTTTACTTTACAAACATCCATTCTATAACTTCACACACCTCCATTCTATGACTTCACACACCTCCATTCAGTGACTTCACACACCTCCATTCTATGACTTCACACACCTCCATTCTGTGACTTTACACAGCTCCATTCTATCACTTCACACACTTCCATTGTGACGTCACACACCTCCATTTATGAGTTCACACACCTCCATTGTGACTTCACACACCACCATTCTATGACTTCACACACCTCCATTCTGAATTCACACAGCTCCATTCTGTGAATTCACAAAACTCTATTCTATGATTTCACACACCTCCATACTATGACTTTACACAACTCCATCTATGCCTTCACACACCTCCATTCTGACATCACACACCTCCATTCTATGACTTCACAGACCTCGAATCTGTGATTTCACTCACATGCACTCTATGACTTCACACTCCTCCATTCCATGACTTCCCACATCTCCTTTCTATGACTTTACCCACCTCCAGTCGATGACTACACACCTCCATTTTGACTTCACACACCTCCATTCTGTGACTTCACACACCCCCATTCTATGAGTTCACATACCTCCATTCTATGACTTCACACACCTTCATTCTTACTTCAGAAACATCCATTCTATGACTTCACACACCTCCATTCTATGACTTCACAAACCTCCATTCTGTGACTTCACACACCTCCATTCTGATTTCACACAACTCCATTCGGTGACTTCACACACCTCCATTCTGACTTCACACACCTCCATTCTATGACTTCACACACTTCCATTCTATGACTTCACACACCTCCATTCTGTGACTTCACACACCTCCATTCTGAGTTCACACCCCTCCATTCTGTGACTTCTAACACCTCGATTCTATGACTTCACACACCTCCATTCTATGACTTCACACACCCTCATTCTATGAATTCACACACCTCCATTCTATGACTTCAGACAATCATTTTGATTTCACACACCTCCAATATATGACTTCAAACACCTCAATTCTGTGACTTCGCACACCTCCATTCTATGACTTCATACCGTCCATTCTGTGACTTCACACACCTCCATTCTATGACTTCACATACTTCCATTCTATGACTTCACACACCTCCATTTTGTGACTTTACACTCCTCCATACTGAGTTCACACACCTCAATTCTGGGACTTCACACACCTCCAATCTGTGACTTCCCACACCTCCATTCTGTGACTTCACACACCTACATTCTATGTCTTCACACACCTTCATTCTTACTTCACAAACACCCATTCTATGACTTCACACACCTCCATTCTATGACTTCACACACCTCCATTTTGACTACACACACTACCATTCTATGAGTTTACACACCTCCATTCTGACTTCACACACCTCTATTCTATGACTACACACACCTCCATTCTATGACTTCACACACCTCCTTTCTATGACCTCACCCAACTCCGTTATATGACTTCACACCTCCATTCTTACTTCACACACCTTCATTCTGTGACTTCACCCACCTCCATTATATGACTTCACACACCTCCATTCTATGACTTCACACACCTCCATTCTATGCCTTCACACACCTCCATTCTGTGACTTCACACACCTCCATTCTATGCCTTCACACACCTTCATTCTTACTTCACAAACATACATTCCATGACTTCACACTCCTCCATTCTATTACATCAAAAACCTCCATTGTTTGACTTCACACACCTCCATTCTGTGTTCACACACCTCAATTCTGTGACCTCACACACCTGCATTCTGACTTCACACACCTCCATTCTATGACTTTACACACCTCCATTCTATGTCTTCACACACCTCCATTCTTTGACTTCACACACCTAAATTCTGACTTGACACATCTCCATTCTGTGACTTCACACACCTCCATTCTGACTTCACACATCTCCATTCTATGACTTCACACACCTTCATTTTTACTTTACAAACATCCATTCTATAACTTCACACACCTCCATTCTATGACTTCACACACCTCCATTCTGTGACTTCAAACACCTCCATTCTATGACTTCACACACTTCCATTGTGACGTCACACACCTCCATTCTATGAGTTCACACACCTCCATTCTGACTTCACACACCTCCATTCTATGACTTCACACACCTGCATTCTGACTTCACACACCTCCATTCTCTGACTTCACACACTTCCATTCTATGACTTCACACACCTCCATTCTGTGACTTCACACACCTCCATTCTGAGTTCACACACCTCCATTCTGTGACTTCTCACACCTCGATTCTGTGACTTCACACACTTCCATTCTATGACTTCACACACCTCCATTCTATGACTTCACACACATCCATTCTGTGACTTAACACACCTCCATTCTATGACCTCACACACCTCCATTCTGTGACTTCACACACCTCCATTTTATGACTTCACACACCTCCATTGTGACTACACACAACTCCATTCTATGAATTCATACACCTCCACTCTGACCTCACACACCTCCATTCTGACTTCACACACCTAAATTCTGTGACTTCACACACCTCCATTCTATGACTTCACACATCCATTTTGATTTCACACACCTCCAATATATGACTTCAAACACCTCAATTCTGTGACTTCACACACCTCCATTCTATGACTTCATACCGTCCATTCTGTGACTTCACACACCTCCATTCTATGACTTCACACACTTCCATTCTATGACTTCACACACCTCCATTCTGTGACTTTACACACCTCCATTCAGGGTTCATACACCTCCATTCTGTGACTTCACACTCCTGCAATCTGTGACTTCCCACACCTCCATTCTGTGACTTCACACACCTCCATTCTATGACTTCACACACCTTCATTCTTACTTAACAAACACCCATTCTATGACTTCACACACCTCCATTCTATGACTTCACACACCTCCATTCTGTGACTTCACACTCCTGCAATCTGTGACTTCCCACACCTCCATTCTGTGACTTCACACACCTCCATTCTATGACTTCACACACCTTCATTCTTACTTAACAAACACCCATTCTATGACTTCACACACCTCCATTCTATGACCTCACACACCTCCATTCTGTGACTTCACACACCTCCATTTTATGACTTCACAAACCTCCATTGTGACTACACACAACTCCATTCTATGAATTCATACACCTCCACTCTGACCTCACACACCTCCATTCTGACTTCACACACCTAAATTCTGTGACTTCACACACCTCCATTCTATGACTTCACACATCCATTTTGATTTCACACACCTCCAATATATGACTTCAAACACCTCAATTCTGTGACTTCACACACCTCCATTCTATGACTTCATACCGTCCATTCTGTGACTTCACACACCTCCATTCTATGACTTCACAGACTTCCATTCTATGACTTCACACACCTCCATTCTGTGACTTTACACACCTCCATTCAGGGTTCATACACCTCCATTCTGTGACTTCACACTCCTGCAATCTGTGACTTCCCACACCTCCATTCTGTGACTTCACACACCTCCATTCTATGACTTCACACACCTTCATTCTTACTTAACAAACACCCATTCTATGACTTCACACACCTCCATTCTATGACTTCACACACCTCCATTCTGTGACTTCACACACCTCCATTTTATGACTTCACACACCTCCATTGTGACTACACACACCTCCATTCTATGAGTTCATACACCTCCACTCTGACCTCACACACCTCCATTCTGACTTCACACACCTCCATTCTGTGACTTCACACACCTCCATTCTATGATTTCACACACCTCCATTCTTTGACTTCACTCACCTCCATTCTATGACTTCACACACCTCTTTTCTGAGTTGACACACCTCAATTCTATGACTTCACATACCTCCAATCTGAATTCACACACCTCCATTCCATGACTTCACCCACCTCCATTCTATGACTTCACACACCTCCATTCTCCGACTTCACACCCATCTAATTTGATTTCTCATACCTCCATTCTATGACTTCACAAACCTCCTTTCGGTGACTTCAGAATACTCCATTCTATGACTTCACACACCTCCATTCTATGACTTCACACATCGATTCTGACTTCACACACCTCCATTCTGTGACTTCTCACACCTCGATTCTGTGACTTCACACAGCTCCAATCTGTGACTTCACACACTTCCATTCTATGACTTCACACACCTCCATTCTATGACTTCACACACCTCCATTCTGTGACTTCACACACCTCCATTCTATGACCTCACACACCCTCATTCTATGATATCACACACCTCCATTCTATGACTTCACACATCCATTTTGATTTCACACACCTCCAATATATGACTTCAAACACCTCAGTTCTGTGATTTCACACACCTCCATTCTATGACTTCATACCGTCCATTCTGTGACTTCACACACCTCCATTCTATGACTTCACACACTTCCATTCTATGACTTCACACACTCCATTCTATGATTTTACAAACCTCCATTCTGGGTTCACACACCTCCATTCTGTGACTTCACACTCTTTCAATCTGTGACTTCCCACACCTCCATTCTGTGACTTCCCACACCTCCCTTCTATGACTTCACACACCTTCATTCTTACTTCACAAACACCCATTCTATGACTTCACACACCTCCATTCTATGACTTCACACACCTCCATTCTGTGACTTCACACACCTCCAATCTATGATTTCACAGACCTCGAATCTGTGACTTCACTCACCTCCACTCTATGACTTCACACTCCTCCATTCTATGACTTCACACACCTCCTTTCTATGACTTCACCCACCTTCATTCTATGACTTCACACACCTTCATTCTTACTTCAGAAACATCCATTCTATGACCTCACACACCTCCAGATATGACTTCACAAACGTCCATTCTGTGACTTCACACACCTCCATACTGAGTTCACAAAACTCCATTCGGTGACTTAACACACCTCCATTCTTACTTCACACACGTCCATTCTATGACTTCACACACTTCCATTCTATGACTTCACAAACCTCCATTCTGTGATTTCACACACCTCCATTCTGAGTTCACAAACCTGCATTCTGTGACTTCAAACACCTCCATTCTATGACTTCACACACCTACATTCTATGACTTCACACATCCATTTTGACTTCACACACCTCCAATATATGACTTCAAACAGCTCAATTCTCTGATTTCACACACCTTCATTCTATGACTTTAAACTCGTCCATTCAGTGACTTCACACACTTCCATTCTATGACTTCACCCACATCCATTCTATGACTTCACACACCTCCATTCTCCGACTTCACACCCCTCTAATTTGATTTCTCATACCTCCATTCTATGACTTCACAAACCTCCCTTCGTTGACTTCACAATGCTCCATTCTATGACTTCACACATCTACATTCTATGACCTCACACACCTCAATTCTGACTCACACAACTCCATTCTGTGACTTCACAAAACTCCATTCTATGATTTCACGTATCTCCATATTATGACTTCACACACCTCCATCTATGACTTCACACACCTCCATTATGAGTTCACACACCTCCATTCTGTGACTTCACACACCTCCATTCTATGACTTCACAAACTTCCATTGTGATGTCACACACCTCCATTCTATGAGTTCACACACCTCCATTCTATGACTTCACACACCTAATTTCTATGACTTCAGCCACCTCCATTCAATGACTTCACACCTCCATTCTGACTTCACACACCTCCATTCTGTGACTTCACACACCTCCATTCTATGACTTCACACACTTCCATTGTGAAGTCACAGACCTCCATTCTATGTGTTCACACACCTCCATTCTATGACTTCACTCAACTCCATTCTATGACTTCACACACCTCCTTTCTGAGTTGCCACACCTCCATTCTATGACTTCGCACACCTCCAATCTGAATTCACACACCTCCATTCTATGACTTCACCCACCTCAATTCTATCACTTCGCACACCTCCATTCTCCGACTTCACACCCCTCTAATTTGATTTCTCATACCTCCATTCTATGACTTCACAAACCTCCCTTCGGTGACTTCAAAATACTCCATTCTATGACTTCACACATCTACATTCTATGACTTCACACACCTCAATTCTGACTCACACAACTCCATTCTGTGACTTCACAAAACTCCATTCAATGATTTCACATATCTCCATACTATGACTTCACACACGTCCATCTATGATTGCACACACCTCCATTCTGAGTTCACACACCTCCATTCTGTGACTTCACACACCTCCATTCTGACTTCACACACTTCCATTGTATGACTTCACACACCTCCATTTTGTGACTTCACACACCTCCATTCTATGACTTCACAAACTTCCATTGTGACGTCACACACCTCCATTCTATGACTTCACACACCTCCATTCTGACTTCACACACCTCCATTCTCCGACTTCACACCCCTCTAATTTGATTTCTCATACCTCCATTCTATGACTTCACAAACCTCCCTTCGGTGACTTCAAAATACTCCATTCTATGACTTCACACATCTACATTCTATGACTTCACACACCTCCATTCTATGACTTCACACACCTACACTGTGACTTCACACACCTCCATTCTATGAGTTCACACACCTGCATTGTGACTTCACCCACCTCCATTATATGACTTCACACACCTCCATTCTGACCTCACACACCTCCATTCTGACTTCACACACCTAAATTCTGTGACTTCACACACCTCCATTCTATGATTTCACACACCTCCATTCTATGACTTCACACACCTCCTTTCTGAGTTGACACACCTCCATTCTATGACTTCACACACCTCAAATCTGAATTCACACACCTCCATTCTATGACTTCACCCACCTCCATTCTATGACTTCACACACCTCCATTCTACGACTTCACACCCCTCTAATTTGATTTCTCATACCTCCATTCTATGATTTCACAAACCTCCCTTCGATGACTTCACTATACTCCATTCTATGACTTCACACACCTCCATTCTATGACTTCTCAGACCTCGAATCTGTGACTTCACTCACCTCCACTCTATGACTTCACACTTATGCATTCTATGACTTCCCACACCTAAGTTCTATGACTTCACCCACCTCCATTCTATGACTTCACACTTCCATTCTGACTTCACACACCTCCACTCTATGACTTCACACACCTTCATTCTGACTTCACACACCTCCATTCTGTGACTTCACACACCTCCATTCTATGATTTCACACACCTCTATTCTGTGACCTCACACACCTCCATTCTATGACTTCACACACCTCCATTCTGTGACGTCAAACACCTCCATTCTGAGTTCACACACCTCCATTCTGTGACTTCACACACCTCGATTCTGTGACTTCACACACCTCCAATCTGTGACTTCACACACTTCCATTCTATGACTTCACACACCTCCATTCTATGACTTCACACACCTCCATTCTGTGACTTCACACTCCTCCATTCTATGACCTCACACAGCCTTATTCTATGATTTCACACACCTCCATTCTATGACTTCACACATCAATTTTGATTTCACACACCTCCAATATATGTTTTCAAACACCTCAATTCTGTGACTTCACACACCTCCCTTCTATGACTTCATACCGTCCATTCTGTGACTTCACACACCTCCATTCTATGACTTCACACACTTCCATTCTATGACTTCACACACCTCCATTTTGTGACTTTACACACCTGCATTCTGGGTTCATACACCTCCATTCTGTGACTTCGCACTCCTGCAATCTGTGACTT
Source organism: Megascapheus bottae (assembly GCA_024803745.1). Taxonomy (NCBI): domain Eukaryota; kingdom Metazoa; phylum Chordata; class Mammalia; order Rodentia; family Geomyidae; genus Megascapheus; species Megascapheus bottae. Next base: position 52,732 of record JANJXV010001038.1, on the reverse strand, counting down.
CACACACCTCCATTCTGTGACTTCACACACCTCCATTCTATGACTTCACACACCTTCATTCTTACTTCAAAAACACCCATTCCATGACTTCACACACCTCCATTCTATGACTTCACACACCTCCATTCTGTGACTTCACACACCTCCATTCTATGACTTCACACACCTCCGTTGTGACTACACACACCTCCATTTTATGAGTTCACACACCTCCATTCTGACTTTACACACCTCCATTCTATGACGTCACACACCTCCATTCTGAATTCACACAGCTCAATTCTGTGACTTCACAAAATTCCATTCTGACTTCACACACCTCCATTGTATGAATTCACACATCTCTATTCTGTGACTTCACACACTTCCATTGTGACGTCACACACCTCCATTCTATGAGTTCACACACCTCCGTTCTATGACTTCACACACCTCCATTCTGACTTCAAAACCTCTATTCTATGACTTCGCACACCTCCATTCTGACATCACACACGTCCAATCTATGACTTCACAGACCTCGAATCTGTGACTTCACTCACCTCCACTCTATGACTTCACACTCCTCCATTCTATGACTTCCCACACCTCCTTTCTATGACTTCACCCACGTTCATTCTATGACTTCACACCTCCATTCTGACTTCACACACTTCCATTCAGTGACCTCACACACCTCCATTCAATGACTTCACACATCTCCATTCTATGACTTCACACACCTTCATTCTTACTTCAGAAACATCCATTCTATGACCTCACACACCTCCATCTATGACTTCACAAACCTCCATTCTGTGACTTCACACACCTCCATACTGAGTTCACAAAACTCCATTCGGTGACTTAACACACCTCCATTCTGACTTCACACAGGTCCATTCTATGACTTCACAAACTTCCATTCTATGACTTCACAAACCTCCATTCTGTGACTTCACACACCTCCATTCTGAGTTCACAGACCTCCATTCTGTGACTTCACACACCTCCATTCTGTGACTTCACACACGTACATTCTATGACTTCACACATCCGTTTTGACTTCACACACCTCCAATATATGACTTCAAACAGCTCAATTCTCTGACTTCACACACCTCCATTTTATGACTTTAAACCCGTCCATTCAGTGACTTCACACACCTCCATTCTATGACTTCATACACCTCCATACTATGACTTCACCCACCTCCATTCTATGACTTCACACACCTCCATTCTCCGACTTCACACCCCTCTAATTTGATTTCTCATACCTCCATTCTATGACTTCACAAACGTCCCTTCGTTGACTTCACAATACTCCATTCTATGACTTCACACCTCTACATTCTATGACTTCACACACCTCAATTCTGACTCACACAACTCCATTCTGTGACTTCACAAAACTCCATTCTACGATTTCCCATATCTCCATACTATTACTTTACACACCTCCATCTATGACTTCACACACCTCCATTCTGAGTTCACACACCTCCATTCTGTGTCTTCACACACCTCCGTTCTGACTTCACACACCTCCATTGTATGACTTCACACACCTCCATTCTGTGACTTCACAAAACTCCATTCTATGATTTCACGTATCTCCGTATTATGACTTCACACACCTCCATCTATGACTTCACACACCACCATTATGAGTTCACACACCTCCATTCTGTGACTTCACACACCTGCATTCTATGACTTCACAAACTTCCATTGTGATGTCACACACCTCCATTCTATGAGTTCACACACCTCCATTCTATGACTTCACACACCTAATTTCTATGACTTCACCCACCTCCATTCAATGACTTCACACCTCCATTCTGACTTCACACACCTCCATTCTGTGACTTCACACACCTCCATTCTATGATTTCACACACCTCCATTCTATGACTTCACTCACCTCCATTCAATGACTTCACACACCTCTTTTCTGAGTTGACACACCTCAATTCTATGACTTCACATACCTCCAATCTGAATTCACACACCTCCATTCCATGACTTCACCCACCTCCATTCTATGACTTCACACACCTCCATTCTCCGACTTCACACCCCTCTAATTTGATTTCTCATACCTCCATTCTATGACTTCACAAACCTCCTTTCGGTGACTTCAGAATACTCCATTCTATGACTTCACACACCTCCATTCTATGACTTCACAGATCTCGAATCTGTGACTTCACTCACCTCCACTCTATGACTTCACACTTCTCCATTCTATGACTTAACACATCTAAGTTCTATGACTTCATCCACCTCCATTCTATGACTTCACACCTCGATTCTGACTTCACACACCTCCATTCTGTGACTTCTCACACCTCGATTCTGTGACTTACACAGCTCCAATCTGTGACTTCACACACTTCCATTCTATGACTTCACACACCTCCATTCTATGACTTCACACAGCTCCAATCTGTGACTTCACACACTTCCATTCTATGACCTCACACACCCTCATTCTATGATTTCACACACCTCCATTCTATGACTTCACACATCCATTTTGATTTCACACACCTCCAATATATGACTTCAAACACCTCAGTTCTGTGATTTCACACACCTCCATTCTATGACTTCATACCGTCCATTCTGTGACTTCACACACCTCCATTCTATGACTTCACACACTTCCATTCTATGACTTCACACACTCCATTCTATGATTTTACACACCTCCATTCTGGGTTCACACACCTCCATTCTGTGACTTCACACTCCTGCAATCTGTGACTTCCCACACCTCCATTCTGTGACTTCCCACACCTCCATTCTATGACTTCACACACCTTCATTCTTACTTCACAAACACCCATTCTATGACTTCACACACCTCCATTCTATGACTTCACACACCTCCATTCTGTGACTTCACACACCTCCAATCTATGACTTCACAGACCTCGAATCTGTGACTTCACTCACCTCCACTCTATGACTTCACACTCCTCCATTCTATGACTTCCCACACCTCCTTTCTATGACTTCACCCACCTTCATTCTATGACTTCACACACCTTCATTCTTACTTCAGAAACATCCATTCTATGACCTCCCACACCTCCAGATATGACTTCACATACGTCCATTCTGTGACTTCACACACCTCCATACTGAGTTCACAAAACTCCATTCGGTGACTTAACACACCTCCATTCTGACTTCACACACGTCCATTCTATGACTTCACACACTTCCATTCTATGACTTCACAAACCTCCATTCTGTGACTTCACACACCTCCATTCTGAGTTCACACACCTGCATTCTGTGACTTCAAACACCTCCATTCTATGACTTCACACAACTACATTCTATGACTTCACACATCCATTTTGACTTCACACACCTCCAATATATGACTTCAAACAGCTCAATTCTCTGATTTCACACACCTTCATTCTATGACTTTAAACTCGTCCATTCAGTGACTTCACACACTTCCATTCTATGACTTCACCCACATCCATTCTATGACTTCACACACCTCCATTCTCCGACTTCACACCCCTCTAATTTGATTTCTCATACCTCCATTCTATGACTTCACAAACCTCCCTTCGTTGACTTCACAATGCTCCATTCTATGACTTCACACATCTACATTCTATGACTTCACACACCTCAATTCTGACTCACACAACTCCATTCTGTGACTTCACAAAACTCCATTCTATGATTTCACGTATCTCCATATTATGACTTCACACACCTCCATCTATGACTTCACACACCTCCATTATGAGTTCACACACCTCCATTCTGTGACTTCACACACCTCCATTCTGTGACTTCACAAACTTCCATTGTGATGTCACACACCTCCATTCTATGACTTCACACACCTCCATTCTATGACTTCACACACCTAATTTCTATGACTTCACCCACCTGCATTCTATGACTTCACACCTCCATTCTGACTTCACACACCTCCATTCTATGACTTCACACACCTCCATTCTGTGACTTCACACACCTCCATTCTATGACTTCACAAACTTCCATTGTGATGTCACACACCTCCATTCTATGAGTTCACACACCTCCATTCTATGACTTCACACACCTAATTTCTATGACTTCAGCCACCTCCATTCAATGACTTCACACCTCCATTCTGACTTCACACACCTCCATTCTGTGACTTCACACACCTCCATTCTATGACTTCACACACTTCCATTGTGAAGTCACAGACCACCATTCTATGTGTTCACACACCTCCATTCTATGACTTCACTCACCTCCATTCTATGACTTCACACACCTCCTTTCTGAGTTGCCACACCTCCATTCTATGACTTCACACACCTCCAATCTGAATTCACACACCTCCATTCTATGACTTCACCCACCTCAATTCTATCACTTCGCACACCTCCATTCTCCGACTTCACACCCCTCTAATTTGATTTCTCATACCTCCATTCTATGACTTCATAAACCTCCCTTCGGTGACTTCAAAATACTCCATTCTATGACTTCACACATCTACATTCTATGACTTCACACACCTCAATTCTGACTCACACAACTCCATTCTGTGACTTCACAAAATTCCATTCAATGATTTCACATATCTCCATACTATGACTTCACACACGTCCATCTATGATTGCACACACCTCCATTCTGAGTTCACACACCTCCATTCTGTGACTTCACACACCTCCATTCTGACTTCACACACTTCCATTGTATGACTTCACACACCTCCATTCTGTGACTTCACACACCTCCATTCTATGACTTCACAAACTTCCATTGTGACGTCACACACCTCCATTCTATGACTTCACACACCTCCATTCTGACTTCACACACCTCCATTCTCCGACTTCACACCCCTCTAATTTGATTTCTCATACCTCCATTCTATGACTTCACAAACCTCCCTTCGGTGTCTTCAAAATACTCCATTCTATGACTTCACAAACCTACATTCTATGACTTCACACACCTCAATTCTGACTCACACAACTCCATTCTGTGACTTCACAAAACTCCATTCTATGATTTCACATATCTCCATACTATGACTTCACACACCTCCATCTATTACTTCACACACCGCCATTCTGAGTTCACACACCTCCATTCTGTGACTTCACAAACCTCCATTCTGACTTCACACACTTCCATTGCATGAGTTCTCACACCTCCCTTCTGTGACTTCACACACCTCCATTCTATGACTTCACAAACTTCCATTGTGACGTCACACACCTCCATTCTATGAGTTCACACACCTCCATTCTATGACTTCACACACCTGCATTCTGACTTCACACACCTCTATTCTATGACTTCGAACACCTACATTCTGACTTCACACACCTCCAATCTATGACTTCACAGACCTCGAATCTGTGACTTCACTCACCTCCACTCTATGACTTCACACTCCTCCATTCTATGACTTCCCACACCTAATTTCTATGACTTCACCCACCTGCATTCTATGACTTCACACCTCCATTCTGACTTCACACACCTCCATTCTATGACTTCACACACCTCCATTCTGACTTCACACACCTCCATTCTGTGACTTCACACACCTCCATTCTATGATTTCACACACCTCCATTCTGTGACTTCACACACCTCCATTCTATGACTTCACACACCTCCCTTCTGTGACTTCACACACCTCCATTCTATGACTTCACACACCTCCATTCTATGACTTCACACACCTACACTGTGACTTCACACACCTCCATTCTATGAGTTCACACACCTGCATTGTGACTTCACCCACCTCCATTCTATGACTTCACACACCTCCATTCTGACCTCACACACCTCCATTCTGACTTCACACACCTAAATTCTGTGACTTCACACACCTCCATTCTATGATTTCACACACCTCCATTCTATGACTTCACTCACCTCCATTCTATGACTTCACACACCTCCTTTCTGAGTTGACACACCTCCATTCTATGACTTCACACACCTCCATTCTACGACTTCACATCCCTCTAACTTGATTTCTCATACCTCCATTCTATGACTTCACAAACCTCCCTTCGGTGACTTCACTATACTCCATTCTATGACTTCACACACCTCCATTTTATGACTTCACAGACCTCGAATCTGTGACTTCACTCACCTCCACTCTATGACTTCACACTTCTCCATTCTATGACTTCCCACACCTAAGTTCTATGACTTCACCCACCTCCATTCTATGACTTCACACACTTCCATTCTATGACTTCACACACCTCCATTCTATGACTTCACACACCTCCATTCTGTGACTTCACACACCTCCATTCTATGACCTCACACACCCTCATTCTATGATTTCACACAGCTCCATTCTATGACTTCACACATCCATTTTGATTTCACACACCTCCAATATATGTCTTCAAACACCTCAATTCTGTGACTTCACACACCTCCCTTCTATGACTTCATATCGTCCATTCTGTGACTTCACACACCTCCATTCTATGACTTCACACACTTCCATTCTATGACTTCACACACCTCCATTTTGTGACTTTACACACCTCCATTCTGGGTTCACACACCTCCATTCTGTGACTTCACACTCCTGCAATCTGTGACTTCACACACCTCCATTCTGTGACTTCACACACCTCCATTCTATGACTTCACACACCTTCATTCTTACTTCAAAAACACCCATTCCATGACTTCACACACCTCCATTCTATGACTTCACACACCTCCATTCTGTGACTTCACACACCTCCATTCTATGACTTCACACACCTCCGTTGTGACTACACACACCTCCATTTTATGAGTACACACACCTCCATTCTGACTTTACACACCTCCATTCTATGACGTCACACACCTCCATTCTGAATTCACACAGCTCAATTCTGTGACTTCACAAAATTACATTCTGACTTCACACACCTCCATTGTATGAATTCACACATCTCTATTCTGTGACTTCACACACTTCCATTGTGATGTCACACACCTCCATTCTATGACTTCACTCACCTCCATTCAATGACTTCACACACCTCTTTTCTGAGTTGACACACCTCAATTCTATGACTTCACATACCTCCAATCTGAATTCACACACCTCCATTCCATGACTTCACCCATCTCCATTCTATGAATTCACACACCTCCATTCTCTGACTTCACACCCCTCTAATTTGATTTCTCATACCTCCATTCTATGACTTCAAAAACCTCCTTTCGGTGACTTCACAATACTCCATTCTATGACTTCACACACCTCCATTCTATGACTTCACAGATCTCGAATCTGTGACTTCACTCACCTCCACTCTATGACTTCACACTTCTCCATTCTATGATTTCCCACACCTAAGTTCTATGACGTCATCCACCTCCATTCTATGACTTCACACCTCGATTCTGACTTCACACACCTCCATTCTGTGACTTCTCACACCTCGATTCTGTGACTTCACACAGCTCCAATCTGTGACTTCACACACTTCCATTCTATGACTTCACACACCTCCATTCTATGACTTCACACACCTCCATTCTGTGACTTCACACACCTCCATTCTATGACCTCACACACCCTCATTCTATGATTTCACACACCTCCATTCTATGACTTCACACATCCATTTTGATTTCACACACCTCCAATATATGACTTCAAACACCTCAGTTCTGTGATTTCACACACCTCCATTCTATGACTTCATACCGTCCATTCTGTGACTTCACACACCTCCATTCTATGACTTCACACACTTCCATTCTATGACTTCACACACCTCCATTCTATGATTTTACACACCTCCATTCTGGGTTCACACACCTCCATTCTGTGACTTCACACTCCTGCAATCTGTGACTTCCCACACCTCCATTCTGTGACTTCCCACACCTCCATTCTATGACTTCACACACCTTCATTCTTACTTCACAAACACCCATTCTATGACTTCACACACCTCCATTCTATGACTTCACACACCTCCATTCTGTGACTTCACACACCTCCAATCTATGACTTCACAGACCTCGAATCTGTGACTTCACTCACCTCCACTCTATGACTTCACACTCCTCCATTCTATGACTTCCCACACCTCCTTTCTATGACTTCACCCACCTTCATTCTATGACTTCACACACCTTCATTCTTACTTCAGAAACATCCATTCTATGACCTCCCACACCTCCAGATATGACTTCACAAACGTCCATTCTGTGACTTCACACACCTCCATACTGAGTTCACAAAACTCCATTCGGTGACTTAACACACCTCCATTCTGACTTCACACACGTCCATTCTATGACTTCACACACTTCCATTCTATGACTTCACAAACCTCCATTCTGTGACTTCACACACCTCCATTCTGAGTTCACACACCTGCATTCTGTGACTTCAAACACCTCCATTCTATGACTTCACACAACTACATTCTATGACTTCACACATCCATTTTGACTTCACACACCTCCAATATATGACTTCAAACAGCTCAATTCTCTGATTTCACACACCTTCATTCTATGACTTTAAACTCGTCCATTCAGTGACTTCACACACTTCCATTCTATGACTTCACCCACATCCATTCTATGACTTCACACACCTCCATTCTCCGACTTCACACCCCTCTAATTTGATTTCTCATACCTCCATTCTATGACTTCACAAAACTCCCTTCGTTGACTTCACAATGCTCCATTCTATGACTTCACACATCTACATTCTATGACTTCACACACCTCAATTCTGACTCACACAACTCCATTCTGTGACTTCACAAAACTCCATTCTATGATTTCAAGTATCTCCATATTATGACTTCACACACCTCCATCTATGACTTCACACACCTCCATTATGAGTTCACACACCTCCATTCTGTGACTTCACACACCTCCATTCTATGACTTCACAAACTTCCATTGTGATGTCACACACCTCCATTCTATGAGTTCACACACCTCCATTCTATGACTTCACACACCTAATTTCTATGACTTCAGCCACCTCCATTCAATGACGTCACACCTCCATTCTGACTTCACACACCTCCATTCTGTGACTTCACAAACCTCCATTCTATGACTTCACACACTTCCATTGTTAAGTCACAGACCTCCATTCTATGTGTTCACACACCTCCATTCTATGACTTCACTCACCTCCATTCTATGACTTCACACACCTCCTTTCTGAGTTGCCACACCTCCATTCTATGACTTCACCCACCTCAATTCTATCACTTCGCACACCTCCATTCTCCGACTTCACACCCCTCTAATTTGATTTCTCATACCTCCATTCTATGACTTCATAAACCTCCCTTCGGTGACTTCAAAATACTCCATTCTTTGACTTCACACATCTACATTCTATGACTTCACACACCTCAATTCTGACACACACAACTCCATTCTGTGACTTCACAAAATTCCATTCAATGATTTCACATATCTCCATACTATGACTTCACACACGTCCATCTATGATTGCACACACCTCCATTCTGAGTTCACACACCTCCATTCTGTGACTTCACACACCTCCATTCTGACTTCACACACTTCCATTGTATGACTTTACACACCTCCATTCTGTGACTTCACACACCTCCATTCTATGACTTCACAAACTTCCATTGTGACGTCACACACCTCCATTCTATGTCTTCACACACCTCCATTCTGACTTCACACCCCTCCATTCTCCGACTTCACACCCCTCTAATTTGATTTCTCATACCTCCATTCTATGACTTCACAAACCTCCCTTCGGTGACTTCAAAATACTCCATTATATGACTTCACACATCTACATTCTATGACTTCACACACCTCAATTTTGACTCACACAACTCCATTCTGTGACTTCACAAAACTCCATTCTATGATTTCACATATCTCCATACTATGACTTCACACACCTCCACCTATTACTTCACACACCGCCATTCTCAGTTCACACACCTCCATTCTGTGACTTCACAAACCTCCATTCTGACTTCACCCACTTCCATTGTATGACTTCTCACACCTCCATTCTGTGACTTCACACACCTCCATTCTATGACTTCACAAACTTCCATTGTGACGTCACACACCTCCATTCTATGAGTTCACACACCTCCATTCTATGACTTCACACACCTGCATTCTGACTTCACACACCTCTATTCTATGACTTCGAACACCTACATTCTGACTTCACACACCTCCAATCTATGACTTCACAGACCTCGAATCTGTGACTTCACTCACCTCCACTCTATGACTTCACACTCCTCCATTCTATGACTTCCCACACCTAATTTCTATGACTTCACCCACCTGCATTCTATGACTTCACACCTCCATTTTGACTTCACACACCTCCATTCTATGACTTCACACACCTCCATTCTGACTTCACACACCTCCATTCTGTGACTTCACACACCTCCATTCTATGATTTCACACACCTCCATTCTGTGACTTCACACACCTCCATTCTATGACTTCACACACCTCCCTTCTGTGACTTCACACACCTCCATTCTATGACTTCACACACCTCCATTCTATGACTTCACACACCTACACTGTGACTTCATACACCTCCATTCTATGAGTTCACACACCTGCATTGTGACTTCACCCACCTCCATTCTAGGACTTCACACACCTCCATTCTGACCTCACACACCTCCATTCTGACTTCACACACCTAAATTCTGTGACTTCACACACCTCCATTCTATGATTTCACACACCTCCATTCTATGACTTCACTCACCTCCATTCTATGACTTCACACACCTCCTTTCTGAGTTGACACACCTCCATTGTATGACTTCACACACCTCCAATCTGAATTCACACACCTCCATTCTATGACTTCACCCACCTCCATTCTATGACTTCACACACCTCCATTCTACGACTTCACACCCCTCTAATTTGATTTCTCATACCTCCATTCTATGACTTCACAAACCTCCCTTCGGTGACTTCACTATACTCCATTCTATGACTTCACACACCTCCATTCTATGACTTCACAGACCTTGAATCTGTGACTTCACTCACCTCCACTCTATGACTTCACACTTCTCCATGCTATGACTTCCCACACCTAAGTTCTATGACTTCACCCACCTCCATTCTATGACTTCACACTTCCATTCTGACTTCTCACACCTCCACTCTATGACTTCACACACCTTCATTCTGACTTCACACACCTCCATTCTGTGACTTCACACACCTCCATTCTATGATTTCACACACCTCCATTCTATGACTTCACACACTTCCATTCTATGACTTCACACACCTCCATTCTATGACTTCACACATCTCCATTCTGTGACTTCACACACCTCCATTCTATGACCTCACACACCCTCATTCTATGATTTCACACACCTCCATTCTATGACTTCACACATCCATTTTGATTTCACACACCTCCAATATATGTCTTCAAACACCTCAATTCTGTGACTTCACACACCTCCCTTCTATGACTTCATATCGTCCATTCTGTGACTTCACACACCTCCATTCTATGACTTCACACACTTCCATTCTATGACTTCACACACCTCCATTTTGTGACTTTACACACCCCCATTCTGGGTTCACACACCTCCATTCTGTGACTTCACACTCCTGCAATCTGTGACTTCACACACCTCCATTCTGTGACTTCACACACCTCCATTCTATGACTTCACACACCTTCATTCTTACTTCAAAAACACCCATTCCATGACTTCACACACCTCCATTCTATGACTTCACACACCTCCATTCTGTGACTTCACACACCTCCATTCTATGACTTCACACACCTCCGTTGTGACTACAGACACCTCCATTTTATGAGTTCACACACCTCCATTCTGACTTTACACACCTCCATTCTATGACGTCACACACCTCCATTCTGAATTCACACAGCTCAATTCTGTGACTTCACAAAATTCCATTCTGACTTCACACACCTCCATTGTATGAATTCACACATCTCTATTCTGTGACTTCACACACTTCCATTGTGACGTCACACACCTCCATTCTATGAGTTCACACACCTCCGTTCTATGACTTCACACACCTCCATTCTGACTTCAAAACCTCTATTCTATGACTTCGCACACCTCCATTCTGACATCACACACGTCCAATCTATGACTTCACAGACCTCGAATCTGTGACTTCACTCACCTCCACTCTATGACTTCACACTCCTCCATTCTATGACTTCCCACACCTCCTTTCTATGACTTCACCCACGTTCATTCTATGACTTCACACCTCCACTCTGACTTCACACACTTCCATTCAGTGACTTCACACACCTCCATTCAATGACTTCACACATCTCCATTCTATGACTTCACACACCTTCATTCTTACTTCAGAAACATCCATTCTATGACCTCACACACCTCCATCTATGACTTCACAAACCTCCATTCTGTGACTTCACACACCTCCATTCTATGACTTCACAAACTACCATTGTGACGTCACACACCTCCATTCTATGAGTTCACACACCTCCATTCTATGACTTCACTCACCTCCATTCTATGACTTCACACACCTCCTTTCTGAGTTGACACACCTCCATTCTATGACTTTACACACCTCCAATCTGAATTCACACACCTCCATTCTATGACTTCACCCACCTCCATTCTATGACTTCACACACCTGCATTCTCCGAATTCACACCCCTCTAATTTGATTTCTCATACCTCCATTCTATGACTTCACAAACCTCCCTTCGGTGACTTCACAATACTCCATTCTATGACTTCACACATCTACATTCTTTGACTTCAAACACCTCAATTCTGACTCACACAACTCCATTCTGTGACTTCACAAAACTCCATTCTATGATTTCACATATCTCCATACTATGACTTCACACACCTCCATCTATTACTTCACACACTGCCATTCTGAGTTCACACACCTCCATTCTTTGACTTCACACACCTCCATTCTGACTTCACACACCTCCATTGTATGACTTCCCACACCTCCATTCTATGACTTCACACACCTCCATTCTATGACTTCACAAACCTCCATTCTGACTTCACACACCTCCATAGTGTGACTTCACACACCTCCATTGTATGATTTCACACACCTCCATTCTGTGACTTCACACACCTCCATTCTATGACTTCACACACCTCCATTCTGTGACTTCACACACCTCCATTCTATGACTTCACACACCTCCATTCTATGACTTCACACACCTACATTGTGACTTCACACACCTCCATTCTATGAGTTCACACACCTGCATTGTGACTTCACACACCTCCATTCTATGACTTCAAACACCTCCATTCTGACCTCACACACCCCCATTCTGACTTCACACACCTAAATTCTGTGACTTCACACACCTCCATTCTATGATTTCAAACACCTCCATTCTATGACTTCACTCACCTCCATTCTATGATTTCAAACACCTCCTTTCTGAGTTGACACACCTCCAATCTATGACTTCACAAACCTCCAATCTGAATTCACACACCTCCATTCTATGACTTCACCCACCTCCATTCTATGACTTCACAAACCTCCATTCTCCGACTTCACACCCCTCTAATTTGATTTCTCATACCTCCATTCTATGACTACACAAACCTCCCTTCGGTGACTTTACAATACTCCATTGTATGACTTCACACACCTCCATTCTATGACTTCACAGACCTCGAATCTGTGACTTCACTCACCTCCACTCTATGACTTCACACTTCTCCATTCTATGACTTCCCACACTTAAGTTCTATGACTTCACCCACCTCCATTCTATGACTTCACACCTCCATTCTGACTTCACACACCTCCACTTTATGACTTCATACACCTCCATTCTGACTTCACACACCTCCATTCTGTGACTTCACACACCTCCATTCTATGATTTCACACACCTCCATTCTGTGACCTCACACACCTCCATTCTATGACTTCACACACCTCCATTCTGTGACTTCACACACCTCCATTCTGAGTTCACACACCTCCATTCTGAGACTTCTCACAACTCGATTCTGTGACTTCACACACCTCCAATCTGTGACTTCACACACTTCCATTCTATGTCTTCACACACCTCCATTGTATGATTTCAACACCTCAATTCTGTGACTTCACACACCTCCATTCTGACTTCACACACCTCCATTCTGTGACTTCACACACCTCCATTCTATGATTTCACACACCTCCATTCTGTGACCTGACACACCTCCATTCTATGACTTCACACACCTCCATTCTGTGACGTCACACACCTCCATTCTGAGTTCACACACCTCCATTCTGAGACTTCTCACAACTCGATTCTGTGACTTCACACACCTCCAATCTGTGACTTCACACACTTCCATTCTATGACTTCACACACCTCCATTGTATGATTTCAACACCTCAATTCTGTGACTTCACACACCTCCATTCTATGACCTCACACACCCTCATTCTATGATTTCACACACCTCCATTCTATGACTTGACACATCCATTTTGATTTCACACACCTCCAATATATGTCTGCAAACACCTCAATTCTGTGACTTCACACACCTCCATTCTGTGACTTCATACCGTCCATTCGGTGACTTCACACACCTCCATTCTATGACTTCACACACTTCCATTCTATGACTTCACACACCTCCATTTTGTGACTTTAAACACCTCCATTCTGGGTTCACACACCTCCATTCTGTGACTTCACCCACCTCCATTCTATGACTTCACACACCTCGATTCTCCGACTTCACACTCCTCTAATTTGATTTCTCATACCTCCATTCTATGACTTCACAAACGTCCCTTCGGTGACTTCACAATACTCCATTCTATGACTTCACACATCTACATTCTATGACTTCACACACCTCAATTCTGACTCACACAACTCCATTCTGTCACTTCACAAAACTCTATTCTATGATTTCACATATCTCCATACTATGACTTTACACACCTCCATCTATGACTTCACACACCTCCATTCTGAGTTCACACACCTCCATTCTGTGACTTCACACACCTCCATTCTGACTTCACACACCTCCATTGTATGACTTCACACACCTCCATTCTGTGACTTCACACACCTCCATTCTATGACTTCACAAACTTCCATTGTGACGTTACACACCTCCATTCTATGAGTTCACACACCTCCATTCTATGACTTCACACACCTAATATCTATGACTTCACCCACCTTCATTCTATGACTTCACACCTCCATTCTGACTTCACACACCTCAATTGTGTGACTTCACACACCTCCATTCTATGACTTCACAAACTACCATTGTGACGTCACACACCTCCATTCTATGTGTTCACACACCTCCATTCTATGACTTCACTCACCTCCATTCTATGACTTCACACACCTCCTTTCTGAGTTGACACACCTCCATTCTGTGACTTCACACACCTCCAATCTGAATTCACACACCTCCATTCTATGACTTCACCCACCTCCATTCTATGACTTCACACACCTCCATTCTCCGACTTCACACCCCTCTAATTTGATTTCTCATACCTCCATTCTATGACTTCACAAACCTCCCTTCGGTGACTTCACAATACTCCATTCTATGACTTCACACATCTACATTCTATGACTTCACACACCTCAATTCTGACTCACACAACTCCATTCTGTGACTTCACAAAACTCCATTCTATGATTTCACATATCTCCATACTATGACTTCACACACCTCCATCTATTACTTCACACACTGCCATTCTGAGTTCACACACCTCCATTCTTTGACTTCACACACCTCAATTGTTTGACTTCACACACCTCCATTCTGTGACTTCACACACCTCCATTCTATGACTTCACAAACTTCCATTTTAACGTCACACACCTGCATTCTATGAGTGCACACACCTCCATTCTATGACTATACACACCTCCATTCTGACTTCACACACCTCTATTCTATGACTTCACAGACCTCGAATCTCTGACTTCACCCACCTCCATTCTATGACTTCACATCTCTATTCTGACTTCACAACCTCCATTCTCTGACTTCACAAACCTACATTCTGACTTCACACACCTCCATTCTGTGACTTCACACACCTCCATTCTATGATTTCACACACCTCCATTCTGTGACTTCACACACCTCCATTCTATGACTTCACACACCTCCATTCTGTGACTTCACACACCTTCATTCTATGACTTCACACACCTCCATTCTATGACTTCACACACCTACATTGTGACTTCACACACCTCCATTCTATGAGTTCACACACCTGCATTGTGACTTCATACACCTCCATTCTATGACTTCAAACACCTCCATTCTGACCTCACACACCTCCATTCTGACTTCACACACCTAAATTCTGTGACTTTACACACCTCCATTCTATGATTTCACACACCTCCATTCTATGACTTCACTCACCTCCATTCTATGACTTCACACACCTCCTTTCTGAGTTGACACACGTCCATTCTATGACTTCACACACCTCAAATCTGAATTCACACACCTCCATTCTATGACTTCACCCACCTCAATTCTATCACTTCACACACCTCCATTCTCCGACTTCACACCCCTCTAATTTGATTTGTCATACCTCCATTCTATGACTTCACAAACATCCCTTCGGTGACTTCACAATACTCCATTCTATGACTTCACACACCTCAATTCTGACTCACACAACTCCATCCTGTGACTTCACAAAACTCCATTCTATGATTTCACATATCTCCATACTATGACTTTACACACCTCCATCTATGACTTCACAAACTTCAATTGTGATGTCACACACCTCCATTCTATGAGTTCACACACCTCCATTCTATGACTTCACACACCTAATTTCTATGACTTCACCCACCTCCATTCTATGACTTCACACCTCCATTCTGACTTCACACACCTCCATTCTGTGACGTCACACACCTCCATTCTATCACTTCACAAACTTCCATTGTGACGTCACAGACCTCCATTCTATGGGTTCACACAGCTCCATTCTATGACTTCACTCACCTCCATTCTATGACTTCACACACCTCCTTTCTGAGTTGACACACCTCCATTCTATGACTTCACACACCTCCAATCTGAATTCATACACCTCCATTCTATGACTTCACCCACCTCAATGCTATGAATTCACACACCTCCATTCTCCGACTTCACACCCCTCTAATTTGATTTCTCATACCTCCATTCTATGACTTCACAAACCTCCCTTCGGTGACTTCACAATACTCCATTCTATGACTTCACACATCTACATTCTATGACTTCACACACCTCAATTCTGACTCACACAACTCCATTCTGTGACTTCTCACAACTCGATTCTGTGACTTCACACAGCTCCAATCTGTGACTTCACACACTTCCATTCTATGACTTCACACACCTCCATTCTATGACTTCACACACCTCCATTCTGTGACTTCACACACCTCC
Organism: Megascapheus bottae; assembly: GCA_024803745.1. NCBI lineage: Eukaryota > Metazoa > Chordata > Mammalia > Rodentia > Geomyidae > Megascapheus > Megascapheus bottae. The sequence goes on along the minus strand of JANJXV010001038.1, from coordinate 35,181 downwards.
ATTCTATGACCTCACACACCCTCATTCTATGATTTCACACACCTCCATTCTATGACTTCACACATCCATTTTGATTTCACAGACCTCCAATATATGACTTCAAACACCTCAATTCTGTGACTTCCCACACCTCCATTCTATGACTTCACACACCTTCATTCTTACTTCACAAACACCCATTCTATGACTTCACACACCTCCATTCTATGACTTCACACACCTCCATTCTGTGACTTCACACACCTCCATTCTATGACTTCACACATCTCCATTGTGACTACACACACCTCCATTCTATGGGTTCACACACCTCCATTCTGACTTCACACACCTCCATTCTACGACTTCACACACCTCCATTCTGAATTCACACAGCTCAATTCTGTGACTTCACAAAATTCCATTCTGACTTCACACACCTCCATTGTATGTATTCACACACCTCCATTCTGTGACTTCACACACCTCCATTCTATGACTTCACACATCTCCATTGTGACTACACACACCTCCATTCTATGGGTTCACACACCTCCATTCTATGACTTCACACACCTACATTCTATGACTTCACACATCTATTTTGACTTCACACACCTCCAATATATGACTTCAAACAGCTCAATTCTCTGACTTCACACACCTCCATTCTATGACTTTAAACTCGTCCATTCAGTGACTTCACACACTTCCATTCTATGACTTCACCCACATCCATTCTATGACTTCACACACCTCCATTCTCCGACTTCACACCCCTCTAATTTGATTTCTCATACCTCCATTCTATGACTTCACAAACCTCCTTTCGTTGACTTCACAATGCTCCATTCTATGACTTCACACATCTACATTCTATGACTTCACAAACCTCAATTCTGACTCACACAACACCGTTCTGTGACTTCACAAAACTCCATTCTATGATTTCACATATCTCCATATTATGACTTCACACACCTCCATCTATGACTTCACACACCTCCATTATGAGTTCACACACCTGCATTCTGTGACTTCACACACCTCCATTCTATGACTTCACAAACTTCCATTGTGATGTCACACACCTCCATTCTATGAGTTCACACACCTCCATTCTATGACTTCACACACCTAATTTCTATGACTTCACCCACCTCCATTCTATGACTTCACACCTCCATTCTGACTTCACACACCTCCATTCTGTGACTTCACATACCTCCATTCTATGACTTCACTCACCTCCATTCTATGACTTCACACACCTCCTTTCTGAGTTGACTCACCTCCATTCTATGACTTCACACACCTCCAATCTGAATTCACACACCTCCATTCTATGACTTCACCCACCTCCATTCTATGACTTCACACACCTCCATTCTCCGACTTCACACCCCTCTAATTTGATTTCTCATACCTCCATTCTATGACTTCACAAACCTCCCTTCGGTGACTTCACAATACTCCATTCTATGACTTCACACATCTACATTCTATGACTTCACACACCTCAATTCTGACTCACACAACTCCATTCTGTGACTTCACAAAACTCCATTCTATGATTTCACATATCTCCATACTATGACTTCACACACCTCCATCTATTACTTCCCACACCGCCATTCTGAGTTCACACACCTCCATTCTTTGACTTCACACACCTCCATTCTGACTTCACACACCTCCATTGTATGACCTCCCACACCTCCATTCTGTGACTTCACACACCTCCATTCTATGACTTCACAAACTTCCATTGTGACGTCACACACCTGCATTCTATGAGTGCACACACCTCCATTCTGTGACTTCACACACCTCCATTCTGACTTCACACACCTCTATTCTACGACTTCGTACACCTACATTCTGACTTCACACATCTCCATTCTATGACTTCACAGACCTCGAATCTCTGACTTCACTCACCTCCACTCTATGACTTCACACTTCTCCATTCTATGACTTCCCGCACCTAATTTCTATGACTTCACCCACCTCCATTCTATGACTTCACACCTCTATTCTGACTTCACACACCTCCATTCTATGACTTCACAAACCTCCATTCTGACGTCACACACCTCCATTCTGTGACTTCACACACCTCCATTCTATGATTTCACACACCTCCATTCTGTGACTCCACACACCTCCATTCTATGACTTCACACACCTCCATTCTGTGACTTCACACACCTCCATTCTATGACTTCACACACCTCCATTGTATGACTTCACACACCTACCTTGTGACTTCACACACCTCCATTCTATGAGTTCACACACCTGCATTGTGACTTCACACACCTCCATTCTATGACTTCAAACACCTCCATTCTGACCTCACACACCTCCATTCTGACTTCACCCACCTAAATTCTGTGACTTCACACACCTCCATTCTATGATTTCACACACCTCCATTCTATGACTTCACTCACCTCCATTCTATGATTTCAAACACCTCCTTTCTGTGTTGACACACCTCCATTCTATGACTTCACAAACCTCCAATCTGAATTCACACACCTCCATTCTATGACTTCACCCACCTCCATTCTATGACCTCACACACCTCCATTCTCCGAATTCACACCCCTCTAATTTGATTTCTCATACCTCCATTCTATGACTTCACAAACCTCCCTTCGGTGACTTCACAATACTCCATTGTATGACTTCACACACCTCCATTCTATGACTTCACAGACCTCGAATCTGTGACTTCACTCACCTCCACTCTATGACTTCACATTTCTCCATTCTATGACTTCCCACACTTAAGTTCTATGACTTCACCCACCTCCATTCTATGACTTCACACCTCCATTCTGACTTCACACACCTCCATTCTGTGACTTCACACACCTCCATTCTATGATTTCACACACCTCCATTCTGTGACTTCACACACCTCTATTCTATGACTTCACACACCTCCATTCTGTGACGTCACACACCTCCATTCTGAGTTCACACACCTCCATTCTGTGACTTCTCACACCTCGATTCTGTCATTTCACACACCTCCAATCTTTGACTTCACACACTTCCATTCTATGACTTCACACACCTCCATTCTATGACTTCACACACCTCCATTCTGTGACTTCACACACCTCCATTCTATGACCTCAAACACCCTCATTCTATGATTTCACACACCTCCCTTCTATGACTTGACACATCCATTTTGATTTCACACACCCCCAATATATGTCTGCAAACACCTCAATTCTGTGACTTCACACACCTCCATTCTATGACTTCATACCGTCCATTCGGTGACTTCACACACCTCCATTCTATGACTTCACACACTACCATGCTATGACTTCACACACCTCCATTTTGTGACTTTACACACCTCCATTCTGGGTTCACACACCTCCATTCTGTGACTTCACACTCCTGCAATCTGTGACTTCCCACACCTCCATTCTGTGACTTCACACACCTCCATTCTATGACTTCACACACCTTCATTCTTACTTCACAAACACCCATTCCATGACTTCACACACCTCCATTCTATGACTTCACACACCTCCATTCTGTGACTTCACACACCTCCATTCTATGACTTCACACACCTCCATTGTGACTACACACACCTCCATTTTATGAGTTCACACACCTCCATTCTGACTTTACACACCTGCATTCTATGACTTCACACACCTCCATTCTGAGTGCACACAGCTCAATTCTGTGACTTCACAAAATTCCATTCTGACTTCACACACCTCCATTGTATGAATTCACACACCTCCATTCTGTGACTTCACACACTTCCATTGTGACGTCACACACCTCCATTCTATGAGTTCACACACCTCCATTCTATGACTTCACACACCTCCATTCTGACTTCACAAACCTCTATTCTATGACTTCGCACACCTCCATTCTGACATCACACACGTCCAATCTATGACTTCACAGACCTCGAATCTGTGACTTCACTCGCCTCCACTCTATGACTTCACAATCCTCCATTCTATGACTTCCCACACCTCCTTTCTATGACTTCACCAACGTTCATTCTATGACTTCACACCTCCATTCTGACTTCACACACTTCCATTCAGTGACTCCACACACCTCCATTCAATGATTTCACACACCTCCATTGTATGACTTCACACACCTCCATTCTCCGACTTCACACCCCTCTAATTTGATTTCTCATACCTCCATTCTATGACTTCACAAACCTCCCTTCGGTGACTTCACAATACTCCATTCTATGACTTCACACATCTACATTCTATGACTTCACACACCTCAATTTTGACTCACACAACTCCATTCTGTGACTTCACAAAACTCCATTCTATGATTTCACACACCTCCATTCTGACTTCACACACCTCTATTCTATGACTTCACAGACCTCGAATCTCTGACTTCACCCACCTCCATTCTATGACTTCACATCTCTATTCTGACTTCACACACCTCCATTCTCTGACTTCACAAACCTCCATTCTGACTTCACACACCTCCATTCTGTGACTTCACACACCTCCATTCTATGATTTCACACACCTCCATTCTGTGACTTCACACCCCTGCATTCTATGACTTCACACACCTCCATTCAGTGCCTTCACACACCTTCATTCTATGACTTCACACACCTCCATTCTATGACTTCACACACCTACATTGTGACTTCACACACCTCCATTCTATGAGTTCACACACCTGCATTGTGACTTCATACACCTCCATTCTATGACTTCAAACACGTCCATTCTGACCTCACACACCTCCATTCTGACTTCACACACCTAAATTCTGTGACTTCACACACCTCCATTCTATGATTTCACACACCTCCATTCTATGGCTTCACTCACCTCCATTCTATGACTTCACACACCTCCTTTCTGAGTTGACACACGTCCATTCTAAGACTTCACACACCTCCAATCTGAATTCACACACCTCCATTCTATGACTTCACCCACCTCAATTCTATCACTTCACACACCTCCATTCTCCGACTTCACACCCCTCTAATTTGATTTCTCATACCTCCAATCTATGACTTCACAAACATCCCTTCGGTGACTTCACAATACTCCATTCTATGACTTCACACATCTACATTCTATGACTTCACACACCTCAATTCTGACTCACACAACTCCATTCTGTGACTTCACAAAACTCCATTCTATGATTTCACATATCTCCATACTATGACTTCACACACCTCCATCTATGACTTCACAAACTTCAATTGTGATGTCACACACCTCCATTCTATGAGTTCACACACCTCCATTCTATGACTTCACACACCTAATTTCTATGACTTCACCCACCTCCATTCTATGACTTCATACCTCCATTCTGACTTCACACACCTCCATTCTGTGACTTCACACACCTCCATTCTATGACTTCACAAACTTCCATTGTGACGTCACAGACCTCCATTCTATGTGTTCACTCACCTCCATTCTATGACTTCACTCACCTCCATTCTATGACTTCACACACCTCCTTTCTGAGTTGACACACCTCCATTCTATGACTTCACACACCTCCAATCTGAATTCATACACCTCCATTCTATGACTTCACCCACCTCAATGCTATGAATTCACACACCTCCATTCTCCGACTTCACACCCCTCTAATTTGATTTCTCATACCTCCATTCTATGACTTCACAAACCTCCCTTCGGTGACTTCACAATACTCCAATCTATGACTTCACACATCTACATTCTATGACTTCACACACCTCAATTCTGACTCACACAACTCCATTCTGTGACTTCTCACACCTCGATTTTGTGACTTCACACAGCTCCAATCTGTGACTTCACACACCTCCATTCTATGACTTCACTAACCTCCATTCTATGACTTCACACACCTCCTTTCTGAGTTGACACACCTCCATTCTATGACTTCACACACCTCCAATCTGAATTCACACACCTGCATTCTATGACTTCACCCACCTCCATTCTATGACTTCAAACACCTCCATTCTCCGACTTCACACCCCTCTAATTTGATTTCTCATACGTCCATTCTATGACTTCACAAACCTCCCTTCGGTGACTTCACAATACTCCATTCTATGACTTCACACATCTACATTCTATGACTTCACACACCTCAATTCTGACTCACACAACTCCATTCTGTGACTTCACAAAACTCCATTCTATGATTTCACATATCTCCATACTCTGACTTCACACACCTCCATCTATTACTTCACACACCGTCATTCTGAGTTCACACACCTCCATTCTTTGACTTCACACACCTCAATTGTATGACTTCACACACCTCCATTCTGTGACTTCACACACCTCCATTCTATGACTTCACAAACTTCCATTTTAACGTCACACACCTGCATTCTATGAGTGCACACACCTCCATTCTATGACTTCACACACCTCCATTCTGACTTCACACACCTCTATTCTATGACTTCACAGACCTCGAATCTCTGACTTCACCCACCTCCATTCTATGACTTCACATCTCTATTCTGACTTCACACACCTCCATTCTCTGACTTCACAAACCTCCATTCTGACTTCACACACCTCCATTCTGTGACTTCACACACCTCCATTCTATGATTTCACACACCTCCATTCTGTGACTTCACACACCTCCATTCTATGACTTCACACACCTCCATTCAGTGACTTCACACACCTCCATTCTATGACTTCACACACCTCCATTCTATGACTTCACACACCTACATTGTGACTTCACACACCTCCATTCTACGAGTTCACACACCTGCATTGTGACTTCATACACCTCCATTCTATGACTTCAAACACCTCCATTCTGACCTCACACACCTCCATTCTGACTTCACACACCTAAATTCTGTGACTTCACACACCTCCATTCTATGATTTCACACACCTCCATTCTATGACTTCACTCACCTCCATTCTATGACTTCGCACACCTCCTTTCTGAGTTGACACACGTCCATTCTAAGACTTCACACACCTCCAATCTGAATTCACACACCTCCATTCTATGACTTCACCCACCTCAATTCTATCACTTCACACACCTCCATTCTCCGACTTCACACCCCTCTAATTTGATTTCTCATACCTCCATTCTATGACTTCACAAACATCCCTTCGGTGACTTCACAATACACCATTCTATGACTTCACACATCTACATTCTATGACTTCACACACCTCAATTCTGACTCACACAACTCCATTCTGTGACTTCACAAAACTCCATTCTATGATTTCACATATCTCCATAATATGACTTCACACACCTCCATCTATGACTTCACAAACTTCAATTGTGATGTCACACACCTCCATTCTATGAGTTCACACACCTCCATTCTATGACTTCACACACCTAATTTCTATGACTTCACCCACCTCCGTTCCATGACTTCACACCTCCATTCTGACTTCACACACCTCCATTCTGTGACTTCACACACCTCCATTCTATGACTTCACAAACTTCCATTGTGACGTCACAGACCTCCATTCTATGTGTTCACACACCTCCATTCTATGACTTCACTCACCTCCATTCTATGACTTCACACACCTCCTTTCTGAGTTGACACACCTCCATTCTATGACTTCACCCACCTCAATGCTATGAATTCACACACCTCCATTCTCCGACTTCACACCCCTCTAATTTGATTTCTCATACCTCCATTCTATGACTTCACAAACCTCCCTTGGGTGACTTCACAATACTCCAATCTATGACTTCACACATCTACATTCTATGACTTCACACACCTTAATTCTGACTCACACAACTCCATTCTGTGACTTCTCACACCTCGATTCTGTGACTTCACACAGCTCCAATCTGTGACTTCACACACCTCCATTCTATGACTTCACTCACCACCATTCTATGACTTCACACACCTCCTTTCAGAGTTGACACACCTCCATTCTATGACTTCACACACCTCCAATCCGAATTCACACACCTGCATTCTATGACTTCACCCACCTCCATTCTATGACTTCACACACCTCCATTCTCCGACTTCACACCCCTCTAATTTGATTTCTCATACCTCCATTCTATGACTTCACAAACCTCCCTTCGGTGACTTCACAATACTCCATTCTATGACTTCACCCATCTACATTCTATGACTTCACACACCTCAATTCTGACTCACACAACTCCATTCTATGACTTCACAAAACTCCATTCTATGATTTCACATATCTCCATACTATGACTTCACACACCTCCATCTATTACTTTACACACCGTCATTCTGAGTTCACACACCTCCATTCTTTGACTTCACACACCTCAATTGTATGACTTCACACACCTCCATTCTGTGACTTCGCACACCTCCATTCTATGACTTCACAAACTTCCATTTTAACGTCACACACCTGCATTCTATGAGTGCACACACCTCCATTCTATGACTTCACACACCTCCATTCTGACTTCACACACCTCTATTCTATGACTTCACAGACCTCGAATCTCTGACTTCACCCACCTCCATTCTATGACTTCACATCTCTATTCTGACTTCACACACCTCCATTCTCTGACTTCACAAACCTCCATTCTGACTTCACACACCTCCATTCTGTGACTTCACACACCTCCATTCTATGATTTCACACACCTCCATTCTGTGATTTCACACACCTCCATTCTATGACTTCACACACCTCCATTCAGTGACTTCACACACCTCCATTCTATGACTTCACACACCTCCATTGTATGACTTCACACACCTACCTTGTGACTTCACACACCTCCATTCTATGAGTTCACACACCTGCATTGTGACTTCACACACCTCCATTCTATGACTTCAAACACCTCCATTCTGACCTCACACACCTCCATTCTGACTTCACCCACCTAAATTCTGTGACTTCACACACCTCCATTCTATGATTTCACACACCTCCATTCTATGACTTCACTCACCTCCATTCTATGATTTCAAACACCTCCTTTCTGTGTTGACACACCTCCATTCTATGACTTCACAAACCTCCAATCTGAATTCACACACCTCCATTCTATGACTTCACCCACCTCCATTCTATGACCTCACACACCTCCATTCTCCGAATTCACACCCCTCTAATTTGATTTCTCATACCTCCATTCTATGACTTCACAAACCTCCCTTCGGTGACTTCACAATACTCCATTGTATGACTTCACACACCTCCATTCTATGACTTCACAGACCTCGAATCTGTGACTTCACTCACCTCCACTCTATGACTTCACATTTCTCCATTCTATGACTTCCCACACTTAAGTTCTATGACTTCACCCACCTCCATTCTATGACTTCACACCTCCATTCTGACTTCACACACCTCCATTCTGTGACTTCACACACCTCCATTCTATGATTTCACACACCTCCATTCTGTGACTTCACACACCTCTATTCTATGACTTCACACACCTCCATTCTGTGACGTCACACACCTCCATTCTGAGTTCACACACCTCCATTCTGTGACTTCTCACACCTCGATTCTGTCATTTCACACACCTCCAATCTTTGACTTCACACACTTCCATTCTATGACTTCACACACCTCCATTCTATGACTTCACACACCTCCATTCTGTGACTTCACACACCTCCATTCTATGACCTCAAACACCCTCATTCTATGATTTCACACACCTCCCTTCTATGACTTGACACATCCATTTTGATTTCACACACCCCCAATATATGTCTGCAAACACCTCAATTCTGTGACTTCACACACCTCCATTCTATGACTTCATACCGTCCATTCGGTGACTTCACACACCTCCATTCTATGACTTCACACACTACCATGCTATGACTTCACACACCTCCATTTTGTGACTTTACACACCTCCATTCTGGGTTCACACACCTCCATTCTGTGACTTCACACTCCTGCAATCTGTGACTTCCCACACCTCCATTCTGTGACTTCACACACCTCCATTCTATGACTTCACACACCTTCATTCTTACTTCACAAACACCCATTCCATGACTTCACACACCTCCATTCTATGACTTCACACACCTCCATTCTGTGACTTCACACACCTCCATTCTATGACTTCACACACCTCCATTGTGACTACACACACCTCCATTTTATGAGTTCACACACCTCCATTCTGACTTTACACACCTGCATTCTATGACTTCACACACCTCCATTCTGAGTGCACACAGCTCAATTCTGTGACTTCACAAAATTCCATTCTGACTTCACACACCTCCATTGTATGAATTCACACACCTCCATTCTGTGACTTCACACACTTCCATTGTGACGTCACACACCTCCATTCTATGAGTTCACACACCTCCATTCTATGACTTCACACACCTCCATTCTGACTTCACAAACCTCTATTCTATGACTTCGCACACCTCCATTCTGACATCACACACGTCCAATCTATGACTTCACAGACCTCGAATCTGTGACTTCACTCGCCTCCACTCTATGACTTCACAATCCTCCATTCTATGACTTCCCACACCTCCTTTCTATGACTTCACCAACGTTCATTCTATGACTTCACACCTCCATTCTGACTTCACACACTTCCATTCAGTGACTCCACACACCTCCATTCAATGATTTCACACACCTCCATTGTATGACTTCACACACCTCCATTCTCCGACTTCACACCCCTCTAATTTGATTTCTCATACCTCCATTCTATGACTTCACAAACCTCCCTTCGGTGACTTCACAATACTCCATTCTATGACTTCACACATCTACATTCTATGACTTCACACACCTCAATTTTGACTCACACAACTCCATTCTGTGACTTCACAAAACTCCATTCTATGATTTCACACACCTCCATTCTGACTTCACACACCTCTATTCTATGACTTCACAGACCTCGAATCTCTGACTTCACCCACCTCCATTCTATGACTTCACATCTCTATTCTGACTTCACACACCTCCATTCTCTGACTTCACAAACCTCCATTCTGACTTCACACACCTCCATTCTGTGACTTCACACACCTCCATTCTATGATTTCACACACCTCCATTCTGTGACTTCACACCCCTGCATTCTATGACTTCACACACCTCCATTCAGTGCCTTCACACACCTCCATTCTATGACTTCACACACCTCCATTCTATGACTTCACACACCTACATTGTGACTTCACACACCTCCATTCTATGAGTTCACACACCTGCATTGTGACTTCATACACCTCCATTCTATGACTTCAAACACGTCCATTCTGACCTCACACACCTCCATTCTGACTTCACACACCTAAATTCTGTGACTTCACACACCTCCATTCTATGATTTCACACACCTCCATTCTATGGCTTCACTCACCTCCATTCTATGACTTCACACACCTCCTTTCTGAGTTGACACACGTCCATTCTAAGACTTCACACACCTCCAATCTGAATTCACACACCTCCATTCTATGACTTCACCCACCTCAATTCTATCACTTCACACACCTCCATTCTCCGACTTCACACCCCTCTAATTTGATTTCTCATACCTCCAATCTATGACTTCACAAACATCCCTTCGGTGACTTCACAATACTCCATTCTATGACTTCACACATCTACATTCTATGACTTCACACACCTCAATTCTGACTCACACAACTCCATTCTGTGACTTCACAAAACTCCATTCTATGATTTCACATATCTCCATACTATGACTTCACACACCTCCATCTATGACTTCACAAACTTCAATTGTGATGTCACACACCTCCATTCTATGAGTTCACACACCTCCATTCTATGACTTCACACACCTAATTTCTATGACTTCACCCACCTCCATTCTATGACTTCATACCTCCATTCTGACTTCACACACCTCCATTCTGTGACTTCACACACCTCCATTCTATGACTTCACAAACTTCCATTGTGACGTCACAGACCTCCATTCTATGTGTTCACTCACCTCCATTCTATGACTTCACTCACCTCCATTCTATGACTTCACACACCTCCTTTCTGAGTTGACACACCTCCATTCTATGACTTCACACACCTCCAATCTGAATTCATACACCTCCATTCTATGACTTCACCCACCTCAATGCTATGAATTCACACACCTCCATTCTCCGACTTCACACCCCTCTAATTTGATTTCTCATACCTCCATTCTATGACTTCACAAACCTCCCTTCGGTGACTTCACAATACTCCAATCTATGACTTCACACATCTACATTCTATGACTTCACACACCTCAATTCTGACTCACACAACTCCATTCTGTGACTTCTCACACCTCGATTTTGTGACTTCACACAGCTCCAATCTGTGACTTCACACACCTCCATTCTATGACTTCACTAACCTCCATTCTATGACTTCACACACCTCCTTTCTGAGTTGACACACCTCCATTCTATGACTTCACACACCTCCAATCTGAATTCACACACCTGCATTCTATGACTTCACCCACCTCCATTCTATGACTTCAAACACCTCCATTCTCCGACTTCACACCCCTCTAATTTGATTTCTCATACGTCCATTCTATGACTTCACAAACCTCCCTTCGGTGACTTCACAATACTCCATTCTATGACTTCACACATCTACATTCTATGACTTCACACACCTCAATTCTGACTCACACAACTCCATTCTGTGACTTCACAAAACTCCATTCTATGATTTCACATATCTCCATACTCTGACTTCACACACCTCCATCTATTACTTCACACACCGTCATTCTGAGTTCACACACCTCCATTCTTTGACTTCACACACCTCAATTGTATGACTTCACACACCTCCATTCTGTGACTTCACACACCTCCATTGTGACTACACACACCTCCATTTTATGAGTTCACACACCTCCATTCTGACTTTACACACCTGCATTCTATGACTTCACACACCTCCATTCTGAGTGCACACAGCTCAATTCTGTGACTTCACAAAATTCCATTCTGACTTCACACACCTCCATTGTATGAATTCACACACCTCCATTCTGTGACTTCACACACTTCCATTGTGACGTCACACACCTCCATTCTATGAGTTCACACACCTCCATTCTATGACTTCACACACCTCCATTCTGACTTCACAAACCTCTATTCTATGACTTCGCACACCTCCATTCTGACATCACACACGTCCAATCTATGACTTCACAGACCTCGAATCTGTGACTTCACTCGCCTCCACTCTATGACTTCACAATCCTCCATTCTATGACTTCCCACACCTCCTTTCTATGACTTCACCAACGTTCATTCTATGACTTCACACCTCCATTCTGACTTCACACACTTCCATTCAGTGACTCCACACACCTCCATTCAATGATTTCACACACCTCCATTGTATGACTTCACACACCTCCATTCTCCGACTTCACACCCCTCTAATTTGATTTCTCATACCTCCATTCTATGACTTCACAAACCTCCCTTCGGTGACTTCACAATACTCCATTCTATGACTTCACACATCTACATTCTATGACTTCACACACCTCAATTTTGACTCACACAACTCCATTCTGTGACTTCACAAAACTCCATTCTATGATTTCACACACCTCCATTCTGACTTCACACACCTCTATTCTATGACTTCACAGACCTCGAATCTCTGACTTCACCCACCTCCATTCTATGACTTCACATCTCTATTCTGACTTCACACACCTCCATTCTCTGACTTCACAAACCTCCATTCTGACTTCACACACCTCCATTCTGTGACTTCACACACCTCCATTCTATGATTTCACACACCTCCATTCTGTGACTTCACACCCCTGCATTCTATGACTTCACACACCTCCATTCAGTGCCTTCACACACCTTCATTCTATGACTTCACACACCTCCATTCTATGACTTCACACACCTACATTGTGACTTCACACACCTCCATTCTATGAGTTCACACACCTGCATTGTGACTTCATACACCTCCATTCTATGACTTCAAACACGTCCATTCTGACCTCACACACCTCCATTCTGACTTCACACACCTAAATTCTGTGACTTCACACACCTCCATTCTATGATTTCACACACCTCCATTCTATGGCTTCACTCACCTCCATTCTATGACTTCACACACCTCCTTTCTGAGTTGACACACGTCCATTCTAAGACTTCACACACCTCCAATCTGAATTCACACACCTCCATTCTATGACTTCACCCACCTCAATTCTATCACTTCACACACCTCCATTCTCCGACTTCACACCCCTCTAATTTGATTTCTCATACCTCCAATCTATGACTTCACAAACATCCCTTCGGTGACTTCACAATACTCCATTCTATGACTTCACACATCTACATTCTATGACTTCACACACCTCAATTCTGACTCACACAACTCCATTCTGTGACTTCACAAAACTCCATTCTATGATTTCACATATCTCCATACTATGACTTCACACACCTCCATCTATGACTTCACAAACTTCAATTGTGATGTCACACACCTCCATTCTATGAGTTCACACACCTCCATTCTATGACTTCACACACCTAATTTCTATGACTTCACCCACCTCCATTCTATGACTTCATACCTCCATTCTGACTTCACACACCTCCATTCTGTGACTTCACACACCTCCATTCTATGACTTCACAAACTTCCATTGTGACGTCACAGACCTCCATTCTATGTGTTCACTCACCTCCATTCTATGACTTCACTCACCTCCATTCTATGACTTCACACACCTCCTTTCTGAGTTGACACACCTCCATTCTATGACTTCACACACCTCCAATCTGAATTCATACACCTCCATTCTATGACTTCACCCACCTCAATGCTATGAATTCACACACCTCCATTCTCCGACTTCACACCCCTCTAATTTGATTTCTCATACCTCCATTCTATGACTTCACAAACCTCCCTTCGGTGACTTCACAATACTCCAATCTATGACTTCACACATCTACATTCTATGACTTCACACACCTCAATTCTGACTCACACAACTCCATTCTGTGACTTCTCACACCTCGATTTTGTGACTTCACACAGCTCCAATCTGTGACTTCACACACCTCCATTCTATGACTTCACTAACCTCCATTCTATGACTTCACACACCTCCTTTCTGAGTTGACACACCTCCATTCTATGACTTCACACACCTCCAATCTGAATTCACACACCTGCATTCTATGACTTCACCCACCTCCATTCTATGACTTCAAACACCTCCATTCTCCGACTTCACACCCCTCTAATTTGATTTCTCATACGTCCATTCTATGACTTCACAAACCTCCCTTCGGTGACTTCACAATACTCCATTCTATGACTTCACACATCTACATTCTATGACTTCACACACCTCAATTCTGACTCACACAACTCCATTCTGTGACTTCACAAAACTCCATTCTATGATTTCACATATCTCCATACTCTGACTTCACACACCTCCATCTATTACTTCACACACCGTCATTCTGAGTTCACACACCTCCATTCTTTGACTTCACACACCTCAATTGTATGACTTCACACACCTCCATTCTGTGACTTCACACACCTCCATTCTATGACTTCACAAACTTCCATTTTAACGTCACACACCTGCATTCTATGAGTGCACACACCTCCATTCTATGACTTCACACACCTCCATTCTGACTTCACACACCTCTATTCTATGACTTCACAGACCTCGAATCTCTGACTTCACCCACCTCCATTCTATGACTTCACATCTCTATTCTGACTTCACACACCTCCATTCTCTGACTTCACAAACCTCCATTCTGACTTCACACACCTCCATTCTGTGACTTCACACACCTCCATTCTATGATTTCACACACCTCCATTCTGTGACTTCACACACCTCCATTCTATGACTTCACACACCTCCATTCAGTGACTTCACACACCTCCATTCTATGACTTCACACACCTCCATTCTATGACTTCACACACCTACATTGTGACTTCACACACCTCCATTCTACGAGTTCACACACCTGCATTGTGACTTCATACACCTCCATTCTATGACTTCAAACACCTCCATTCTGACCTCACACACCTCCATTCTGACTTCACACACCTAAATTCTGTGACTTCACACACCTCCATTCTATGATTTCACACACCTCCATTCTATGACTTCACTCACCTCCATTCTATGACTTCGCACACCTCCTTTCTGAGTTGACACACGTCCATTCTAAGACTTCACACACCTCCAATCTGAATTCACACACCTCCATTCTATGACTTCACCCACCTCAATTCTATCACTTCACACACCTCCATTCTCCGACTTCACACCCCTCTAATTTGATTTCTCATACCTCCATTCTATGACTTCACAAACATCCCTTCGGTGACTTCACAATACACCATTCTATGACTTCACACATCTACATTCTATGACTTCACACACCTCAATTCTGACTCACACAACTCCATTCTGTGACTTCACAAAACTCCATTCTATGATTTCACATATCTCCATAATATGACTTCACACACCTCCATCTATGACTTCACAAACTTCAATTGTGATGTCACACACCTCCATTCTATGAGTTCACACACCTCCATTCTATGACTTCACACACCTAATTTCTATGACTTCACCCACCTCCGTTCCATGACTTCACACCTCCATTCTGACTTCACACACCTCCATTCTGTGACTTCACACACCTCCATTCTATGACTTCACAAACTTCCATTGTGACGTCACAGACCTCCATTCTATGTGTTCACACACCTCCATTCTATGACTTCACTCACCTCCATTCTATGACTTCACACACCTCCTTTCTGAGTTGACACACCTCCATTCTATGACTTCACCCACCTCAATGCTATGAATTCACACACCTCCATTCTCCGACTTCACACCCCTCTAATTTGATTTCTCATACCTCCATTCTATGACTTCACAAACCTCCCTTGGGTGACTTCACAATACTCCAATCTATGACTTCACACATCTACATTCTATGACTTCACACACCTTAATTCTGACTCACACAACTCCATTCTGTGACTTCTCACACCTCGATTCTGTGACTTCACACAGCTCCAATCTGTGACTTCACACACCTCCATTCTATGACTTCACTCACCACCATTCTATGACTTCACACACCTCCTTTCAGAGTTGACACACCTCCATTCTATGACTTCACACACCTCCAATCCGAATTCACACACCTGCATTCTATGACTTCACCCACCTCCATTCTATGACTTCACACACCTCCATTCTCCGACTTCACACCCCTCTAATTTGATTTCTCATACCTCCATTCTATGACTTCACAAACCTCCCTTCGGTGACTTCACAATACTCCATTCTATGACTTCACCCATCTACATTCTATGACTTCACACACCTCAATTCTGACTCACACAACTCCATTCTATGACTTCACAAAACTCCATTCTATGATTTCACATATCTCCATACTATGACTTCACACACCTCCATCTATTACTTTACACACCGTCATTCTGAGTTCACACACCTCCATTCTTTGACTTCACACACCTCAATTGTATGACTTCACACACCTCCATTCTGTGACTTCGCACACCTCCATTCTATGACTTCACAAACTTCCATTTTAACGTCACACACCTGCATTCTATGAGTGCACACACCTCCATTCTATGACTTCACACACCTCCATTCTGACTTCACACACCTCTATTCTATGACTTCACAGACCTCGAATCTCTGACTTCACCCACCTCCATTCTATGACTTCACATCTCTATTCTGACTTCACACACCTCCATTCTCTGACTTCACAAACCTCCATTCTGACTTCACACACCTCCATTCTGTGACTTCACACACCTCCATTCTATGATTTCACACACCTCCATTCTGTGATTTCACACACCTCCATTCTATGACTTCACACACCTCCATTCAGTGACTTCACACACCTCCATTCTATGACTTCACACACCTCCATTGTATGACTTCACACACCTACCTTGTGACTTCACACACCTCCATTCTATGAGTTCACACACCTGCATTGTGACTTCACACACCTCCATTCTATGACTTCAAACACCTCCATTCTGACCTCACACACCTCCATTCTGACTTCACCCACCTAAATTCTGTGACTTCACACACCTCCATTCTATGATTTCACACACCTCCATTCTATGACTTCACTCACCTCCATTCTATGATTTCAAACACCTCCTTTCTGTGTTGACACACCTCCATTCTATGACTTCACAAACCTCCAATCTGAATTCACACACCTCCATTCTATGACTTCACCCACCTCCATTCTATGACCTCACACACCTCCATTCTCCGAATTCACACCCCTCTAATTTGATTTCTCATACCTCCATTCTATGACTTCACAAACCTCCCTTCGGTGACTTCACAATACTCCATTGTATGACTTCACACACCTCCATTCTATGACTTCACAGACCTCGAATCTGTGACTTCACTCACCTCCACTCTATGACTTCACATTTCTCCATTCTATGACTTCCCACACTTAAGTTCTATGACTTCACCCACCTCCATTCTATGACTTCACACCTCCATTCTGACTTCACACACCTCCATTCTGTGACTTCACACACCTCCATTCTATGATTTCACACACCTCCATTCTGTGACTTCACACACCTCTATTCTATGACTTCACACACCTCCATTCTGTGACGTCACACACCTCCATTCTGAGTTCACACACCTCCATTCTGTGACTTCTCACACCTCGATTCTGTCATTTCACACACCTCCAATCTTTGACTTCACACACTTCCATTCTATGACTTCACACACCTCCATTCTATGACTTCACACACCTCCATTCTGTGACTTCACACACCTCCATTCTATGACCTCAAACACCCTCATTCTATGATTTCACACACCTCCCTTCTATGACTTGACACATCCATTTTGATTTCACACACCCCCAATATATGTCTGCAAACACCTCAATTCTGTGACTTCACACACCTCCATTCTATGACTTCATACCGTCCATTCGGTGACTTCACACACCTCCATTCTATGACTTCACACACTACCATGCTATGACTTCACACACCTCCATTTTGTGACTTTACACACCTCCATTCTGGGTTCACACACCTCCATTCTGTGACTTCACACTCCTGCAATCTGTGACTTCCCACACCTCCATTCTGTGACTTCACACACCTCCATTCTATGACTTCACACACCTTCATTCTTACTTCACAAACACCCATTCCATGACTTCACACACCTCCATTCTATGACTTCACACACCTCCATTCTGTGACTTCACACACCTCCATTCTATGACTTCACACACCTCCATTGTGACTACACACACCTCCATTTTATGAGTTCACACACCTCCATTCTGACTTTACACACCTGCATTCTATGACTTCACACACCTCCATTCTGAGTGCACACAGCTCAATTCTGTGACTTCACAAAATTCCATTCTGACTTCACACACCTCCATTGTATGAATTCACACACCTCCATTCTGTGACTTCACACACTTCCATTGTGACGTCACACACCTCCATTCTATGAGTTCACACACCTCCATTCTATGACTTCACACACCTCCATTCTGACTTCACAAACCTCTATTCTATGACTTCGCACACCTCCATTCTGACATCACACACGTCCAATCTATGACTTCACAGACCTCGAATCTGTGACTTCACTCGCCTCCACTCTATGACTTCACAATCCTCCATTCTATGACTTCCCACACCTCCTTTCTATGACTTCACCAACGTTCATTCTATGACTTCACACCTCCATTCTGACTTCACACACTTCCATTCAGTGACTCCACACACCTCCATTCAATGATTTCACACACCTCCATTGTATGACTTCACACACCTCCATTCTCCGACTTCACACCCCTCTAATTTGATTTCTCATACCTCCATTCTATGACTTCACAAACCTCCCTTCGGTGACTTCACAATACTCCATTCTATGACTTCACACATCTACATTCTATGACTTCACACACCTCAATTTTGACTCACACAACTCCATTCTGTGACTTCACAAAACTCCATTCTATGATTTCACACACCTCCATTCTGACTTCACACACCTCTATTCTATGACTTCACAGACCTCGAATCTCTGACTTCACCCACCTCCATTCTATGACTTCACATCTCTATTCTGACTTCACACACCTCCATTCTCTGACTTCACAAACCTCCATTCTGACTTCACACACCTCCATTCTGTGACTTCACACACCTCCATTCTATGATTTCACACACCTCCATTCTGTGACTTCACACCCCTGCATTCTATGACTTCACACACCTCCATTCAGTGCCTTCACACACCTCCATTCTATGACTTCACACACCTCCATTCTATGACTTCACACACCTACATTGTGACTTCACACACCTCCATTCTATGAGTTCACACACCTGCATTGTGACTTCATACACCTCCATTCTATGACTTCAAACACGTCCATTCTGACCTCACACACCTCCATTCTGACTTCACACACCTAAATTCTGTGACTTCACACACCTCCATTCTATGATTTCACACACCTCCATTCTATGGCTTCACTCACCTCCATTCTATGACTTCACACACCTCCTTTCTGAGTTGACACACGTCCATTCTAAGACTTCACACACCTCCAATCTGAATTCACACACCTCCATTCTATGACTTCACCCACCTCAATTCTATCACTTCACACACCTCCATTCTCCGACTTCACACCCCTCTAATTTGATTTCTCATACCTCCAATCTATGACTTCACAAACATCCCTTCGGTGACTTCACAATACTCCATTCTATGACTTCACACATCTACATTCTATGACTTCACACACCTCAATTCTGACTCACACAACTCCATTCTGTGACTTCACAAAACTCCATTCTATGATTTCACATATCTCCATACTATGACTTCACACACCTCCATCTATGACTTCACAAACTTCAATTGTGATGTCACACACCTCCATTCTATGAGTTCACACACCTCCATTCTATGACTTCACACACCTAATTTCTATGACTTCACCCACCTCCATTCTATGACTTCATACCTCCATTCTGACTTCACACACCTCCATTCTGTGACTTCACACACCTCCATTCTATGACTTCACAAACTTCCATTGTGACGTCACAGACCTCCATTCTATGTGTTCACTCACCTCCATTCTATGACTTCACTCACCTCCATTCTATGACTTCACACACCTCCTTTCTGAGTTGACACACCTCCATTCTATGACTTCACACACCTCCAATCTGAATTCATACACCTCCATTCTATGACTTCACCCACCTCAATGCTATGAATTCACACACCTCCATTCTCCGACTTCACACCCCTCTAATTTGATTTCTCATACCTCCATTCTATGACTTCACAAACCTCCCTTCGGTGACTTCACAATACTCCAATCTATGACTTCACACATCTACATTCTATGACTTCACACACCTCAATTCTGACTCACACAACTCCATTCTGTGACTTCTCACACCTCGATTTTGTGACTTCACACAGCTCCAATCTGTGACTTCACACACCTCCATTCTATGACTTCACTAACCTCCATTCTATGACTTCACACACCTCCTTTCTGAGTTGACACACCTCCATTCTATGACTTCACACACCTCCAATCTGAATTCACACACCTGCATTCTATGACTTCACCCACCTCCATTCTATGACTTCAAACACCTCCATTCTCCGACTTCACACCCCTCTAATTTGATTTCTCATACGTCCATTCTATGACTTCACAAACCTCCCTTCGGTGACTTCACAATACTCCATTCTATGACTTCACACATCTACATTCTATGACTTCACACACCTCAATTCTGACTCACACAACTCCATTCTGTGACTTCACAAAACTCCATTCTATGATTTCACATATCTCCATACTCTGACTTCACACACCTCCATCTATTACTTCACACACCGTCATTCTGAGTTCACACACCTCCATTCTTTGACTTCACACACCTCAATTGTATGACTTCACACACCTCCATTCTGTGACTTCACACACCTCCATTCTATGACTTCACAAACTTCCATTTTAACGTCACACACCTGCATTCTATGAGTGCACACACCTCCATTCTATGACTTCACACACCTCCATTCTGACTTCACACACCTCTATTCTATGACTTCACAGACCTCGAATCTCTGACTTCACCCACCTCCATTCTATGACTTCACAAACCTCCATTCTGACTTCACACACCTCCATTCTGTGACTTCACACACCTCCATTCTATGATTTCACACACCTCCATTCTGTGACTTCACACACCTCCATTCTATGACTTCACACACCTCCATTCAGTGACTTCACACACCTCCATTCTATGACTTCACACACCTCCATTCTATGACTTCACACACCTACATTGTGACTTCACACACCTCCATTCTACGAGTTCACACACCTGCATTGTGACTTCATACACCTCCATTCTATGACTTCAAACACCTCCATTCTGACCTCACACACCTCCATTCTGACTTCACACACCTAAATTCTGTGACTTCACACACCTCCATTCTATGATTTCACACACCTCCATTCTATGACTTCACTCACCTCCATTCTATGACTTCGCACACCTCCTTTCTGAGTTGACACACGTCCATTCTAAGACTTCACACACCTCCAATCTGAATTCACACACCTCCATTCTATGACTTCACCCACCTCAATTCTATCACTTCACACACCTCCATTCTCCGACTTCACACCCCTCTAATTTGATTTCTCATACCTCCATTCTATGACTTCACAAACATCCCTTCGGTGACTTCACAATACACCATTCTATGACTTCACACATCTACATTCTATGACTTCACACACCTCAATTCTGACTCACACAACTCCATTCTGTGACTTCACAAAACTCCATTCTATGATTTCACATATCTCCATAATATGACTTCACACACCTCCATCTATGACTTCACAAACTTCAATTGTGATGTCACACACCTCCATTCTATGAGTTCACACACCTCCATTCTATGACTTCACACACCTAATTTCTATGACTTCACCCACCTCCGTTCTATGACTTCACACCTCCATTCTGACTTCACACACCTCCATTCTGTGACTTCACACACCTCCATTCTATGACTTCACAAACTTCCATTGTGACGTCACAGACCTCCATTCTATGTGTTCACACACCTCCATTCTATGACTTCACTCACCTCCATTCTATGACTTCACACACCTCCTTTCTGAGTTGACACACCTCCATTCTATGACTTCACCCACCTCAATGCTATGAATTCACACACCTCCATTCTCCGACTTCACACCCCTCTAATTTGATTTCTCATACCTCCATTCTATGACTTCACAAACCTCCCTTGGGTGACTTCACAATACTCCAATCTATGACTTCACACATCTACATTCTATGACTTCACACACCTTAATTCTGACTCACACAACTCCATTCTGTGACTTCTCACACCTCGATTCTGTGACTTCACACAGCTCCAATCTGTGACTTCACACACCTCCATTCTATGACTTCACTCACCACCATTCTATGACTTCACACACCTCCTTTCAGAGTTGACACACCTCCATTCTATGACTTCACACACCTCCAATCCGAATTCACACACCTGCATTCTATGACTTCACCCACCTCCATTCTATGACTTCACACACCTCCATTCTCCGACTTCACACCCCTCTAATTTGATTTCTCATACCTCCATTCTATGACTTCACAAACCTCCCTTCGGTGACTTCACAATACTCCATTCTATGACTTCACCCATCTACATTCTATGACTTCACACACCTCAATTCTGACTCACACAACTCCATTCTATGACTTCACAAAACTCCTTTCTATGATTTCACATATCTCCATACTATGACTTCACACACCTCCATCTATTACTTTACACACCGTCATTCTGAGTTCACACACCTCCATTCTTTGACTTCACACACCTCAATTGTATGACTTCACACACCTCCATTCTGTGACTTCGCACACCTCCATTCTATGACTTCACAAACTTCCATTTTAACGTCACACACCTGCATTCTATGAGTGCACACACCTCCATTCTATGACTTCACACACCTCCATTCTGACTTCACACACCTCTATTCTATGACTTCACAGACCTCGAATCTCTGACTTCACCCACCTCCATTCTATGACTTCACATCTCTATTCTGACTTCACACACCTCCATTCTCTGACTTCACAAACCTCCATTCTGACTTCACACACCTCCATTCTGTGACTTCACACACCTCCATTCTATGATTTCACACACCTCCATTCTGTGATTTCACACACCTCCATTCTATGACTTCACACACCTCCATTCAGTGACTTCACACACCTCCATTCTATGACTTCACACACCTCCATTCTATGACTTCACACACCTACATTGTGACTTCACACACCTCCATTCTATGAGTTCACACACCTGCATTGTGACTTCATACGCCTCCATTCTATGACTTCAAACACGTCCATTCTGACCTCACACACCTCCATTCTGACTTCACACACCTAAATTCTGTGACTTCACACACCTCCATTCTATGATTTCACACACCTCCATTCTATGACTTCACTCACCTCCATTCTATGACTTCACACACCTCCTTTCTGAGTTGACACACGTCCATTCTAAGACTTCACACACCTCCAATCTGAATTCACACACCTCCATTCTATGACTTCACCCACCTCAATTCTATCACTTCACACACCTCCATTCTCCGACTTCACACCCCTCTAATTTGATTTCTCATACCTCCATTCTATGACTTCACAAACATCCCTTCGGTGACTTCACAATACTCCATTCTATGACTTCACACATCTACATTCTATGACTTCACACACCTCAATTCTGACTCACACAACTCCATTCTGTGACTTCACAAAACTCCATTCTATGATTTCACATATCTCCATACTATGACTTCACACACCTCCATCTATGACTTCACAAACTTCAATTGTGATGTCACACACCTCCATTCTATGAGTTCACACACCTCCATTCTATGACTTCACACACCTAATTTCTATGACTTCACCCACCTCCATTCTATGACTTCACACCTCCATTCTGACTTCACACACCTCCATTCTGTGACTTCACACCTCCATTCTATGACTTCACAAACTTCCATTATGACGTCACAGACCTCCATTCTATGTGTTCACACACCTCCATTCTATGACTTCACTCACCTCCATTCTATGACTTCACACACCTCCTTTCTGAGTTGACACACCTCCATTCTATGACTTCACACACCTCCAATCTGAATTCATACACCTCCATTCTATGACTTCACCCACCTCAATGCTATGAATTCACACACCTCCATTCTCCGACTTCACACCCCTCTAATTTGATTTCTCATACCTCCATTCTATGACTTCACAAACCTCCCTTCGGTGACTTCACAATACTCCATTCTATGACTTCACACATCTACATTCTATGACTTCACACACCTCAATTCTGACTCACACAACTCCATTCTGTGACTTCTCACACCTCGATTCTGTGACTTCACACAGCTCCAATCTGTGACTTCACACACTTCCATTCTATGACTTCACACACCTCCATTCTATGACTTCACACACCTCCATTCTGTGACTTCACACAGCTCCATTCTATGACCTCACACACCCTCATTGTATGATTTCACACACCTCCATTCTATGACTTCACACATCCATTTTGATTTCACAGACCTCCAATATATGACTTCAAACACCTCAATTCTGTGACTTTACACACCTCCATTCTACGACTTCACACACCTCCATTCTGTGATTTTACACACCTCCATTCTGGGTTCACACACCTCCATTCTGTGACTTCACACTCCTGCAATCTGTGACTTCCCACACCTCCATTCTGTGACTTCCCACACCTCCATTCTATGACTTCACACACCTTCATTCTTACTTCACAAACACCCATTCTATGACTTCACACACCTCCATTCTATGACTTCACACACCTCCATTCTGTGACTTCACACACCTCCATTCTATGACTTCACACATCTCCATTGTGACTACACACACCTCCATTCTGTGGGTTCACACACCTCCATTTTGACTTCACACACCTCCATTCTATGACTTCACATACCTCCATTCTGAATTCACACAGCTCAATTCTGTGACTTCACAAAATTCCATTCTGACTTCACACACCTCCATTGTATGTATTAACACACCTCCATTCTGTGACTTCACACACCTTCATTCTATGACTTCACACATCTCCATTGTGACTACACACACCTCCATTCTATGGGTTCACACACCTCCATTCTATGACTTCACACACCTACATTCTATGACTTCACACATCCATTTTGACTTCACACACCTCCAATATATGACTTCAAACAGCTCATTTTTCTGACTTCACACACCTCCATTCTATGACTTTAAACTCGTCCATTCAGTGACTTCACACACTTCCATTCTATGACTTCACCCACATCCATTCTATGACTTCACACACATCCATTTTCCGACTTCACACCCCTCTAATTTGATTTCTCATACCTCCATTCTATGACTTCACAAACCTCCTTTCGTTGACTTCACAATGCTCCATTCTATGACTTCACACATCTACATTCTATGACTTCACACACCTCAATTCTGACTCACACAACACCATTCTGTGACTTCACAAAACTCCATTCTATGATTTCACATATCGCCATACTATGACTTTACACACCTCCATCTATGACTTCACACACCTCCATTATGAGTTCACACACCTCCATTCTGTGAGTTCACACACCTCCATTCTATGACTTCACAAACTTCCATTGTGATGTCACACACCTCCATTCTATGAGTTCACACACCTCCATTCTATGACTTCACACACCTAATTTCTATGACTTCACCCACCTCCATTCTATGACTTCACACCTCTATTCTGACTTCACACACCTCCTTTCTGTGACTTCACACACCTCCATTCTATGACTTCACAAACTTCCATTGTGACGTCACACACCTCCATTCTATGTGTTCACACACCTCCATTCTATGACTTCACTCACCTCCATTCTATGACTTCACACACCTCCTTTCTGAGTTGACTCACCTCCATTCTATGACTTCACACTCCTCCAATCTGAATTCACACACCTCCATTCTATGACTTCACCCACCTCAATTCTATCACTTCACACACCTCCATTCTCCGACTTCACACCCCTCTAATTTGATTTCTCATACCTCCATTCTATGACTTCACAAACCTCCCTTCGGTGACTTCACAATACTCCATTCTATGACTTCACACATCTACATTCTATGACTTCACACACCTCAATTTTGACTCACACAACTCCATTCTGTGACTTCACAAAACTCCATTCTATGATTTCACATATCTCCATACTATGACTTCACACACCTCCATCTATTACTTCACACACCGCCATTCTGAGTTCACACAGCTCCATTCTGTGACTTCACACACCTCCAATCTGAATTCATACACCTCCATTCTATGACTTCACCCACCTCAATGCTATGAATTCACACACCTCCATTCTCCGACTTCACACCCCTCTAATTTGATTTCTCATACCTCCATTCTGTGACTTCACAAACCTCCTTTCGGTGACTTCACAATACTCCATTCTATGACTTCACACATCTACATTCTATGACTTCACACACCTCAATTCTGACTCACACAACTCCATTCTGTGACTTCTCACACCTCGATTCTGTGACTTCACACAGCTCCAGTCTGTGACTTCACACACTTCCATTCTATGACTTCACACACCTCCATTCTATGAATTCACACACCTCCATTCTGTGACTTCACACACCTCCATTCTATGACCTCACACACCCTCATTCAATGATTTCACACACCTCCATTCTATGACTTCACACATCCATTTTGATTTCACAGACCTCCAATATATGACTTCAAACACCTCAATTCTGTGACTTTACACACCTCCATTCTATGACTTCACACACCTCCATTCTGTGATTTTACACACCTCCATTCTGGGTTCACACACCTCCATTCTGTGACTTCACACTCCTGCAATCTGTGACTTCCCACACCTCCATTCTGTGACTTCCCACACCTCCATTCTATGACTTCACACACCTTCATTCTTACTTCACAAACACCCATTCTATGACTTCACACACCTCCATTCTATGACTTCACACACCTCCATTCTGTGACTCCACACACCTACATTCTATGACTTCACACATCTCCATTGTGACTACACACACCTCCATTCTATGGGTTCACACACCTCCATTCTGACTTCACACACCTCCATTCTATGACTTCACACACCTCCATTCTGAATTCACACAGCTCAATTCTGTGACTTCACAAAATTCCATTCTGACTTCACACACCTCCATTGCATGTATTCACACACCTCCATTCTGTGACTTCACACACCTCCATTCTATGACTTCACACATCTCCATTGTGACTACACACACCTCCATTCTATGGGTTCACACACCTCCATTCTATGACTTCACACACCTACATTCTATGACTTCACACATCCATTTTGACTTCACACACCTCCAATATATGACTTCAAACAGCTCAATTCTCTGACTTCACACACCTCCATTCTATGACTTTAAACTCGTCCATTCAGTGACTTCACACACTTCCATTCTATGACTTCACCACATCCATTCTATGACTTCACACACCTCCATTCTCCGACTTCACACCCCTCTAATTTGATTTCTCATACCTCCATTCTATGACTTCACAAACCTCCTTTCGTTGACTTCACAATGCTCCATTCTATGACTTCACACATCTACATTCTATGACTTCACACACCTCAATTATGACTCACATAACACCATTCTGTGACTTCACAAAACTCCATTCTATGATTTCACATATCTCCATATTATGACTTCACACACCTCCATCTATGACTTCACACACCTCCATTATGACTTCACACACCTGCATTCTGTGACTTCACACACCTCCATTCTATGACTTCACAAACTTCCACTGTGATGTCACACACCTCCATTCTATGAGTTCACACACCTCCATTCTATGACTTCACACACCTAATTTCTATGACTTCACCCACCTCCATTCTATGACTTCACACCTCCATTCTGACTTCACACACCTCCATTCTGTGACTTCACACACCTCCATTCTATGACTTCACAAACTTCCATTGTGACGTCACAGACCTCCATTCTATGTGTTCACACACCTCCATTCTATGACTTCACTCACCTCCATTCTATGACTTCACACACCTCCTTTCTGAGTTGACTCACCTCCTTTCTTTGACTTCACACACCTCCAATCTGAATTCACACACCTCCATTCTATGACTTCACCCACCTCAATTCTATCACTTCACACATCTCCATTCTCCGACTTCACACCCCTCTAATTTGATTTCTCATACCTCCATTCTATGACTTCACAAACCTCCCTTCGGTGACTTCAAAATACTCCATTCTATGACTTCACACATCTACATTCTATGACTTCACACACCTCAATTCTGACTCACACAACTCCATTCTGTCACTTCACAAAACTCCACTCTATGATTTCACACATCTCCATACTATGACTTCACACACCTCCATCTATTACTTCACACACCGCCATTCTGAGTTCACACACCTCCATTCTGTGACTTCACACACCTCCATTCTGACTTCACACACTTCCATTGTATGACTTCCCACACCTCCATTCTTTGACTTCACACACCTCCATTCTATGACTTCACAAACTTCCATTGTGACGTCACACACCTCCATTCTATGAGTTCACACACCTCCATTCTATGACTTCACACACCTCCATTCTGACTTCACACACCTCTATTCTATGACTTCGAACACCTACATTCTGACTTCACACACCTCCATTCTATGACTTCACAGACCTCGAATCTGTGACTTCACTCACCTCCACTCTATGACTTCACACTCCTCCATTCTATGACTTCCCACACCTAATTTCTATGACTTCACCCACCTGCATTCTATGACTTCACACCTCCATTCTGACCTCACACACCTCCATTCTATGACTTCACACACCTCCCTTCTGTGACTTCACATACCTCCATTCTATGAATTCACACACATCCATTCTATGACTTCACACACCTACACTGTGACTTCACACACCTCCATTCTATGAGTTCACACACCTGCATTGTGACTTCACCCACCTCCATTCTATGACTTCACACACCTCCATTCTGACCTCACACACCTCCATTCTGACTTCACACACCTAAATTCTGTGACTTCACACACCTCCATTCTATGATTTCACACACCTCCATTCTATGACTTCACTCACCTCCATTCTATGACTTCACACACCTCCTTTCTGAGTTGACACAGCTCCATTCTATGACTTCACACACCTCCAATCTGAATTCACACACCTCCATTCTATGACTTCACCACCTCCATTCTATGACTTCACACACCTCCATTCTACGACTTCACACCCCTCTAATTTGATTTCTCATACCTCCATTCTATGACTTCACAAACCTCCCTTCGGTGACTTCACTATACTCCATTCTATGACTTCACACACCTCCATTCTATGACTTCACAGACCTCGAATCTGTGACTTCACTCACCTCCACTCTATGACTTCACACTTCTCCATTCTATGACTTCCCACACCTAAGTTCTATGACTTCACCCACCTCCATTCTATGACTTCACACTTCCATTCTGACTTCACACACCTCCACTCTATGACTTCACACACCTCCATTCTGACTTCACACACCTCCATTCTGTGACTTCACACACCTCCATTCTATGATTTCACACACCTCCATTCTGTGACCTCACACACCTCCATTCTATGACTTCACACACCTCCATTCTGTGACGTCACACACCTCCATTCTGAGTTTACACACCTCCATTCTGTGACTTCTCACACCTCGATTCTGTGACTTCACACACTTCCAATCTGTGACTTCACACACTTCCATTCTATGACTTCACACACCTCCATTCTATGACTTCACACATCTCCATTCTGTGACTTCACACACCTCCATTCTATGACCTCACGCACCGTCATTCTATGATTTCACACACCTCCATTCTATGACTTCAGACATCCATTTTGATTTCACACACCTCCAATATATGTCTTCAAAAACCTCAATTCTGTGACTTCACACACCTCCCTTCTATGACTTCATACCGTCCATTCTGTGACTTCACACACCTCCATTCTATGACTTCACACACTTCCATTCTATGACTTCACACACCTCCATTTTTTGACTTTACACACCTCCATTCTTGGTTCACACACCTCCATTCTGTGACTTCACACTCCTGCAATCTGTGACTTCACATACCTCCATTCTGTGAATTCACACACCTCCATTCTATGACTTCACAAACCTTCATTCTTACTTCACAAACACCCATTCCATGACTTCACACACCTCCATTCTATGACTTCACACACCTCCATTCTGTGACTTCACACACCTCCATTCTATGACTTCACACACCTCCGTTGTGACTACACACACCTCCATTTTATGAGTTCACACACCACCATTCTGACTTTACACACCTCCATTCTATGACGTCACACACCTCCATTCTGAATTCACACAGCTCAATTCTGTGACTTCACAAAATTCCATTCTGACTTCACACACCTCCATTGTATGAATTCACACACCTCTATTCTGTGACTTCACACACTTCCATTGTGACGTAACACACCTCCATTCTATGAGTTCACACACCTCCGTTCTATGACTTCACACACCTCCATTCTGACTTCAAAACCTCTATTCTATGACTTCACACACCTCCATTCTGACATCACACACGTCCAATCTATGACTTCACAGACCTCGAATCTGTGACTTCACTCACCTCCACTCTATGACTTCACACTCCTCCATTCTATGACTTCCCACACCTCCTTTCTATGATTCACCCACGTTCATTCTATGACTTCACACCTCCATTCTGACTTCACACACTTCCATTCAGTGACTTCACACACCTCCATTCAATGACTTCACACATCTCCATTCTATGACTTCACACACCTTCATTCTTACTTCAGAAACATCCATTCTATGACCTCACACACCTCCAGATATGACTTCACAAACCTCCATTCTGTGACTTCACACACCTCCATACTGAGTTCGCAAAACTCCATTCAGTGACTTAACACACCTCCATTCTGACTTCACACAGGTCCATTCTATGACTTCACAAACTTCCATTCTATGACTTCACAAACCTCCATTCTGTGACTTCACACACCTCCATACTGAGTTCACACACCTCCATTCTGTGACTTCACACACCTCCATTCTATGACTTCACACACCTACATTCTATGACTTCACACATCCGTTTTGAGTTCACACACCTCCAATATATGACTTCAAACAGCTCAATTCTCTGACTCCACACACCTCCATTTTATGACTTTTAAACCCGTCCATTCAGTGACTTTACACACCTCCATTCTATGACTTCATACACCTCCATTCTATGACTTCACCCACCTCCATTCTATGACTTCACACACCTCGATTCTCCGACTTCACCACCCCTCTAATTTTAGTTTCTCATACCTCCATTCTATGACTTCACAAACGTCCCTTCGTTGACTTCACAATACTCCATTCTATGACTTCACACATCTACATTCTATGACTTCACACACCTCAATTCTGACTCACACAACTCCATTCTGTGACTTCACAAAACTCCATTCTATGATTTCACATATCTCCATACTATGACTTTACACACCTCCATCTATGACTTTCACACACCTCCATTCTGAGTTCACACACCTCCATTCTGTGTCTTCACACACCTCCATTCTGACTTCACACACCTCCATTGTATGACTTCACACACCTCCATTCTGGTGACTTCACACACACTCCATTGTATGACTTCACAAACTTCCATTGTGGACGTCACACACCTCCATTCTATGAGTTCACACACCCCATCTATGACTTCACACACCTAATTTCTATGACTTCACCCAACCTCCATTCTATGACTTCACACCTCCATTCTGACTTCACACACCTCAATTCTGTGACTTCACACACCTCCATTCTATGACTTCACAAACTACCATTGTGACGTCACAACACCTCCATTCTATGAGTTCACAACACCTCCATTCTATGACTTCACTCACCTCCATTCTATGACTTCACACACCTCCTTTCTGAGTTGACACACCTCCATTCGTATGACCTTCACACACCTCCAATCTGAATTCACACACCTCCATTCTATGACTTCACCCACCTCCATTCTATGACTTCACACACCTCCATTCTCCCGACTTCACACTCCTCTAATTTGATTTCTCCTAACCTCCATTCTATGACTTCACAAACCTCCCTTCGGTGACTTCACAATACTCCATTCTATGACTTCACACATCTACATTCTATGACTTCACACACCTCAATTTCTGACTCACACAACTCCATTCTGTGACTTCACAAAACTCCATTATATGAATTCACATATCTCCATACTATGACTTCACACAACTCCATCTATTACTTCACACACCGCCATTCTGAGTTCACACACCTCCATTCTTTGACTTCACACACCTCCATTCTGACTTCACACACCTCCATTGTATGACTTCCCACACCTCCCATTCTGTGACTTCACACACCTCCATTCTATGACTTCACAAACTTCCATTGTGACGTCACACACCTGCATTCTATGAGTGCACACACCTCCATTCTATGACTTCACACACCTCCATTCTGACTTTACACACCTCTATTCTACGACTTCGTACACCTACATTCTGACTTCACACATCTCCATTCTATGAATTCACAGACCTCTAATCTCTGACTTCACTCACCTCCACTCTATGACTTCACACTTCCCTCCATTCTATGACTTCCCGTACCTAATTTCTATGACTTCACCCCCCCTCCATTCTATGACTTCACACATCTATTCTGACTTCACACACCTCCATTCTATGACTTCACAAACCTCCATTCTGACTTCACACACCTCCATTCTGTGACTTCACACACCTCCATTCTATGATTTCACACACGTCCATTCTGTGTCTTCACACACCGTCCATTCTATGACTTCACACACCTCCATTCTGTGACTTCACACACCTCCATTCTATGACTTCACACACCTCCATTCTATGACTTCACACACCTACATTGTGACTTCACACACCTCATTCTATGAGTTCACACACCTGCATTGTGACTTCACACACCCTCCATTCTATGACTTCAAACACCTTCCATTCTGACCTCACACACCTCCATTCTGACTTCACACACCTAAATTCTGTGACTTCACACACCTCCATTCTATGATTTCACACACCTCCATTCTATGACTTCACTCACCTCCATTTTATGATTTCAAACACCTCCTTTCTGAGTTGACACACCTACATTCTATGACTTCACAAACTTCCAATCTGAATTCACACACTTCCATTCTATGACTTCACCCACCTCCATTCTATGACTCCACACACCTCCATTTCTCCGACTTCACACCCCTCTAATTTGATTTCTCATACCTCCATTCTATGACTTCACAAACCTCCCTTCGGTGACTTCACAATACTCCATTCTATGACTTCACACATCTACATTCTATGACTTCACACACCTCAATTCTGACTCACACAACTCCATTCTGTGACTTCACAAAACTCCATTCTATGATTTCACATATCTCCATACTATGACTTCACACACCTCCAACTATGACTTCACAAACTTCCATTGTGATGTCACAAACCTCCATTTTATGAGTTCACACACCTCCATTCTATGACTTCACACACCTAATTTCTATGACATCACCCACCTCCATTCTATGACTTCACACCTCCATTCTGACTTCA